>JAJHPC010000006.1:2727500-3145000 GCA_024447665.1 Juncus inflexus
AATTGTAGTATTTATTTTTGGCAAGATTAGTATTATGTTGTTCAATACAAATATTATTATTATTATCTAAATTATGATTTAAATTATTTATTAAGTAATATTATAGAAATTTTGCGCTAGGCGCGAAGTATCTGCTAGTATATATAATGACTAAGAAAATGAAAAAAATACTGAGTTTGGACGATAAGAAATAAATAAGTGTCAAGTTGAAGCATGTATTTATTATTGGCTTGATGCTGGCAAGATGGCTAAATCTAATCTCTACCCCCATGCTGCTACTCTGATTTCTGACCCCATTTTTGCCCATACACAGCTAGTCTACGTTTGGATATACATACTTTATCACATAAAACACAATTTTTTTTTTCTGTGTAGCTACATAACAAACTTGAAAACTATGTGTTGTTCAAGAAAATTAACATTATAATATACTTTTATATCGTATTAACTTTGAAGATGAGAAAAGAGGTGCATGATCAGCCAGTTGTAAATTATCGCATATAAACATTATGAGACAAACAAAAAGTCCTTTTAACAAGTTGATCAGGGCCATAATGTCACAAATGGTCCCCTAATTACATGATTGGCTTCACATTTTAACTAATTGGATCTATTATCTCAATATACCTATTACATCAAAAAACACTGAAACTCAGAATGGGAATTAAAACCAATCCAAATTAAAATAAAGAAAGATTTGATAAGCTTGCTAGCTCAAGGGTAAAATAATTTTGGACTTCGGTAGGGATCTCAAATTCAAATCCGGTGAATAATGGAGTTTTAAAAAAGTAATTTTGTGTAACACAACTAGTATTTAGAAATGTCCTCACTCCATAAAATCATGGGGTTTGAGTTCATAAAAGTCTTTTTATTTTAAATTTTCACTCCTATTTCATTATTTAAATCTGTATGATTAATCTTGGGACCGGGTTTCTGAGCTTAATTTTTTTATTAGGTTATCACCAATACTTCAGTAAGTTTTACTTATTGAATAAAAAAAAAGTTCAACTTAGACAAAAATGAAATGAATATTGCAAGGTATGAATTTTTTCAACCATATTAGAAATAGGGAATGCATTTCTGTCTCGAACCAACATTTTTGTCATAGAAAAATGTCAGGTTTCTTATAAGATAAGTTTGCACTGCATAGCTTCCAACTTTCAAGCAAGCCAAGAAAAGTCCAATAGTGTTGACACTTTCACCCATAATGGTCCCTAAATACAAAATCTAGAGCTCACAACAAAATCTTTCAAATAAATTAAATTATGGTGAAAATGGCAAAGTCATCCATGCAATTTCATATGAACAATAGATTGGCTACCAACCTAAAAAATACTTTGTTTTTCTTTTTTGATTCTTAAAAAAAGTTAATATTACTCAAGCTGGGTCGGCAGCTAAAAATAACAAAATGGACATCTCTTTCACCAATTTTCGTCATTAACCAATTTGGCTATTGCTAAGACTGTGATTTATCCTATTCTTAAACAGAGTAAACATCGTGTCCATTGACTCAAAATATGTTATTTTTTATCTTTCACTTTCACCCTCCATACTAGTCCCACTCAACCCTTTCAACTTGCCTTCGCCAAATCCTTTGTGATACTCACAATATTATTGTCTATACAGTCATTTACTAAATAGGTATTTAACTTGTTATACAAAATATGAGTTTATATGAACTACAGAGGATTTGTCTTGCTCTTTATTAACCAATGTAGACCTGTATAGGCTATCTCTACATTAATTAATTGTGGATCAGCACTTGAATTTTCTGATCTTATTATAAAATTTAAAGATGCCCCCTTACCCTTACCCCACCAATCAAGGCCTGAAATCCTCTCTTTTTTCTTCTTCTTCTTCAATATAAACACACCAGTACCTTTTCTCCCTTTTAAGCCTCCTTCCATCTTCCCTCAAAATCTGACCAACAACCAAAAGGCCCAAGAGAGAGAAAAAGAATCTGACCAACAACCAAAAAGGGCGAAGAGAGCATGAAGGTACAGTGTGATGTGTGTGGAATTGAGGCGGCAGCGGTTTTCTGCTGCGCCGATGAGGCCGCGTTGTGTGAGAGCTGTGATCGTCGTGTTCATCGAGCCAACAAGGTCGCGAGTAAACACCGCCGATTTTCTCTCCTCCCTCCATCGTCTTCTCTCTCCTCCTCCTCTCACTCACCCCCTCTTTGCGATATATGCCAGGTTTGTAATGATGATTCTATCTAATATTCTAATTCATCATGTGTAACAAAATTAACTTAAGTTGTTTGACT
Organism: Juncus inflexus; assembly: GCA_024447665.1. NCBI lineage: Eukaryota > Viridiplantae > Streptophyta > Magnoliopsida > Poales > Juncaceae > Juncus > Juncus inflexus. Next base: position 2,729,767 of record JAJHPC010000006.1, read on the forward strand.
AATTTGAGCTAAATCTCTGTTTTTTAGGAGAAGAGGGGATTCTTGTTTTGTAAAGAAGACAGAGCGATACTCTGTAGAGATTGTGACATACCAATCCACACTTCAAGCGATTTGACAATGAAACATAGCCGATTCCTTCTCACCGGTTTGAGACTCTCTTCTTCTCCAATCCCCTCAAGCTCAAATCCTTCAGAAACTGAAGAAGATGTAGAAGAAGAGGAGGAGGTGGAGAAACAAAGTACCCAACAATGCAATAGTTATCATCATAACAAAGCGATCAGCCAAGACGAGGCTGCGAGTAGCGCGAGTAATAATGGAAGCAGTATTTCTAATTATTTGATTAACATGTTGCCTGGCTGGCATGTTGAGCACCTCTTGAATGATGACGTCGCCTCTAGCACTTATGCCACTACTGCCTCTGCTTCTTCAGGCGGGTTCTATCAGGTTTGTAATTACATTAAAATCCTTATTTAACTCTCATTTTTCCATGAAAATTTCCGTTTTTCGATTTTTTTTATATATTGATGATTATGGTTTTTGATACAGGGAGAAATGAATGCAAATGAATATAGACAAGAATACCCTGTTTGGAGCAACCAAGAGCAGAGTTATTATCAAAGTGTAGCACAAAAAGACATGAAAGTGCAAAAAGAGCTTGAGATATTTGTGCCACAAATGCAGAATGAATGGAGCTCCAACATGACGAGACAAATGCCTTCATCATATTACTGGTGACAACTGACAAGACAAAAACAAGCTGTCTGACCAAAATTGGGCCTCTGTTTTTTTTTGGTGAAGGATTTGGTGAACCATTATGGATGGAGCTTATTGTTGTTGTAATCCTTTTTGCGCTTTTTTACTGTGGATGGAAATGTATTCATGGTTCGAAGCGTTTTGTATTCTTTTTGGGGTTGTTTCGGTCTTTTTCATTCTGTGTTTGGATTGAGAGAGACATGATTAGAAGATGAACAGAGCACCTGTTGTGTTTATCTGTATTTTCATTTTTCTTTTTTTCCTTTTTGTATCCATAAGTGGATTATTATGCAACTTGAAAGCTGAAATGACCAGATTAGAACAACTTAATATGGCCAAATAAATGGACCGATATGAAATTATAATGGGGGAATTTTATATTTACCCTTACAAAAACTCAAATATCATATTTACCCTTGTAAAATTGGAAATATCATATTTACCCTTTCAAAACTTAAAAAATATCAAATTTACCCAACAATCAATTTTCATCCATTTTTCACCGTTAAGTCTAACATTTGAGAAATAAAATTACAATATTGCCCTTAGATAAAAAAAGAACATGAACATTAATCCCTCTCCTCACCCTAGCAAAAAAAAGGTTCCCTTAAAACTCCCCTCCTTTCTAATTAAAGTTATTTCTTTATAACTCCCCCCCCTCTCTCTCTCTCTCTCTCTCTCTCTCCTATCCGTTTTTACTTGCTATGGTGATATTATTTAGGTATTTATCATTTTTATAATGAGTTTGTGTATATCTCTTTTTATAAAGATATTCACAACATATATTTTACAAGTAAAAAATATCTAATCAATGTTCCGCACCTTTGTCCAGATTCAACCTAGCGTCTAATTATAAAAAAAAATGTTCTGTACCTTTGTAGAAAAGTTTTATGTTTGGGATTGGTATGTCCTATCTAATTTGAAAGAGGTGAGTATGCTTATACAGTGCTTTGTTTAAGAGGGGAGAGTAAGTGATTAGACTAATTTAGGTGAATCAAAATATTTTTTAGGAGAATTTAATAGGAAGCACCAAATGGCTAAAGATTAGAGGTCAGGTACATGATTAAAGAAAAATGATATAATAATCTTAAATAAATAGATCTTTTAATTTAATTAATATTTTATGAAGAAAATATGACTAGGCTAACGGATCCAACGGAATTTTAATAAATTACCCAAATTTGATATTTTATATGTTTTGGAAGGGTAAATATGATATTTAAAACTTTAGAAGGGTAATTATGATATTTTGAGTTTTTGGAGGGGTAAATATGAAATTACATTTAACCTACTAATTGCCAAAAATAAGTTGGCCTGCATAAATTTCTTTTCCAGCCCATTATTATAATCTGTTTGTTGCGACAAAGAAATCTTTTCTATGCCGTGACTAGTAAAGTAGTGAGGCATACTTCATTGGGCTCAAATGGGAAATTATCGGCCCAGTTTTTATTGTTAATTGAAAGTAATTTTAAAAGATAGAGCCGACAATAGATACAGAGATGCAAAAGGAGTTAACAAAGAGAGGGCAGATGCCTGTGCTGAAAAAAAACTGTGGTTAGCCCCCCTAAATTTTGAAGTTTAGCATATAAATATGAGATAATATTACTGTATTTTGTGATTAATTTATAAGTTAGATGTATCCCGTTCCGTCTCCTAAGATTTATGGTTTATAATTCACTACAATCTCTTCCAATAATTTGGGTCAAGATCCGCCATTTGATACGGCCAAAACTCCTTCTCTCCATATAAGACATGTTCTTTACACATGAAATAGATTAGTGGATTAGAATGTCTATTCCATAAGAATATGGATGGAATATCTCGGATTAAGACGTGGAAGAAAATAATTTCTCAATTTCATAGACATGAAATTATTATATTCCATGGATTATGTTATAATTTCTGACAAAAATACATTTTCCTATTCAAAATTTCATCATACGCGACAACCAAATCCTCGTATTTCCTTATTTTATTTCTTCTTCCCTCCCTCCATACTTTCTACACCTTTTGTTGCAACAAAAAAAAAATTCTATGGTTTGTCCCTTCTTATTTACCTCAAAACCAATGATTAAATTTTCCATCTAATGATTCCATATTATTGTGCTCGCTTTTTCTCTTCAAATGCATCCATCAACTATAGTTTTTTCCTTCGTCATATTGTTCTCTATTTAATTAATCGAGAAAACTTATTTTTATTATCGTATTCTTTTAATTTTAGAAAAATTTCATTCATCAAAATCCGCATTAATCAAATTACAGAATGAAGGCATTTTGAATATTAGTCATTATTATATTATTTGAGGGCATTTTGATTATTAACCATTATTATACTATTTAAAGTACATTTTTATTTCATTTATCTAGCAGAATGTTGTTAGAACAAAATAGAATAGTCAATTATTCTATATTCCATTATTACTCTGTTCCATATTTTGCATAACGGGCCCATAGAGAATTGCAAAAGATTAAGGTTGGGATTCCCGACTCGCTGTCTGGATATCAATGAATATTTTGTCATGGAATTGTTACGAAAGTGAAGACGTGACAGTTTTGATGATGGAGAGATATCTTCATTGCATCCGAACCGATATAGTATTCATATCCAAAACAAGGTGCGACAGCGCAAGAATAAGGAAAAGAATTCAAACACTATCTCTCGATAATTTTACAATCATTCCATCTAGAAGAAAATCGGGAGATTTATGACTTCTATGGTCCAATTATAAGAAAAGGCTTAAAAAACTGGATGATTGACTAAAATATATGCATAAAGAAAAACTAAATTTTTTTTCCTCTATAATAACTATAATAGATTAATAAGAAATATTGGGCCTAATATTTTTCTGGCCCAAAGCCGCCCAAGGTCCAGGCCTTATAGCATCTTATTTGGGGCCAGCCCTAATGTTTATTCTATATGATAATGTAACACAATAATTTGATAATGTAACATGATAGTGTAATGTTAGTGTTACATTGGTTAAACATGAACACCTGAATCCATTTAAGTAAATCAAAATTCTGAATTTTCACTGTATCAGAAGTAGAAAAAAGTTTGTGAATGCTCCTCCTCTCCTCCAATGGCATGCATCAACGTGTCAGTCCGCCAAAAAAAGAAACAAACAGCCAATAGGTGGGCACATTAAAAGGAGAGAATTTTTATTTCTAGGAACAGAGCATGAAAAAGGAGTAAACGCCGTTCAATGTTTCATTCCCCATACATCTCCTGGCAATTAATGCGTTTTTAATTGCGTTTAATTAATTCTAATTAATTTGCTATGCACTGGATTTCTACACCTAAACCCTTCTCTCTTTTTCATCTCTTTTTTTCCCTTATTATTTCTCTTCTTCTTTGCCTCTTCCCCTAAAATTGTACTCATCTTTTCCAAAAAAATAAGATTTTAGAGGAGTTAAAGGTCGAGTTTTTTTATGGGATTAGTTAAAAGCTGCATGCAATGGAATTCATCACTCCTAGTTTTATTTCTATTGTATTCATTTTCAGGTTAATAAAATACAGTTTTGCCTTAATTTCTTTCATCCTCTTTCTTTTCTTCTCAAACATACAAAAATATTTCAATTTCTATTTTTTATGTGCAGATGCATATGATCCAATGGATCCAAACGGAAACATTTCAATCAAATGGGACTTCGTGACTATTGAGGATGATTCCTCAACATGGGTACTTACTTACCTCAAATTATTACCACCAAATCATAAAAAAAAGCACAAAACTATTTAATTAAATCTTATATATAGATAAAAGTTGGCATATACAACAACCAATTGTACCGCCACATTGAACCACCTGGTTGGCGTCTAAGCTGGATGTGGGCCCATGACAGCAACGTCATTTTGTCCATGCAAGGTGCCGAAGCAACAGAGCAAGGAAATTGTTCCAGATTCAAACCTAAAACACCTCATTCTTGTGAGAGAACTCCAACAATTGTAGATTTGCCACCCGGGACTCCATATAACATGCAAAGTCCAAATTGTTGTCGAGACGGTGTCTTAACGTCTCTCATCCAGGATCCGAGTAAATATTATGCTTCTTTTGGAATGTCTGTCGGGTGGGATGCGGATGATGGTAAAAATCCAATTGAAAAACCGACGAATTTTAGTATTGGGGTGAGTGGATACACGTGTAGCGAAATTGAAGACATTCCGCCAACAAGATTTAAGACTGATCGAAAAAGAACTACTCAGGCTTTGTGTAAGCCTTGATTTTCGATGAATTCTTTGTTTGATTTGTCGTGCAACATTTATGATAATGTAAGATTTGAATTTCTTTTTTTTTTGGCGCAGTTACATGGCAAGTGACTTGTTCGTACTCCCAATTTAGAGAATTTGGTAGGCCAAGTTGTTGTGTTTCTCTTTCGACCTTTTATAGCGAGGAGATTGTTTCTTGCCCTCGATGTAGTTGTGATTGCGAACCTTCATCAACTAAATCAAAATGCGTAAGGTACATGAACAATTTACATTTATATTTAATTATAACTTATAAGAATTAGTGAATTTTCTTACTATGACCATTTATAATTATAGATAGCACAAATTTTATGCTATATTTTTATAACAACTCTATGTTTATAAAATATTTTAATGGTATGTTTTGAGATATTTAGATAATCTACTTAAGGAAATAACTTGTAAATTTCTTAAATGTATTTTTCTTCCAGATTTGGTGAAAAATCGGATCTCTTAGAATTATCGAACAATAATGAAGACGATTTGTTTAACAATACACTAGTCAGATGTACGCAACATATGTGCCCTATTCGAGTGCATTGGCACATCAAATTGAATTACAAGGGATATTGGAGAGTAAAAGTGACAATTACAAATTTTAATGTGTATAATAACTATACTGATTGGAATTTGGTGATACAACATCCAAATCTTCAAGATATTTTGGAAGTCTATAGTTTCAAATACAAACCTCTTCTTCAATATGGAGATATAAGTGAGATTTTTTTCTTCAAATAATAAACATTTTCATCCACAAATTTAGTTCAATTTTCTAAACTTTTTTCTGTAATTTTCTTCAGATGATACCGGGATGTTTTGGGGGATAAATACATACAATAATATGCTTTTACAAGATGGAAATGTTCAGACTGAGATGGTTCTTAAAAAGAACCCCAAAGAATTCACATTTAGTAGCGGGTGGGGTTTTCCGAGAAGAATATCATTCAACGGCCATGATTGTGTCATGCCTTGTCCTGATTCATATCCTTCCTTGCCAAATTCAAGCCCTAAAATGCGAGTTTTAGCACCAATTTGTTTCTTTTTTCAGTTGTGTATTGTGTTGTTAATTAGTTTGTGTATGATGGCATGTTAATGATTTTAGTAGATAAATATTTTTGGTATATTACATTAAAGATGATTTTTGAATGGTTTGATCGATATATATATATATGAAGGTTTTTCTTGGTCTGTGCCCATTTATACTTTCATTCGGCCAAACTAACAGTAGTAGTATTAATAGTAGCATTACATAATTAATTAAGACAAATGATTTTCATAATTTATACATAATTAAGAGATATGTAATCACATATATTTATATGCATAATTAGGTCATATGTGATCACATATTTTTTATATACATATTTAATGTAAATGTGTTCACATATTTTTGAATACATATTTAAGGCATATGTGACCACATATTTTTATATACATAATTAAGGCATATGTGATCACATGTTTTTCTATATATAATTAAGTCATATGTGATCATATATTTTAAATTTGTATTTTCTATTTATATAGAAATAAATAATAAAATATAAATATTCTCTGTGTAGCGCGAGTATTATTCTAGTATATCCAATTTAGAATTCAACAAGATTTAACTTTTAGAATAAAGCTCAATTTGACCCAAATAACTATTGATAACCCAAAATAATTATAATTGAATGTGACATACAAAATCATTCGAAGTCAAAATTTCACCGGTAATTGTAAAAATTATTGATCTCAAAATCTAACATCTCAAATTCAAATAGTCCAACATCAATAAAATAAATCCTAGACACGTACAAGATATAATAAATTCTGAATACATTAAATCTATGATTTTATTTATTACACAATCAATCAAAATCATAAACTAACTAATCAACAACATAATAAACAACATGGAAATGAAACCAATTGAGAACAAAACTCCCAATTTAGGGCTAATATTGGGCAAATAGGGTATAAATCGGGAGAAAGCATGACATAATCATGCCCGTTGAACAATATCCTTCTCGGAACACTCCATCCGGCACTAACATGGGTTCTATTTAAGTAATATCTCAGTCTGCACACTTTCATCTTGTACAAGCATATAATTGAAATTGTCTATCCCAAAACACTCATGTAACGTTTGAAAGAAAAATCAAGAAAAAGAAAGTCAAAAAATTTAAATTAAAAGGACTACAATTATGAAAAAGAGTTTGAATAAGAAAATCTTACTTATATCTCCGTATTGGACAAATGATATGTATTTGAAGTTATATAATTGATACAAGTCTCGAAAATCGGGATGCTGCATCACCAAGTTCCAATCAGTGTAGTTATTGTGCACATTGAAGTTTGTAATTGTGAATTTGGCTCTTTAATATTCCTTATAATTTAGTTTGATGGGCCGATGCACTTGAAACGGGCACATGTGATTTGTGCATCTGACTAATGTATTATTACCATAATCATCTTTATTATTGTTTTGAAAATTGGGCACATTGCCTGTATCTCTAAATTTTTTTTTAAAACATTCACTAATTGTTGTAATTAAGTATAAGAAGTTAAATTGGCCAGCTGCCTCAAACATTTTGAATCATAGCCACAACTTCATTGTGCATGTAAATAACCTATTATTGTAAAACGTCAAAAGCTAAATGCAACATCTTCACTTACTTGATTCTTTGAGTTGAGAGTATGAAAAGATTACCTGCCATATAACTACAACATAAAGTAAAAAAAAATATATAATTACTTTTTTTTATAAAATTAATGCTACAAATAAACATATATCATCACATGTATGCACATATGCAAAAATATATAGCACATGTATTTTATTAACATAACATAATCGTCTTCATTATTGTTTTGAAAATCAGGCGCATTGTCTCCATCTTAAAAAGAACATTTAATATATTCATTAATATTTTTTGCAATTAAGTAAAAAATATTAATTGAACACGTATCTCAAACAGTTTGAATCACATCCACAACTGCATTGTGGGCATGTAACTATTCGATTATTCTAAAACATTGAAATCAAAACACAACAACTTCGCTTACTCGATCTCTGAATTGAGAGTAGGAACAAATAACTTGTCATGTGCACATGAAGTAAAAAAGTTATAATTATATTTGTTATAAAATTAATACTACAAATAAACAGAAATTTTGCAAACTAAAAACTTACACAAAGCATGAGTGTTCCACCTTTTGTCGTACTTAGATCTTGTTGGTGAAGTTTCCTCCATGTCGCTGCATGTATATTCACTCCAATTGTAAAATTCTCCGGTTTCTCGATCGTCTTTTTACCACCACCCCTATCTTTAAATTTTCCAATAGTCATGTAGAAAGATGACGCGTATTTACACAGATTCTTAACGAGAGACTCTAAAATGCCATTTCGACAATAGTTCAGAGTTTGCATGTTGTAGGGAGGTCCGACTGGCAAGTCCATGATGGCGGAAGATCTCTCACAAGAATGAGCTTCGGCGCCTTGCATTGCCCATGTTACCTCATCATCATGGGCTCACGCCCAGCTCAGAAGCCTACCCGACCGTTCTATGTGGCGATACAACTGATTGTTGTATATGCACACTCGCACCTGTATACAAAGGTTTATTGGTACTTTTTTTAACGTTTTAAAATAAAATAATTTAATGATTACTTCCATTTAATTAATTTCAATCACTAATAATTCGAGGTAAACACATTATGTACAAGAGTATTTAATTACTTCCAATTATGATTTTTTTTAATGTACGGATTAAATTTTGGGAATTTTTTAATTATGAATTGTGTGATGTAACAAACATTTTTTTTATGAAATGTTATGCACGGGGCTTTGCTTGCTCAAAACAGCCATGAAAAAAATAAATTTACAATATGATGATATTTTTAATTATGCAGTATGATGATTCTCTAGCTAAGGAAAATAAATAAATAAATGACAGTATGATAATTATTATTTGAGACAGATAAATGTACCACGGAAGTAGAATCATCCTCAACGACTATGAAATCCCACTTGATCGTTATATTTCCATAGGGATCCATGAGGTCATATCCATCTGCACAAGAAAAATGAGAAAATAAAAGTTTTCACGTTATTTTATCAATTAACATTATATATAGTTAGTTTGGAAACTAGCAAAATCCAAAAGTGGTGATTGGACTGTTATTGGGCATGTACTGATTATATATATAATTTACTACATAAGTGTTAGTTGGGCTTTTAGTTAGGTAGTAGTAGTGATTGGGCTATTATTTGGGCAAGTAACTGCATAACTTACTATGTAACTGCAACATAAAGTAAAAAATATTCTAATTAATTTTTTTTTCATAAAATTAATAATATAAATGAACATATATCATCACATATGTCATCACATATAAGCGCATATGCAAAAAAAGAATTCAGCACATATGTCATCATTTTATTATTATTGATATTCTATTTTATTAAATATTTCATTCGTATTGCATATCGGCTTATAGATATTTCACAATTTACAATATGATTATTTTTTTTAATTATGCAGTATGATAATTCTCTAGCCAAGAAAAATAAATATATTACAATATGATTATTATTATTCGAGACAGATAAACATACTACTGAAGTAGAATCATTCTCAACTACTAAGAAATCCCACTTGTTCGTTATATTTCCGTAGGGATCCATGGGGTCACATCCATCTGCACAAAAAGAGAGAAAATGAAAGTTTTCGGTTATTTTATCAATTAACATTATATTTAGTTAGTTTGGAAAGTAGCAAAATCCAAAAGTGGTGATTGGGCTGTTATTGTGTCTGTACTGATTATATATATAATTTGTTACATAAATGTTAGTTGGGCTTTTATTTGGGAAGTTGTAGTGATTGAGCTGGTATTTGGGCATGTAACTGCATAACTTGCCATATGCAACCTAATTATTTTTTTTTATAAAATTAATACTACAGATAAACATATATCATCATATATATTCGCATATACAAAAAAAATGTAGTACATGTGTCATAATTTTATTATTCCTAATATTCTATTTTATAAATTATTTCATTCGTATTGCATATAGTCTTATAGACATTTCACATTTTAATGCAATAATTTTTTATTTCATCGAAATTTTTTTTCCCTCTTGCTGGTAACCATGCATTGGTGCACAAGTACATGACACTCTATATTACAATAAATAGAAAATAATGAGCGGTGGAATTCTGAATTTTGCAAAAGGCACTTACTTATTTGGATCCTAACTTTAAATAATGTGATATTTATTTGCATGTATCAAACCAACCTTAACTTGGTTTCACTGGCCATGTCCAGTCATGCGTTTTTCTTAGCAAACACAACACGTAATCTTCTCTTCTCTCTCAAATGAGATTTCCGCCAAGCAGAGATAAAATTGATAATAAGTTTCTTGAGAATGCTCAGAAAAAGATGAAAAATAAAGTATAAGTTAATGAGCATATCATTTTTGTATATCTTCTTTTATATAGTCTATTTTCACATAGTTTAGCAAGAAAAAAAATTAAAATCATAACAATATGAAACTCAAAATAAAGAGAAAATTCCAACAAATGTATATTTGACGATTTTAACATTAGAAATAAAATATTTCATTAAGAATTATAATTTTTTAAAGTTGAAAAAAAATTATTTATATTTTAATGAATGAACTATTCATTAACTATTTGTAAGACTTGTGCAACTAAGGGGATGTGCCCTTGGCAGCGCCCGCACCCTGGGTCATCCCACTCCAGCAATCTCTTCCGGCGGTATTTCGACAACTATCTTAATGAGTCTTGTCTTTTCCTGTTTCCCTCTTATCTCAACTATCTTAATGAGTCTTGTCTTGTCTTTTCCTGTTTCCCTCTTATCTCAACTATTTTAATTAGTATTCTCTATTGTCTTCTCTTTATTTTTCTCCACATCTCCTACTCCTCTACCCTAATCCGATCTCCCACTTCTCTCTCTTACCTCTCTTTTTAATTTTTCTTCAACTCATTTTATCTTGAGACTCCTTCTATCCTTCAACAAATGGAGTATCAAGAACGATTTGGGTGCGATAGCGAAGGCTTGCTAAAGAGACGACAAAAGAGCCGCACAACGGTTCAATGAAGGATGAGAGGTCAAATGGAAGGGTATACCCTTCATATTTGAAGAACGAAGCTTGCAAGCCGACATTTGGTGGAAAATCATGATCTAAAATTATAATTTGTTTGTATGATTTTTATGATATTAATAGCTCTCTTTTTTTTTCGGTTCAATCTTATTGTAAATCCAATGTACTCAATTGATTACATTATTAATGGAGGCCTATGGGCGTTTAAGAAAAAAAAAGCATGTCTAGAAACATAAACTCAAGGGATACCTTGGTAGTTCGGGAAATATTTTGAGGTCATCAAACAAGAAACAACATTATGACATAGTGACATTATATTTATTCATCCAACATAATCTATTCATAATACTGCTCTGCATAGGCCATAGCCATATGCCCAGCCAGATCTCAACTTCCAGATTTTCCATTCTTAAATCCCGGAAACCAAATCCCCATTTTGCATGAAAGTGAAGCCATAATCCAATTCCCAAATATCCAACACAACCAATTCACTATTCAGAAATCAGACCATCCATCCATCCAAGAACCATTCCCGTTCCACGTATACAAACAAGATGACCCGCGTCGGAGCTCCGCCGTTCCTCAGCCGATCTCTTCACCGTGGTCCGATCGCCGGCGGCTTAGCGGCGGCGTTCCTTTTCATTCTTCTTCTCGGAAGCGCGCCGAGAGGGGCGGAGGGCGTCAAGTCCGCGTCGGCCTTCGTCCAAAACGTCGTGTACTCTAACCGCATCGCCATTTTCTCCAAAACCTATTGCGGGTAATCTCTCTCTCGCCCCTTTCTTTGTATTTCTCATAATTAATATGATCTTGATCGATCTCCTTTTGTTTGATAATTATCTGCGTGATATAAAGGAATTCTTCTTTTCTGTTTCTCATGAAGGTACTCATTGAAAGCTAAACAGATCTTTGAAAAACTCGAGGAGAAACCCTATGTTGTGGAACTCGATGAACGAGGTAATTCATTATCTCAAATTTTCCCTTCCAATTTTCCTTTTCTTCAACAATCTCAAATTATATCATTCTAAAGTAAAAACTGACCTAAAAAACTGTCGATTGTATCCCAATCAGATCTGAGATAAACTAATCAATCTGAATGATCAATCCATCTTTAATCATCTGAAATTCTGATGGGTTAATTTTTGATATTTTGTGAGGATTCAGATGATGGCCGACAGATTCAACGCGTGCTTCTTGATTTAGTTGGAAGCTACACTGTGCCTCAAGTTTTCATCAATGGCCGGCACGTAGGCGGTTCAGACGGTTCGCATCATTTTCTAATTAAATATATTATTAATTTTTTTTATTGTTATTTTGTACATAGTTGAGATGATTTTCTTGTTGATATGTTTTTAAACATTGAACTATTTAGATACGGCGGAAGCGCTTGAAGATGGCCGGCTTAAGAAGCTTCTTGGTAAAACTGAAGATAAAACTGAAGGTAAAACTGAAGATAAAACTGAAGATAAAACTGAAGGTAAAACTGAAGATAAAACCGAAGATAAAACTGAAGATAAAACTGAAGATAGTTGAACTTCTGGTTAAAAGGATGATTAAAATTTAATTGTTTTTTCTTGATTGCTTGGCTTTCAGTATTTTGATGGTAATTGTATAAATTTCAGCATGCTAGCTTGTTTTACTCGTGTGAAAAGCATTTTTGTCTATTTGTTTTTAAGTAATGATGTTTGCTATAGGATCCTTTTGTAGTTAGTGGAGTAATTGTGCAGAAGTTTTTTACAATTTTGAAATAATGAAGGCATTTTGTTTTTACAAATTTCCGAAATATATTGATTTTTCTATGATGGCTGAAGTTTCTATATTTCAAAAATTATATAAATTTCAGCATGCTAAATTGGATAAATTTCTGCACGCCAAATTGAATAAATTTCAGCATGCTAGCTTGTTTTGCTCATTTGATAATTAAGCATTTGAATTTTGAATATTTCTTTAGTACTCTGTATTCGCAATAATAACCCATTCTGTGAATATGAGAAAATCCTTAAAATTAAATAATCAAATCCAAATTGATTCTGTAACTTGAATTCAAAACTGACAATTAATTCCATTACTCGAATTTCATCAAACAAAATTTGAATTTTGAGCGCGTTCAGATCCAAACCCTCAATAAATCCAATATCCTTCACATTAAATTCTCTTCCCTAATCAGACAGCGCAGTAGTTGAAATCCAGATAAAGTCCATTCCTAATCCTCCGTATACTGAAACAACCTACATGTCATGAAGCGAGTCAAAAACATTAACAAATAATTACTCACTACACAGATAAACACAGACAAAGAACGCAGAGGACAAAGATAAAGTCGGGTTCGGGCGAGGAATAAAGCGGCAGGAAACTCAAATCCACTCGGAAACCTATTCGAATTCCGCCATTTCTCACTTCAGCACAGTAGAAGAACTGTAGGAAGAGCTTCGTTTGGCTGCGGAGCCCGCCTTGAGCCTCTTCGCCGGAGCTACGCCCGGAACCTGGTGGCTGAGATCAGAGGTACTTGTATTGTTTCTTCGTTTTTCTTATTTCTATAGTCTAGGTTTTTTATGCTTTTCTACTCTCAAGAGCTCAATTAAGCTTCGCCAAATCCAGTGCGCTTTTACTGTAAGATAATGATTTTAGTGATTTTACTACTTTGCAGTTTCAATTGGGACTGATTTGAGTTAGGGTCAGCATCGAATTTAGATTCCGAATGAGATGTCTCTTCTAAGCAGATTCTTCTACAAAAGGCCGCCTGATGGATTGCTGGAATTTATCGATCGAGTCTACAGTAAGAGACCTTTCATCTCAACATCCTTGTTATTCTCTCAATCCATTCCAAATTTCCAATTCTGAACACTTGATTTTTCTCAATTGACAACAGTATTCGATTCGTGCTTCTCAACGGAAGTTCTCCCACACGGGATCTACAGCCTGTACCTGCAAGAGATAATCCGAGACCTGCACGAAGAAAACCCGGACTCCTCTTTCCTGGCCTTCAATTTCCGCGATGGAGACAAACGCAGCCAATTCGCGAACACTCTCCGAGAATCCGAAATCACGGTGATCGAGTACCCGCGCCACTACGAATCGTGCCCGATCCTCCCTCTCTCTCTCCTCCAACACTTCCTCCGAGTCTGCAACCACTGGCTCTCTCTCTCCTCCCAAAACATAATCCTTCTGCACTGTGAGAGAGGCGGCTGGCCGCTCTTAGCTTTTCTCCTTTCCTGTGTTTTGATCTTCCAGAAAATTCAAACCGGCGAGCAAAAGACTTTGGAAATCGTGCACAGGGAGGCCCCAAAAGGGTTTATTCAGTTATTATCGGCTCTGAATCCGTTGCCGAGTCAGCTGAGGTACTTGCAGTATGTTTCTAGAAGGAATATTTTGCCGGAGTGGCCGCCTGACGAGCGGGCTTTATCGCTGGACTGTCTGATTCTGAGGGCCGTACCGAGCTTTGACTCGGTCAATGGGTGTAGACCGTTGGTACGGGTTTTTGGACGGAGCTTTTTGGGCAAGAAAGGCGGCCCTACTGAAATGCTGTTTTCCATGCCTAGAAAGAAATCCTTACGCCACTATAGACAAGTACGAAATTATTTCGTTTTTTTTATATGATTTGTAAACTTCACGAAATTCGAAATGATGGATGGATATTTTTTATTTTTTTGTATAGGGGGATTGTGATGTGATAAAAATTGATGTGCAATGTTTGGTTCAAGGAGATGTTGTACTGGAATGCGTACATCAGGAGTTAGATCCGGAAAAGGAGGTGATGATGTTTCGCATAATGTTCAATACGGCTTTCATACGTTCGAATATACTCATGCTCAACTCTGATGACGTGGACATCTTGTGGGACTCCAAAGAACGATATCCCAGAAACTTCCGAGCCGAGGCAAATAAATAAATAAATAATATTTTCCCTCAATAAAACTCATATTTCCCCTTCCAAACTTCAAAAATATCATATTTACCACTCTAAAATGTAAATATCAAATTTACCCTTCCAAGATCTAGAATATATCATATTTACCCCTATAAAAATATAGATATCAAATTGAGCCTTCCAAAATCCAAAATATTATCACATTTACCCCTTACATTTTGTTGTCCATAAGAAGATTTAAAAGGATAAAAATGATATATTTTAGAATTCGGAAGGATAAATTCGATATTTGTACTTTCAGAGGGATAAACGTGATCATTTCAGAAGAATAAATTGATAAGGGTAATTACGCAATTCTCCCTTTATTATTTAAATTCTCCTAACAATAGAGTTAATTTGTGAACACAGGTGTTGTTTTGTGACGTGGAGAGTGTGTCGCCGGTGAGACAGCCGACGAGGGCGTTGAACGGGGAGATGAAGGGCGGGCTGCCGATCGAGGCGTTTGAGAGGGTGCAGGAGCTGTTCAGCGGGATCGAGTGGGCCGAGGGAGGCGAGGACGCCGCCATTCTGTTGCTCAAGGAGCTTTCGGAGAATTCGTTGCAGGGCAAGTTAAGGAAGGTGGTTGTTAAGAGCGGAGGAGGAATTAGAATGCCGTTGATGTCGGCGACGGAATCAGAAGAGGAGGAGGAAGGGAGTGTGGGGGAGGAGTCGGAGGAGTCGGGGTTGGTTTCAGATAATGAGAGGAGTCAAAGTAATTTGTCTGTTGGAGATGGTGCTTCTAATAATGGTAAGGGTATTATACGAATCTTTTTTTAGATATTTTGAGCTGATGTGTGAATTCTAGGGATGTACAAATAATTCTCAACCCGCCCAACCCGTGTAATCTGACCCGGTCCAACCTGTTTTTTACGGGTTTTCAAGTTGTTTTGGGTCTGGGTTTAAATTTTGAATAACCCGGAATTGTGGGTTGGGTTACGGGTTTTAAATTAAGAACCCGAATTAACCCGACCCGACCCACACAATCAAAAATTGGTTGTCATCTTATATTTTTCAATTCTTTATTTCCTTTTCTACCCCAAGTTTATATGTTATTTTATATTTTTAGTTTTTATTTCCATAATTCATAATTATTACTTTCCAATTAGAAACTTAAAATATTAAATAGTTTGTGCAAATACCTATTACGTGGTGAATATCTCAAATTTCTATTTCTCACAAACCCTCGACATATATACCTATGACATTTTCATAAACTCTGTTTTTTATAATTTTTGTTTATTGACATGTTAAAATCTTGAATTATATATGGTTAATATATATTTGTATAACATACACTTAATAAATCTCAAAACCCGGCTTAACCCGCCCAACGAAAAAATCATTGGGTTGAATTTTTTTATAACTATTATGGGTTGGGTTGAGTTTGGGTTGAGAAAATCTATGTCTGTTATAGTTTGGTTGGGTTATAATTTCTCCCTAAATCCGCATAACCCGGCCCATGTACACCCCTAGTGAATTCTGACTGGATGTGTGATTTTGTGATAGCTTGTGGCGAGGCACCTTCAGTGAGTGGTATAGCGGCTTCTCCTTCTCTTCCTCTGCCAGTTGCTCTGCCACCTCCTCCTCTGCCCCCGAGAGGTCTAGTATCAGCACCTCCACCCCCTCCACCCCCTCCGCCGCCTCCAACTGCATCAACTCGGTCCACAAGACCTCCTCCCCCCCCTCCTCCTACTCCTCCCCCTGGCTCCAATACCAACAATCCTCGTACTACTACTATTACTACTGCTACTGCTACTACTGTTGCTGCTGCTTGCACAGCACCTAAAGCACCTCCTCCTCCGCCTCCGCCTCCGCCCCCACGAGCAGGTGCACCTCCTCCTCCTCCTCCTCCTGCGCCACCTCGAGCAGGTCCGCCCATTCCGCCGCCACCTCCTCGTGCTCCCGCTCCCGCTCCCCCATCAAAAGGCCCTCCACCTCCGCCTCCTCCTAAAAAAGGCCCCGGTCCCCCGCCGCCGCCCAAACCGCCCGGATCCGGCCCGCCGCCGCCTCCATCTCTAGGAAGAGGAAGACCATTACCCTTATCAAAAGGTCGTGGCTCTACCCAAAACAACATTCCTCCAAAGAAAGCTCCGTTAAAACCCTTACATTGGGTCAAAGTCACGCGCGCCATGCAAGGGAGTCTTTGGGCCGATTCCCAAAAACCAGAGGCCCAATCCAAGTAAATTACAATACTTTTACTTTTGATTGAGTTTTAATACCTTAAAATGATGATTTTTCTTTTTTTTTTTGGAATTAGGGCGCCTGAAATTGATTTTAACGAGCTGGAGAGCTTGTTTTCAACTGCGGTGGTTACAGACAAGACCGGCTTGGGGAAAGCCGGGCCGAGACGCGGGTCCGGTATTAATAAACCAGAAATTGTTCATTTGGTATGAATATTTGTTTATTTAAATTTCTGTTTTAATTGGGCAATATTATGTGATTTATTCACTTTGTTGTTTTTGCATTTCGTTTTTGTCAAGGTTGACATGAGACGGGCTAATAATTGTGAAATCATGCTTACGAAGATCAAGATGCCTCTACCAGACATGATTGTAATCTTTCTGTTTATCATTATGTTTTTAATATTGTGATTAAATTAAAATCTGATTTGTTTCATAGTTAATTATAAACTAATTGATTATAATTTGTGTTATGATATGTTTTTGTATTTTGTTGATAGAATGCGATATTAGCTCTAGATGCGACAATTTTGGACAATGACCAAGTGGAGAATCTTATCAAGTTTTGCCCTACCAAAGAAGAAATGGAAATGCTCAGAGTAAGTATAGCCCTTTCTTTTCTTTCAGTTGTTTTAATAGAAAGAAAAAAAAGAGCTAATTACATTTTTGCCCTTTTGCATTTTTGTTGAATAATTGGTATTTCTCTTTGCATCTGCATCTTTCAGAACTACACTGGCAACAAAGAAATGCTTGGGAAATGTGAACAGGTTCGTGTTGTTGTATGTAAATTATATTTACAATCAAAGCCTAGATTAAGAATGTGAACTAATATTTGCAGTTTTTTCTGGAGCTGATGAGAGTTCCAAGAGTTGAGTCCAAGTTACGAGTTTTCGCATTTAGAATTTCCTTTTCCACACAGGTTACCCATTTTTCTTATTTATCATAATTCATAGTGTGTGTGTGTGTGTGTTTGTGTCTTATACCATTTTTGGTTTATTGAGTTTTTTTCCTTTTTCTTTTTTTCAACAGGTGGAAGATCTGAGGGCTAACTTAACTACAATTAATAGTGCATCTAGAGAGGTACCTTTTCTATTCATTAAATACTGAATTAATATTAATACTTACTATACAATATATGACCTAATAAAATGATTATATTTCATTTTTTATTCTATATTAGATAAAGGAGTCTGCAAAGCTAAGACAGATAATGCAAACAATCCTAACATTAGGAAATGCATTGAATCAAGGCACCGCAAGAGGTAATTACTAAACTACCTTTAATATTTATTTCCTTTTTAATTTGCATTTTTTGTAGAGTTTAATATTTTTTATTTATTGTTTTTTGAAAGGTTCTGCTGTTGGATTCAGATTGGACAGCCTGCTCAAATTATCAGATACTCGTGCCAGAAATAATAAACTTACCTTAATGCATTATTTATGCAAGGTAATAATATATTATATTAATTTTTACTAACAAATCTCTATTCCTTATTTAGTTTTTGTGATAAATTTTATTTTATTTCTGTTTATAGCTTATTGCTGAAAAGATGCCTGAACTACTTGATTTTGACAAGGACTTGATCCACTTAGAAGCAGCTTCTAAGGTAAAACTATAATTATACACAAAATAAACTCTAATATTTATACATAAAATATTAATAAAATGAGTTGTGAATTTTGAACGGGACAGATCCAGTTGAAATTGGTAGCAGAGGAAATGCAAGCAGTGAATAAAGGGCTTGAAAAAGTCGAGCAGGAACTCACTGCTTCTGATAATGATGGCGCAATTTCCATCGGTTTTCGTAAAGTAATAATTATATTTATATAAATGGCAAGTATTATTTTGATTTGTTTCTTCAAATTAGGGTTTGTTATTTTGGTGTCTTTGTGTTTGTTTTTTCAGGCGCTGAAAAGCTTTCTTGATACGGCAGAAGCTGATGTCAGGTCTCTCATAGCTTTATATTCAGAAGTTGTAAGTACCATTTTTAAATTTTATTATTTTTATTAATTTTTACACATGTGAATATATATATATTTATTATTTATATTTTGCTTGAATCAGGGAAGGAGTGCTGATTCCTTAGCACAATATTTTGGTGAAGATCCAGCTCGATGTCCCTTCGAACAAGGTTTTTTTTGCTATTTATTTATATCATATTAATTTTTTTTTATTAAAAATGTCTCATGACATGGTTTAATTAATCATTTTTTGTTTTTTCAGTGACATCAATTCTACTCCTATTTGTCAACATGTTTAAGAAATCACGGGAAGAAAATGCACGCTTTGCTGAAGCCGAAAAGAAGAAATTAGAAAAGGAGGCGATGCAAGAAAAGAAAGGATGGAATCATACTTAATTTAGAAAACTAACATGTATATAATGAGACATTAGAAATATAAATTACTTCGAACATTTAAATTTTTTGAAAATTCCACTCTTAAAATAGTAATGGGATTACACAATCACAACATACATAATAAATTCACAAATTCCATATTAAGATGCACAAATACCAAACTATTTTGGTATCAAACTTTGTAACCGTATCTTTTACGGAGTTGATACTGTTTGATGGTATTGTAACAATAGTATTTATTTAAAAAATGAAAATAGTATATAAAAATATATAAACTGAAAACAAATAGTATATAAAAATTCATTCGGTAAATAGTATATATTTTAAAACATAAAAACAGTATATAGTGTGTATAGAAATGTGAGAAAATAATATATAATTTCAAGCTGTCGTTATAGTATTTTGTCGTGCTTTTCCATTTCCCAACATTTTAAGGCCTAAGAAGCACATCACAAAACCGAAGTAATCAAAACGGTACACGTGTCTGAGCAGCTGGAGTTTCTTTTCATTCCACGCAGGATATCTGAAGCTAAACTCCGTTAAGAAGCTTCTTCTCAAAACGGGTTTCTTGTGGCTGAAGTTATTATAGGAAAATTTACCATGGTACCCACCAAATCCACTCTGCCCCACTCCACCAAATGGTATTGTGTCCAATGCATACTGCATGCAAAATAAATATGTTAATTGATATAGATTAAAATTAGGGCAAGTGTTCATGTCAGACATATATTAATTGATATAGATTAAAATTAGGGCAAGTGTTCATGTCAGACATATATTAATTGATATAGATAAAATTAGGGCAAGTTTTCATATCAGGACACTTTTAATTTAAACGGCTGGAGTAACTCGATTTTAACTCGTTCTCAATTTCGGAGTTCTAATTGCCTTTGATTAAAAAAAATGAGATTTCAAATTTCCGTTTGGTTTTATACAGATTTTTGATGTTTTTGATATGTTAATCATGAAGTGGAGTTTGGAATCTGTTCATCAGAGGCGAGATTTGGAACTCCAAAATGGGTTTAGTAAGAGAGAAATAAGTTGAAAATCAAGTTATTATGAGTATTTGGGTAAATTGAGGGGATTAAATATGGAAATTTGCACTAAAATTATTGAGTAAATTAAAAGTTAAATATAGTTAAATGAATGGTTCACTTGTATTATTGCGTCATTAAAAATGAGGCTCCCAGATGATGTCTCTTTCGTGAGCCGTTGTTTAAGAGTTTCATTGTGTGTGAAGGCATAGATTACTAGTGACTTTGGCCTTGCTTTTATGAATTCTATGCTCTCTTCAATTTTCTTCACCTGCACGAGGCAAAAATAATCCAATGAGCATATAAATTGTTATAGTTTGAAATAAGAACATGCGTGTAAACATGCATATTACTGTTATTATGGGAAGTAAGGGACCGAATATTTCTTCTGTCATGATCTCTGAATCCAATGGTGGATTTAAAAGAATTGTTGGCTCAATAAACCTGCATGTAAATTGTTAAAATATCAACATATTGTTAAAGAATCTCAAGGGGAAACTAAATTATGATAAAGAAAAAATGGTTGAAAAATTACAATTTGTCAGGATCAACAGAACCGCCATGAACGATATAACTTGAAAAAGATTTCTCTTGGAAAAATTTATTTATCCTCTCGAAATGTTGCGCATTAATAATCCGCGCCATGTACTCAGGTTTGGTATAGAATTTCTTAAGCACTCCCTTTATTGACTCAATCTGAGAAAATAACATTAGAAATAAATTTCATACTATCAGATGAAATGAACCAAACAGAAACAAATTTCATACTTTGCACTAATTTTTTAAAAATAAAATAAATACCAATGTTTGTGCATATGTTTCCTCCACAAGTAAATAATCGATTGCAATACATGCTTGGCCGGCACACGGGCCCCACTTTCCTCCAACTACTCGTTCGACCGCAACCTAAATATAATATAAAAAAAATAATCAAAAGGTCAATTTGTCCATTTATTAACATTTAAAAAAATAACAATATAAAAGAAAATGTACTTTTTTATCTCTAGAGCTCTTGAAGGAATCGAAAATAGCCGGGCATTTTCCACCGAGCTCGAGAGTTACAGGTGTTAGATGCTGAGCAGCTGCTGTCATTATAATCCGTCCGACCTTTGGACTCCCTTCAAATATCACAAAATCATGTTACATTTCCTGTTATATATTTGGTTACATGATTGATCTTTCAATATAGATTAATAAACATAATTTATGCAAAGTTTAATTATACCTGTAAAGAAAATTTTGTCCCATTTAAAATTCAAGAGTTTCTCTGCGACTTGGGCGCCACCTTGAACTACTTTAATCGCTTCTTTATCCAAATATTTTGGAATGTTGTCGTGTAAAAACTGAGAAGTCGCGGGTGCGAGCTCTGATGGCTTCAAAACTACTGCGTTTCCAGCTGCTATTGCACCAATCATTGGCTCCAAAGATAAACCTAGATGGATTCAAAAATAAACAAATTATTTTAACTTGGGCTGAAGTTATGGGCCTTTTGGACCAAATTAGGCCGATAGACATTCTTCAAAGTTCAATCTAACAACGGAATATTCTTTGCTTTTTATTTATTTATTTATTTATTTTGTCTGTTTACAAGAACATATATAGAAAATCTTGTAATGGTAAGCAGGGACAGAGCTTAATAGAGACTGGGGGAGGTCATGACCCTCCCAAAATTTTGCCGGAGTAGTATATATCAGTAGTGTTTTAGTGAATTTTTTTTTGAAATACATGTATTTTTATGTATTTGGTCCTCTCAAATTTTTTGTATAGTGTTAATCAATAGGAAATTTTTTTTTAGTTCACCGTAAATTCAATCAAGCTCCGTTCTTGATGGTGAGTATTTAATCGGCTTTTTGCAGTTCAGACGTGACTGGTGCTGGTGAGATATAGAATATTGTAAATTGTACTACCCGTATTTAATTGGCTTTTGTAGTTGGGAAATGGGAAATCATGACGGGGGTATTGTAGCGATGGATTGAAATTATATACTGTTTTCTCGTGTTTCTATATACTGTTTTTATTTTTATAATATATATTTTTTACTGAATGAATTTTTATATACTGTTTATTTTCAGTTTATATGTTTTTATATACTGTTTTCATTTTTTAAAATAATTTTTATATACCGTCGTTACAGAGTCGCTACATATCCGTCCTGCAGTATCAGCTCCCTTTGTAGTTAAGATGTGACTGGTAGGGGAAACATTAGTTTTGGTCTTTTTATGAGTAACAAACATTAAAATTTGTACATAACTAGTGCAATTCTTTCGGGGATGTATTTTTCACCAACAATTATTTGAAAGCACACTTATATATTTTTTAAAGATTTTACGATGTTTCTTATTTTACACGGGCATAATTTATATTTGAAATTTTTGCTGGTATGATAACTCTTATAATTCTCAAGGCTATTTACGACACTTTTATACGGATATATATGTTAATTTTCAAAATTTTATGATGTACTTGAAATTTGTTCTTACAAATTCTTAGGACATTAAGCATATAATATCAAAAAAGTAGAATTTACTGTATATACATGAATAAAAACGAAATTCCCAAAAAAATACACCTTCGGAATAAAATTCCAATTTATAGCATTTTCACACTTCTAAAGTGCGGTTTGCAATTTTTTTTTGGCTGAATCCGCACTTTAGAAGTGCGGTTCATGAATTTTTTTTTTCTTTCTAAAACCGCACTTTAGAAGTGCGGTTTTAGATTTATTATTATTATTATTTTTTTATTTTTAGTTTTTTATGATGAATTTTATATGTTTGGGAAAAAAAACATATAAGTCTTTATCTATATGCTAAAAATGAATGTTTATAAACATTTATTTCAATATATGTTGTCAAACATATATTGTAGGATAAATATTTTTATAGGTCTTAATTTATTATCATGACATAAACATTTTTATTCAATTTCAACAACATATAAAAATGCACTTGCCAAGTATTCATTTAAGGACATATAAAAATATATGTTTGAAAAAAGATATATAAGTCTTTATTTATATGCTAAAAATGAATGCATATAAACATTTATTTCAATATATTTGCAAGTGTATTTTTATATTGATCAAAATGAAAAATATTTTTATATGTCCTTAAATGAATATTTGGCAAGTGTATTTTTATATGTTGAAGAAATTGAATAAAAATGTTTATATCATGACAATAAATTAAGACTTATAAAAATATTTATCCTACAACATATGTTTGATAATATATATTGAAATAAATGTTTATAAACATTCATTTTTAGCATATAGATAAAGACTTGTATATTTTTTTTCAAACATATATTTTTATATGTCCTTAAATGAATACTTGGCAAGTGCATTTTTATATGTTGTTGAAATTGAATAAAAATATTTATATCATGATAATAAATTAAGACCTATAAAAATATTTATCCTACAATATATGTTTGACAACATATATTGAAATAAATGTTTATAAACATTCATTTTTAGCATATAGAAAAAGACCTATATGTTTATTTTTCCAAACATATAAAATTCATCCTAAAAAAAAAAAAAAAAAAATTCTAAAACCGCACTTTAGAAGTGCGGTTTTAGAAATTTTTTTTCCCCTGGACCGCACTTCTAAAGTGCGGATTCAGCCAAAAAAAAAAAAAAATCGCAAACCGCACTTTAGAAGTGCGAAAATGCTATAAATTGGAATTTTATTCTGAAGGTGTATATTTTAAGAATTCCGTTTTTATTCGTGTATATACAATGAATTCTACCTATTAAAAAATATATAAACTAAGGGGTATTCGTCTTCGCTTCAGGATATATATTTTATCATTGAAAATATGAATTTGGTGAGATATACATGATATTTTGAGGCAATATAAGAATTTTCAATTTTTTTTGCTTGAAATGTTCTTTTAATTTTCTTTTTCTTACTATAGCCCGTAGGCATAAATGTTAGTTTTTTATTTGGCAAGTTGCTCTTTTGGTGGTTTTTTTTTATGAGGTGTTTTTTTTTTCAAATTTTTTGGCAAACAAATGGTTATTGGAAGAAAATGATAACAAAAGTATAGTTTCATTTTATTATTTTCTAATTCAACTTGATGTTATTTTTCACTAATTCAAATTTTATTTTGGACATACCAATTGGAAAATTCCAACAGGAGAAAACAAGAACGAGTCCAAGCGGCTCGGATACGATCACAGCGGAAGACGGAAATGCGGCAAGTGGTATACCAACCTATATTATATTGAAGAAAAATATTTATTAAAAATGTAAAATATTTATTGTAAAAAAGTTTACGGAAAGAAAAATACTCAAAAATGAAAGAAATTCTCACGCTTTCTGGAGTCATCCATTTCTTCAAGCCTTGCAGTGCATGGTCGACTGACTTAATCAAAACACCAACCTAATGATAAAAAATAGAATAATACTCGGAGAAAATATATGTTTTCTATAAATATTTCATCTACATACTTAGAAATTAAATATTCAAAAATAGAGACTACTAATTACTTACCTCATCTCTGTAGGCTTCAACACGATGTTTCCCCAAATCTTGGTTCAAAACTTGAAACATTTCGTCTTCTTTCTCCTCAAGAAGCCTCAGCAAAGCTCTCAGTTGGTCTCTCCTCCACTCAAAACCCTTCGTTTTACCTTTCTCAAACGTATCTCTCGCCTCGGAAACCACACTCTCTAATCCAAGAACTTTCATTTCTTCGTCTCTTTCTTCTTCTCTTTCTTCTTGGTTTGTGATTGCCATTGTTGTTTTGCCTGTACTAGCTACTTAAAGAATCGGAGTTGCAACAACTAATTAAGTCCTGAAAGGGAAAGATTTCAACCATGTGTTACTTATCGTACGGTTGAATTAAGAATGAAAAGGAACTTTATCCATATTATCCATATTTTTGTTGGGTATTTAATACGAGGTAACACCGGCCATGGAAGATGAAGTTGATGAATTGAGAATAGTTCCCCTCAAAGTAAAAAATAAAAAAAACAACAGACGGAATAACAGGAATTTTTTTGAATAGTAGCACTATTTATGGAAATAATTAATCAGATAGCATTTTTTCCAAAATATTTGGGTAGATAACACTTCCGCCAGACCCTCTGGCGGAACTGAAGTAGTTCCGCCAGAAGGTCTGGCGGAACTAAGGATTTTTTTTTCTTGATAATTTAGGCCATTTGGCACCCGTAAACACGCTTAATTAATGAAAAATACTAGTTCCGCCACAGGGTCTGGCGGAACTAGATAAAATTTATTTTTGGCCCACTTTGGACGGTGAAATTGGCCCAAAAATGACGAAAATATAGGTTCCACCAGACATTCTGGCGGAACTAGCTAGAAATAACTAGTTCCACCAGAGGGTCTGGCGGAAGTAGATAATTTTTTTTTACTGACTGACCCAAGAAAATAAAAAAAATGGTCTAGTTCCGCCAGACCCTCTGGCGGAACTAGCTAGAAATAACTAGTTTCGCCAGAGGGTCTGGCGGAAGTAGATAATTTTTTTTTTACTGACTGACCCAAGAAAATAAAAAAATGGTCTAGTTCCGCCAGACCCTCTGGCGGAACTAGCTAGAAATAACTAGTTCCGCCAGAGGGTCTGGCGGAACTAGATAATTTTTTTTTTACTGACTGATCCAAGAAACCCTAAAAAATGGTCTAGTTCCGCCAGACCCTCTGGCGGAACTAGCTAGAAATAACTAGTTCCGCCAGAGGGTCTGGTTTCTAGCTAGTTCCGCCAGAGGGTCTGGCGGAACTAGATAATTTTTTTTTACTGACTGACCCAAGAAACCCTAAAAAATAGTCTAGTTCCGCCAGACCCTCTGGCGGAACTAGCTAGAAATAACTAATTTCGCCAGAGGGTCTGACGGAACTAGATAATTGTTTTTTTTACTGACTGAACCAAGAAACCCTAAAAAATGGTCTAGTTCCGCCAGACCCTCTGGCGGAACTAGCTAGAAATAACTAGTTCCGCCAGAGGGTCTGGCGGAACTAGACCACGCATTTTTTTAAAATCCCATTTAAACCGGTCCGACCCCATTTTTAACCCAACCGTCCGTTCGAAAAAAAAGAGCAAAAAAGGGGGCGATTTTTGTGCGATTTTGGGAAGAAATTGAAGGGAGTAGAAGGGAGAAATTAAAGGAAGAGAATGAGAAGTTAGAAAGAAGAAGAAATACGTAAGTTATTTTGTTTGATTTTGAGTTTTGATTAGTTATTTTTATTGATTTGGATGAATGGTAATAAGTTTTGATTGAGTGAAATTAGTGCGACATAGGTATGGATTTAGTGAGATTAGATTGAAATTAGTTTAAATAGGTTGATATTATTGAAATTTGTTTGGATTTGTTTTGATTTCTTTAGAGGAAAAAAGAAGAACAAGAAGAAGAACAAGAAGCAAGAAGAAGAAGAAGAAGAAGAAGAAGGAGGAGGAGGTATGAAAATATTTAATAATTAATTTTCAATATTTAATATTTAGTTATTTTAAGAAAAAATATAATATATATTTTTTTAGTAATATATTTTTTTATAGTAATTATTTAATTATTATTTATATTTAAAAAATAAAATGTATATAAGGATGTCATCTAGGGGCGGATCTAGTCGGGGAGGATCAAGTCGGGTGGATCGGGGGAAGGCTCCTATAGTTGAGCCAGAACCGGACAACACCAAGGCTAAAGCGAAAGGGGGTTTCCGATACAGGCAACATCATATTAATGTATTGTATTTAAAATTATTTCTATATATCTATTTATTTTATTATCTAAAAATAATTTACTTATATGTTTCGTTTCCGCAGGTGCCATGGAATAATCAGTTCGAGCCATATTTTGCGAGTGCGTGTTTGTTACAAACGCCAGAGAATCGGTTATGTACCAATCGATGGTATATGCGATAACCGCTCTGCAGGAACGGTGGAGAAAAGAGACGCATACGTTCCACATGCCGCACGGAGAAATGACCGTAACGTTAGAGGATGTTTCATGCTTGTTGGGGTTGCGGGTGGATGGCAAGCCCCTCTGTGTGAAAAACAGCGATATTAATTGGGTAAATAAAGCCGGGGAACTACTCGGAAAAACACCCCCCCGAGAGTTGTTCCAAGGATCAGGGAATAAGAAAAGCAACGTATTGGTAAATAAAAAATGGTTCATGGAGAATTTTGCCGATTTGGAGTGCGATGCCCCCATACTACAAGTCGAGCAATATTGTAGAGCTTACATGATCGGATTTTTTGCCGACATTTTATTTACAGATCCGAATGGGGACTGTTATTCGCTCATGCCCCTGGTACTTTTAGAAGACATGAATAATTTGCATGAGTGGGCATTTGGGAGTGGGGTACTTGCATACCTGTACAAAGAGATGTGCAAAAGTACATGTCCTGATCGGAAAAATATGGGAGGTTGCATCTTATTACTACAATTATGGGCTTGGCAACATTTTGCGACCGGAAGACCGAGAGTTTCGTTGAATCCGGCAAGATTGAATATCTACGACGATCCGGATTACAATGATACGGTTGGCATGCTCTGGAGAGATGCAAGAGTTAAAGAGGATCCGTCGACTACTCATTTGTGGGCGAACCGTGACATGTTAGATAGCATCCCGACGAGTGATATCTTTTGGGCCCCTTACGAGCCGTACCGCGATAGGCTACCGCCCATTTGTCAGGAAGAAAGAACAACGGCACTACTCAGTGTGCCGTTGATTTATTTCTGGATCGTCGAGCGTTATCGTCCTGAGAGGGTGATGCGATAGTTCGGGTATCGGCAAAAAATACCTCCGGAAATACCTGAAGCCGACAAAATTGCCGACAAAGAATTACGTGACCTGACGAATTTTCGCGGAAATGATTGGTGTAAGATTCACAAGAATTGGATTACACGTTGGAATGATAAATGGTATTGGTATTCGCAAATGGATCCCTTGGAGCCGTATATCCCTCTCGATACTGAAGGTTACATGAGATGGTATTGGCAGAATTCCGATCCATTGGTGCAAAGTACCATTTCGCACGGTTCGAGCACTTACCGTCCTATGGTCCCGGATAAAAGATTAGCGGTAATATTTTAAATTTTTTTAATATATGTAAATTAAAATTTTTAATTTTAATATTAATTTTTTGTTTAATACTGTAAGGCACAAACTGCCATGGAGGGAGCTCGCATAGGTTTTAGAATGCTAAGAGAACTTGGTGCAAATATGAGGGCGGAAGTAAGGGACGGCGTCAGAAAATGGTTAGGATGCCAAAAACTAATTTGTACTCAGCTTAATGAGTATCCCGGCGATACCGAGTGGGAGGTGCTCAACGAAGGAGGAGAGGGAGAGGAAGAGGAAGGAGGAGAATACGTCAGTCAGGTTACTCAGATGCAGACTCGGAACCAGGCGAGGGGGAGAGGAAGAGGACGTGGTGCACGTGGTCGTGGTGCACGCCGCCGAGATGTTTAGGGTTTATGTTAGTGTTTTAGGGTTATGTTTGGGGATTTGGATTATGTTGCGATTTGTTTATTTATTTAGACTATGTTTGACTTTTAACTTAAGGTCTATGGTTTATTTAGATTGTTTTAACTTAAGCATTACAACTACTCAACAATAAATAAAACAAACTAAATTAAATAAACAAAATAAAACAAACTAAATAAAATAAACAAAATAAAATAAACAAAATAAAACAATCTAAATAAACCACACTACGGTCCATTATAACGGTCTCCACCCATTTGTGTGCACTTTCGTTTAGTGTGACCTGGTAATTTGCAGATGCTGCAATGCATTACACGCTTTTCTTTGTTCATGATGTCCATGTTGTTTTGGATTCGCAACTCATGCCTTCTTCCACGTTTCATCCTTCCGTTAGCATTTTTCCTTATAAGTTTATCACCAGGAAATAAATTGTAATTACAAATTTCTATGCATGGCGTCCATTGTGATTTTTCCTTTATAGGATAGAAACTTTTTTCGTACGTACGTTTCAAATTATCCAAGGAATAACACGGATGAATGAAAACTTCGCTAGATATAACTTTGCGTATACAAACTGCTATGACATGCGAACACGGGTAGTGATATAGCATAGGTTTCTGACACTCGCATTTTCCTTCGTTGATATCCACTCGCCATTTCTTTCTCGGAATTCCTATACCACTCGTCGAACGCCGGGCTTGCGTAAGCACCTGATAAATACCTTCCTCTATGTTGAAGCAAGTGACTTCATGCCTAGCAGCCTTAATGCGTCTACGTTCCATTTTTAACATCACTATTTCCGACCAATTCTTTTCCCTCATATCAGCATCCGCCCGATATCTCACGTGATAACAATTTAGCTTATAAAATGTCGCCTCCACAATTGCCGTAACAGGTAGTTTTCTTATACCTTTGAAAACAAAATTCATCACTTCGGCGTTATTGCTAGTTGGTATGCCTCACCGACGACCTTCAGTATCGGACAAAAGCGCCCAATTTGATTTATTTATCTTCAATAATCAATCGGTCGCTGAACTATCTTTTTTTTCTATTTTTTCCCATATCTTATTAAATTTATATTTGTTGTGCGCACGTACTAATCCTTCAATCATTGGAACCACTGTTTTGTCTGTTACAGCAGTACTGAAAATTGCTTGAAGATGCCGCATGCAATAACGATGATAGCCATAAGGTGGCAGCCACCTTCTCACTCTCATTGCATTAATACTGTTTGTGGTCTCTTCTAGGTGTTTGGTTAATACATACGTGTGGTTGTCTAAATGTTTTAATCTCCCATAAATTATTTTTTTTATTAATCGAAGCGTGTATCCTCCAACTACATCCTCTAGTACCTTCATCTTTAAGCTTGCATATCACAATATATCTCGTTTTATTCGAGTGGTCTGCTTCTATTTCTCGGTGATGCTTGACACTGTATGAACTTACAGCCGATTGTAGTTCTGATTTCGTTTCAAATGTACGTCCCTTATACAATATTTCATCATCATTTTCATTCACATTCATGCCAGATAAGAGATCATTTCTCGCATATTCCCACATTGAACTATCTTCAAATTCAGCAGCCTACACTAACCATCTCACTCTTTTCCGTATATATAAATCCCGTCTGATGGTTCACTCTCTCCATTTCTTCATCGCTATCTCCATAAATTTCTTCCTCGTCCTCTGACTCCATCTCTGGTTCCTCGTCTAATTCATTTTCATCATCATCTATTTCGGGAAGTACATTATTGCTCACACGTGCCATATCAAAGGCCACAAACGGGTCCTCATTCCCATTTTCATTATTTATTTCATTTTCAACGGGTTCTAATATCTCATTTTCGTCTGCATTTCGAATTACATTTGATCTACTACTAGTTCCTTTCTGATATTCTTTATTTTGGACGCGATCAACATATATTTCTAATTCCTCCATCCCAACCTTTATGACGCGGTCCGCAAAATTAACCAATTGTGCATTATTCATAATTTTCACTAACCTATAATGCCAAATGTCTTTCTTAAGAGAAGGAAGCCGACCTCGGATTAAAAGAATATCACTATACGACCAACTGAGATTCTCATAAATTTCGTTACACAGTTGGTCATAATCCCTATTTGTGGTTGTACTTTCTGGAATATAAGCCGGTTCCTCCGGGTCATAATTGCATCCGTTCGGTAGATTTACAATAAGACCATCGTAATATACAAGAATTTGAGAGTTTTGTGCCATTTTCTTCCTACTAATTGCAATAATATTTCAACAAATTAACAAAAAATCTATAATAAAATCAATTAATTATTTAATGAAACAAAAAATATATAATTGAATACCTAATTTTCGTCTTCCTTTTCTTCTATTTTCTCTATTTAGTTGGGTCAAAATCACCTTAAACACACCTCAAATACACTTCAAAATCGCCTGAATAATATTTCTCAATTTTTGCGATCAGATATGCGCGGAAGACACGCTGAGACCAGTTCCGCCAGACCCTCTGGCGGAACTAGTTATTTCTAGCTAGTTCCGCCAAAGTATCTGGCGGAACTAGACCATTTTTTTGATTTTCTTGGGTCAGTCAGTAAAAAAAATTATCTAGTTCCGCCAGACCCTCTGGCGGAACTAGTCAGTCAGTAAAAAAAATTATCTAGTTCCGCCAGGCCCTCTGGCGGAACTAGTTATTTCTAGCTAGTTCCGCCAGAGGGACTGGCGGAACTAGACCATTTTTTAGGGTTTCTTGGGTCAGTCAGTAAAAAAATTTATCTAGTTCCGCCAGACCCTCTGGCGGAACTAGTTATTTCTAGCTAGTTCCGCCAGAGGGTCTGGCGGAACTATACCATTTTTTAGGGTTTCTTGGGTCAGTCAGTAAAAAAAAAAAAATTATCTAGTTCCGCCAGACCCTCTGGCGGAACTAGTTATTTCTAGCTAGTTCCGCCAGAGGGTCTGGCGGAACTAGACCATTTTTTTGATTTTCTTGGGTCAGTCAGTAAAAAAAAAATTATCTACTTCCGCCAGACCCTCTGGCGGAACTAGTTATTTCTAGCTAGTTCCGCCATAGGGTCTGGCGGAACCTATAACCTATATTTTCGTCATTTTTGGGCCAATTTCACCGTCCAAAGTGGGCCAAAAATAAATTTTATCTAGTTCCGCCAGACCCCGTGGCAGAACTAGCATTTTTCATTAATTAAGCGTGTTTACGGGTGCCAAATGGCATAGATTATCAAGAAAAAAAAATCCTTAGTTCCGCCAGAACTTCTGGCGGAACTACTTCAGGTCCGCCAGAGGGTCTGGCGGAAGTGCTATCTACCCAAATATTTTGAAAAAAATGTTATCTGATTAATTATTTCCATAAATAGTGCTACGATTCAAAAAAATTCTAATAGAGGGTTGTTAATCGGGTGTAGTGTAAATGGTCCGCACTCCACAACCTAACCGAATAAATAGTAGGAACTGGAATTAATTAATCCACTTGTAAGATCTTATATAAATATTAATATGGAAATAGAACTAAATATTATAATAAATGTAAAAAACGAATGAATATAAACTTTTTGAATTATAAAATTTCTCCCGAGATCTAATATTTCACCGATCAGCAAGTAATTTTTTTTTTATGTCTGCGCAATTCAATTGTTAGGAAAATTGAAAATTTTGTAAAACACTAAATAAAATTATGCAAAAAATCTAATCGTAGTGCATGAAATAATACGATTGATGGGGGCACTTGAAGGGTTCTGACATGGCTCCACAGCCTTCCAAAATGGTCATAAAACAACATTTTTCGTACAACAAATAATAAAAGTGATTAATTATCATTCTACTTGCATGCAACTTAATTTCTGAAAATTACTTGCTAGAAAAGAACATTGTGACACAGTGACAGCACAAGTATCATTTAAACATTATTAATAGTTCTTAATTCTAAACAATTTCCTTGCATTATAGAGCTCCACATCATTTTTATTTTTATTTTGAGCCATTAGATTAGCATGAAAATGATTTTTGTCTATTGGCTTAGGATATTCTATATCATTAATAGTTCTTAGAGCTCCACATCATCTTTTTATTTTGAGCCATTAGATTAGCACGTAAATGATTTTTGTACATTGAATTAGGATAAATTATATTTAAAAAAAAATCTCTAATCTCATTAAGCCAAATAAGTATTTTATATTGACCATTATATTTGATTAAATAAATGTTAAGATTGAAACATGTGTCATTTAAAAGTCAAGGTTTTCTTTAAAAAACAATTCAAGAGTCCACTTGATATTAACCATTGGATCATCTAAAGGTCAAGATTTTCTTTAAAAAATAATTCAAGAGTCCAGTTGATATTGACCATTAGATCATTTCTAAAGGTCAATATTTTCTTTAAAAATAAAATCAAAATTTAACTCATGTACATATAAGGGTGTAAACGGACAAAATATTATCTGACAGACATGTATCTGTATTTGTAAAAAAATTGTATCCGAATCAAAATTATCTATATCTCTCCGGATACGGATAGATATTCAGATACGGATGCAGATTTGGTTATCGAATTGACTCTCAAATACGGATAATATCCGAATATATCTGTATACGGATAATTTGTTATTCAGAAAGTATCTGTTTTCAAATATTTCACTATATATATATATATATACGGATACATGTATGGATATTTTAGTTTTTTTTAATCATATTCGGATACAGATATTATCTATATCCATGTCTATATTTTTTACATGCAAGAGTATAAACTGGAAGAATATTATCCGACCGACCCATATCCATATACGCAAATTTTTTTATCCAAATCAAAATTATTTGTATCCGTCTGGTTACAAAATACATATTGTAATGATTTTATTCGGATACAGATACATATACATATTTGGTTATCGATTTGGCTCTCGGTTACGGATCCATGTATGAATATTTTGGCTTTTTTTATTATCATATTTGGATGCGGATATTTCATATTATCCATATCCATATTAATATTTTGTTGTTAGTTCTTTCAATTTTTTCTTAAAAGTTATAATTTATTAACTTTGTTGTGACAAATAGTTAAGTGTTTAGAAAAATAATACGGATACGTTAAATATCCGAAATGAATCAATATTTGTATTTGCATCCAAAAATATTCAAATTGTGTTTGTATCCGTATAAATATCCGAACTGAATTCGTATATGAAGCTATCCGCATTTGTGTCCGCATCGTTAATATTTTGAATTGTTGTCGAGAATGTACTTTTGAATTTTTTTTTGTTGTGTTTATACAATATTGTAAATTTTTTACTCGGCTGTGGTTTTTAATTTTGATTACTTAGTTTTACGTTGTGCAATAATATTAAGTTCTATTATATTTTAATGCAACTGTTGTTATTACCTAAATTATGTTTAAATTACTTTTTAAGTAATATTATAAAATAAAATATGCTAGTTATAGGTAATTCATAGTCTTGATGATTACAGCAATGACAAATTAAATTGATGATCTAAACTCTACGACCTAACCCCTAGAAATAATAGATACTATATAGTTAATACAATTGCCGACTGGCTTCTTGCAAAATAAATAATAAATAAACTAACAGAAATTGTAGAATAAAAATTCATTCAAGCTCACAGCATTTCAACTAAATTAAATTGAAAATTGGAATAAAAATCCAGTTGCTGATTTAATCAAATAACATCATCACCACATATTAATTGTGAAAATTAAATTAAATTGAAAATTTATTTTTTTCAACTAACAAAATATATCATTGCTAACAAAATGAATCTGTCCTCTAATTCAAAAAAATTGTATCTTTCCTCAAATTGAATGGACTCAATATTTAATTATTAGAATAGGTCATTTAACATAATAGATTGATCTATTTTTGCAAAATGGTCTTGTAAGCTCTTCTAGAAAAGAGTCTTCTATGTTTGGATGTACAATCAAGGAAAAAGTAGATTAGAAATCTTTTTTGGAATTTTTAAGAATGTATGTTTGGATGCAATTTAGGAATTTATAGGGAGGTTTTGGTTTAGAAATTTCTAGAGAAATTTTGTATATAAAGTTGAGAGAATTGAAAACTTGACTTTTTGACAAGTTTTTTTTAGGAATTTTTAGTATCTTATTAAAATAATAATAAATATTATATTATATTATATTATATTATATTATATTATATTATATTATATTATATTATATTATATTATATTGTATTGTATTGTATTATATTGTATTGTAGTGTATGTATTGTATTGTATTGTATTGTAGTGTATTGTAGTGTATTGTATTATATTATTGTATTGTATTGTATTGTATTGTATTGTGTTATGTTATGTTATATTTATTATATTATATTATATTATATTATATTATATTATATTATTGTTGGGTTTCCACCATTCATAACGCAGCGGAAAAATAAAAAAACGAAACAAAATCGAATTCGAAACCCAAAAGAAGGATTCGTGAATTACAATTAAATCAAAGAAAATTTCATAACTTTGTACCTTCGGATTACGCTTAATCCGTGATGATCGAAAGCGAATTTGGTTGACGCTTTCTTTGCCCGATTCCAAACCGGTTTTCAAATCGATTCTTTGTATGTTTTCGCCTAACCGGTCTCACAAACCGATCTCCAAGCAATCTCCAAACGAACCGATTCTCCAAACAAATCACGGTTTCAACCCGAATCACAAAGACGCCGCACTTCACTTCATCCTCTACCGGTATCTACACGAACAACCCCTTTGAACGGACAAAGAACGATATATGCTAGTATTCGTTCTTCATTTTTCTCACAGAAATAACAAGAGAATAATTTTCGGATTTTTCTCTTCTTTTGTCTCACAAAAGTTGGACGAAAATAATATGTCTTCATCAATCATTTTGGGGTGTCTCTTGTGCCTATATAGTCCATAAGTTTCATATCTTATGTGCATGGTAACTATGTAACCATATATGCAACACATCTTATCATATAAGATGTTGGATTGGATGTGTCACTTGACTATGTAGTTCTTCATACAACTTATCACATAAGTTATGATTTTTCTGTGTACGTCTCAATAGTTGTTCTTTGTGTGTGACCCTGTAGGTTGGCAATAATCACAATTGATTATAAATCATGAGCGGCCTCTAGCAAGACATCATGATTACCCAAATTAAGCAAGTATGGATGATTCGATCAAACCTAATTTATGTTCATGCACTGTATCCCTTTGTTACACGATATCTATATCGTCCATAAGGCATGATATGTGTCAAACTTACGTTGGTCGATAAATATTTCTTGACACCGAATTTGATTGAACATGAAATGACATTAATAACTCCTTATTATTTCACTCGAGCACGGCCGTGCGTTTCTTCAATCAAATCATCAAGAGGCCTAAAGATATCTCTCAATTTATGAGAGGAACAAATCCTATCTTAATTAAACTTTTTCCTCCGCATAATTCATTATATACCTAATTATAATCTTTATGACCGTCCGGTTAAAGACGATGTTAGATTATATTAAAATATAAAATTTCTCATGTAGGAAACTGAGTTAATCTCAAGTGTAAGGATTACAGATACATTCTTTACTGAGAATAACTAATGACACGAACCATGTAGTATTTTCACGGTGGGTCATTCCAGGATATGGTCTCTAACATATACTTACGTTAATGACTTACTAACTCTTATTCATGATCAGTAAAACGTGACCATCAGTCAACTAACATACTGATGTTCATTTATAGCTTATCATAATGTATGTTTGTCTCACAAACATCTTATGAATGATCGGGGACGGTTTAGAATATCATTCATAATACTTTATAGTTTTACTATCAAAGTCATATACTTTGATGATATAAAACCGAATATCATATTCAAGGTTAATTTTAGTAATAAGAATAAAATAACCAATACGCATTTATTATATGAAATATCTCTAAATAAACACAATATTTGTTTAACACAATCCATACATCTAGGTCTCAAATATGTTGGCCTAGGGCATACTACTAGTTATGTTATGTTATGTTATATTATATTATATTATATTATATTATATTATATTATATTATATTATATTATATTATATTATATTATATTATATTATATTATATTATATTATTTTATTTTATGTTATATTATTTTATGTTATATTATTTTATATTATTTTATATTATTTTATATTATTTTATATTACATTATATTAATTAATATTATATTATTTTTTATGTTATTATTTTATTTTATATTATATTATTTTATTATATTATAAATTAAAAATTATTTCATACCATATATTAATATAAAATTCATAAATAAATTAAATACAAACATAAATATAATATAAACTAGATTCCTTTATTTTCCTAAAACAACATCCAAATAACATTTTAAAAAATCTCTACATATTACTTATCTTTTTGGATTCTCCATTTCACAATCCTGATCCATAAAAAACTTCGTTTCTAACCTATAAAATCCTTGTGCATCCAAACATAGTAGAATTGTTTTTTTAGAAATCTATTCTCTTTTTTTCATAAAAAAATTATTTAACCTAGTAGTGTTTTTTCAACAAAAAAGGGGAACACATGTTAGCTAACCACATCTGAATTCTATAGACGTTTCTGAATTCAGACATGCAGGCATAAAAGTTGTCTTCTTCACCTGTCTCTGCTCCGTTTGAATGGAGGATAAGATGAATGTAATTTTATCTAGGCATAAGAAGTTATGCCTCGTTATACCTCCATTTTGAAATGGTGTTTGGCAAGAAGGACAAAAATTGGGATAAAGTTGAATTTAAAAATATAATAATCTGTAATGACCAAAATGCCCTTTGTGTTGTAATATGATGAAAATAAAAATGTATAATATGTGATATTAATCTAATATTAATAAATACAAAATAATTATTTTTATATTTTAATTATGTATTATGTATTTATATATTAACAAATAATTAATTAAAGTATTATTTAAATATTTATTTATATATACGCATAAAAAATGTCTTATTAATTTAATGTATCATGATGATATATAAGTTAAATATTAATATAATAATTTATTAATATATTAATAATAAATCCAATTTTAAATAAATTAATATATTATGCATTTATTTAAATAGTATATTTGATCTTCAATAAACTCTCTTAGAATTAATTAATTAATTAGTATATTATTTATTACTTTATTAATCAATATTAATAACTATATAAATATTATGTTGTAAGAAAGAGGTAACAAAAAATTAAAACAAAGTAAATTGGGGGTATTTTTGGAATTAACGGAGGTATAAGATAGAAGTAGTCTTACACCACCTCATGTCTGCCTTCTAATCCTCCTTATCCTTTATTTTTTAATTTGTGTTTGGTAAGGAATAATTATATAAGCTATACTATTTTCTCCTTATCCCACACATCCAAATGGAGTAAAAAGAATTTATCTTCACTTGACACAAGATATGCAGTCATAAAATTAATGTATAAAAGCCCGTTGATTATTGAGGGCCTAAACTTGACACAAAATATCTGAATGACATCCTTTATAATGTTTTTTTTTGTACTGCAGGCCTGAACCTAGCCCAGTTAGAATGTTCAATTAAATATGTTGCTCGGACATGGATACGAACGTTGTGTCCGACACGATACGGATACGGCGACATGAAAATTCTAAAAAAAGTGTAGGACACGACACGTTTATAATATATATATAATTTTATTAATAATAACATATCATTTAATTATTTTGTATATGCCATTTATAAATTATTTTCTTTTTAGAAGATTGTGTTCATATGTTTCATTTTTATATTGGTAAATATGCTATTTTGTATGGTAATAAAATGTATTAAAGTGTTCTTGAGGGCTAGATATGATGTTTTGACCCTTTCTAGGGTTATATACAAAATGTTGCACCTTCACCGTGAGGCCCAGATTGTTGGCCCAGAGCAAAATCTGAGCAAAGCATACAAAACCGGAAAGAAATCAATTAATCCTAAGAGAAATCTTTTCAAAGCTTCTTTCTGCTTATAAATAAGAGGTATATTTGCCTCCGTCCCAATGGAGTGCAGATCTTCTGCTGCTGGCTGCTAACGGTCAACAGCAGAAAATTTGCACTCCCTCGTGTGCGGCCGTGTCCAGTTCCCAACAAAACGTGTCAGGATGCGTTTAATAACGTGTCCTAGTTAAAATAAATATTAAATTAGTTAGACACGCCAGCTGACGTTTCTGACATATATCGGAGGTGTGTCATATCTGTGTCCGTGTCAGACATGTGTACGTCAGGTTTTTTGATGTGTCCGGAATACTGACGGATTAAAATTATATATTATTTTTTCATGTTCTTATATACGTTATATATTATTTTCATTTTTTTAAATATATACTGTTTGAATTTTTTATATACTGTTTGTTTTCAGTTTATATGCTTGTATATATTGTATTAATTTTTTTTCCTAAATATATATTATTTTATAGAATGAATTTTTATAATTTTTATATACTGTTTGTTTTCAGTTCATATGTTTATATATACTGTTTTCAGTTTTTATATACGTCTAATATCAACTCCCAACATATTTTAATGCGTAAACCCCAAAAGAAGAAATCCTTGTTGGGTCGCTGTTATTTAGATAGAACTTAGAATAGTAGCTTGACTTTAGTTAGAGCACAAAGAATTATGTTCTCTTCAAGCAAATGATTATTCATCAATTAGATCAGAGTAAACATATTTTAACGCGTAAACCCAGAAAAGAAGGAATTTCTAGAACTTAGAATAGTAGCCTCTTAATTTTAATTGGATTTTACTAGAAAAGAACATTGTGACACAGTGACAGCACAAGTATCATTTAAACATTATTAATAGTTTTTAATTCTAAACAGTTTTCTTGCATTATAGAAGCTACACATCATTTTTATTTTTATTTTAAGCCATTAGATTAGCATGAAAATGATTTTTGTCTATTGGCTTACGATATTCTATATCATTAATAGTTCTTAGAGCTCCACATCATCTTTTTATTTTGAGCCATTAGATTAGCACGTAAATGATTTTTGTACATTGAATTAGAATTAGGATAAATTATATTAAAAAAAAAATCTCTAATCTCATTAAGCCACATAAGTATTTTATATTGACCATTATATTTGATTACCTAAATGTTAAGATTTAAACATGTGTCATTTAAAAGTCAAGGTTTTCTTTAAAAAACAATTCAAGAGTCCACTTGATATTAACCATTAGATCATCTAAAGATCAAGATTTTCTTTAAAAAATAATTCAAAAGTCCAGTTGATATTAACCATTAGATCATCATCTAAAGGTCAATATTTTCTTTAAAAATAAAATCAAAATTTAACTCATGTACATATAAGGGTGTAAACGGACAAAATATTATCCGAAAAGAAAATAAAAATCAAGCGAACGCTTACAGTTCTCTCAAAAAAAAATATATATATATAGCTTTTAAGAACTATGATAATTTGAATCTGGAAAAAAAAGAATTATGCATCAATTTATTCAAACAAAAAATATATTCAAACCCTTATCTTTTGGCACAAAGTCTTCTTTCTATTTTAACGAAGAAACTACGGAGAAGTTTCTCAAAAGTAGATTATATAAAGCCCCACAACCATAAAACAATCACAACCAAATCATTGAACAAAAAAAAACACTTCCACATTAATCCAACATCAAAAAACATCAATCCTTCATTTCAGCAATGGAACCATTTCAACTAATCTTGGTTTCACTCTGCCTTTGCACACTGCTAGCTTTTCTCTTCACCAAAGTAAACAAGAAGAGATTACCACCGGGTCCCACATCTGTGCCAGTGTTGGGCAACCTCCTTTGGTTGTATGATTCATTCCGCAATTTGGAGCAGATAC
The DNA here is from genome assembly GCA_024447665.1 of Juncus inflexus. Lineage (NCBI taxonomy): Eukaryota > Viridiplantae > Streptophyta > Magnoliopsida > Poales > Juncaceae > Juncus > Juncus inflexus. Next base: position 2,770,683 of record JAJHPC010000006.1, read on the forward strand.
TTCGTAAAACTCACGCACGGTATGGTCCAATTGTCACCCTTCAAATAGGCTCCTCCGTCTGTTTCTTCATCTCCGATCGGCACATTGCCCACAAGTAAATATGCTCCTATTCACTTATTTTTTATTGAATGAAAATAATTAATGTCTAGTTTACATACTATATATGTTACAAATAATTTAATTTATTATCTCCTATCGTATATGTATACTCAATCAACTATAGTCTATAGTTCATAATTATACCGAATTAAGCATTTTTTTCAACTTTTTTATAGGATGTTAATCCAGAACGGGGTCACTTTTGCCAGTCGTCCACCCCCTAATCCCGCTGTCAATTTATTTGTCAATAAGGCCATAAACAGATTGCCATACGGCTCGTTATGGCGTCTTCTTCGCCGAAATCTTATGACCGAGACTCTCCACCCCTCTCGTGTTAAACTTTTCTCCCCTGCCCGTTCATGGGTGCTTTCTATTCTAAATAACAAACTCCTTAAAGAGTCTAAAAACGGTGAGTTAGGTGTGGAAGTAATGGAGAGCTTTCAATTTGCCATGTTTAGCCTTCTAGTCTTCATGTGCTTTGGAGAAAGGCTAGATGAGGAATCAGTAAAAGCCATTGGTGTTGCAGAAAGAGACCTCCTTCTTTATGATAACAAGCTTTTTGTATTCTTTTTATCACCATTTATTGCAAAATTCTTGTTTCGCAATAGATTGAAGACCTTCTTGGCGATGACACAAAAACTGAAGGATATTTATGTACCCTTGATAAATGAAAGAAGAGAGCATAAGAACAAGAAAGAAAGAGGCAGAGAAAGTCAATATATGCATTCATATGTGGACGCTCTTCTCGATATTAAAATTCCAGAGGGAGGAGGGAGAAACCTCACAGATGATGAAATTGTTGGTCTCTGCTCCGAGTTCCTTACTGCTGGTACAGATACTACCTTTACTGCATTGCAATGGATCATGGCCGAGCTTGTTAAACACCAAGAAATACAAAAGAAACTTTTTAGCGAAATTGAAGAAGCTATTGGTGAAAACACGATGGAAGAAATAAAAGAAGAGGATCTACATAAGTTTCCATATCTCAAGGCGGTTATCTTGGAAGGTCTAAGACGTCATCCTCCAGGTCACTTTGTGCTACAACATGCCGTAACTGAAGAGAGTACGGTTGAAGGCTATACAATACCAAAGAATGCAGCTTTTAATTTTGAAGTGACAGCAATGGGTTGGGATGAGAAAGTATGGCCGGATCCAATGGAATTCAAGCCCGAAAGGTTTTTGGAAGGAGGAGAAGGTGAGGGAGTTGATATTACAGGGAATCGAGAGATAAAAATGATGCCGTTTGGAGCTGGAAGGAGGATCTGTCCGGCAGTAAATGTTGCACTACTTCATTTGGAGTATTTTGTGGTGAATTTGGTGAAGGAATTTGAGTGGAAAAGTTTGGATGGTGAAGTGGTCGATTTTAGCGAGAAGAAAGAATTCACCGTGGTTATGAAGAATCCGTTGAAGGCAAGGATCATTCCTAGGAGGAATCTTGTGAATATGTAATCATAAATACTTATAATTTATTTTTTCTTGTGGATTAATAATGATTGTTTAATGTAATGTATTTGTTAGTGATGTTTACGGACTACGGGTCAATAATGCAACTGAGAAAGTATTGTTTCAGATGTATGAATATATGAGAAAAGTATAATTGATTTGAATATGATTCAATCAGATTACGATTATGCTAAATAAAATGAATTTTTTTGTCGGAAACTTTTTGTTTTTGTTGTAATAAAATGAACAAAAAATGTGTTACAAAACACACAATACCCCTTGATTTGAATTGAACCCCTGCTCATAGGTGTCGTGTACAAGCATAGACGCAAACCCTTGGAAGGAATATAACTATGGGCCTGAATAAATACTTTTAATAACGATGGGCCTAAAATCTGGCCCAATATAATTATTAAATATAACATGAATTATACTAAAATATATAAAAGCTGGCCATGTTTTGATTCCACGTGTCGTTCTTTGAGGCCTCACAATCAGATCCGTTTATTTAAACAAGTGAGATTCTCGCTCCGTTTCGGACTGTACTTAAAATAGTTAGTATACGGAAAATCATGGGCTGCTTGATGTTAAAAAATTTGATCAATGCATCCCAGATAATTGGTTTTCATATCCAATTATTTGATTGACACTCTACATGCTTGCTTGATCATCTTAGTATCAAAAGTGTTGGATAAAACTAAAAAGTGTTTTCTAATTACTTGATGTAGTTGACACTCAAATTAATTTTAATAAATGTAAAATTTTAATATTCCAAGCTTCAAAGAAAAAAATATTCAAGTCCAACTTGTTTAAAAATACATAAAGTATTCATAGTTTAAGATAGCTTAAGCATTCTCAATCTCTATTTTGTTTCTTAAGCAATACAATAAATCAGCTAAATTACAAATATTGACTCCACATATTTCTGTTTGCAGGATGTTAATAAAAAATGGAGCCACCTTCGCCAGTCGTCCACCATACTTAGCAGCTCTCAAGTTCTTCAACAACCGTGATCACAACGTAAATGGGTCTCCGTACGGGCCCATTATGGCACCTCCTTTGCCGGAATCTCACAACAGAGATTCTCCACCCTTCTCGTGTCAAGCTTTTCTCTCCTGCCCGTTCATGGGTTCTCTCCACTCTTACCAACAAGTTTCATAACGAGTCCAAAAATGGCGAGTTAAGCATACAAGTAATGGAGAGTTTCCAACTCGCCACCTTTTGCCTTCTTTCGTTCATGTGCTTTGGAGAAAGGCTAGATGAGAAGACTGTAAAAGCTCTTGTAGCTGCACCTTCTTCTTCACAGCAAGAAGCTTTATTTCCTCGACTTTGCGCCATTTATTACCAAAATATTGTACAATAATAGATTGAAGAGGGCCTTGGAGTCCCAAAAGAAATTGAACGACCTTTAAGTAACCCTTATAAATGAAAAAAGAGAGCTTAAGAGAAAGAAGAAAGAGAAAGAAGGTCAGTATATGCATTCATATGTCGACTCTCTTCTCGATATTAAAATTCCAGAGGAAGAAGGGAGAAACCTCGCAGAAGATGAGATTGTTGGTCTCTGCTTTGAGTTTGTTGCCGCCGGTACCGATGCTACATCCGTTGCTTTGCAATGGATTATGGCTGAGCCGGATCAAAACCAGGAAGTGCAAAAGAAGCTCTTCGATGAAATCAAGGTGGTCATGGGAGCAGAGGTGGTTCTTGAAATAGGCCAATCAAGTCAGCGCGTAAGGTCTCACAATTTATGAGGCCTCTAATTTATGTATTTATAGTAAATGTGTAAATAGTTTTTAAAAGGGAAAATTCATAACATCACAGGGTAGAGTGACAAGGCTCAACTCCTTGCGTCGCGCGAAGCAATACCATTCCGCATTTGCACACCTCCAGTTTTAGTGCCTCCAATTTTATGTTCAGTAATGGACTCAAAACTTGATCACGAAACATGAAAGTACATGCTAGCTACTTTTCAATTGTAGGTCTGACATGATCAAATTCGAAAATTGACTAGTCAATTATCAAATAGCTTTTATTTGCATTCCTTTAGCCAACGAACAACTTTCTATTTTTTTATTTCCTTAATAAACTAAATTTTCATCTTAATGGAAATACTAAAAAAAAAAACTAAATTCTATCACAATAAAAAATGACCAAAAAGTCGCACCAAAAATAAGAAAAAGAAGAAGCAAAAATCATCTCAATTTTGGAATATTTTCTATTTCTTAATTTAATTTGATATATCAATTATGCATGAAGGCTCCAAATAAATACCGCTTTATGTCTGGAATGGCACAGGACCGGCTCTGCATGGGAGACAATACTGATGAAGAAAAAAAAGAAGATGATCTACATAAGTTTCCATACCTCACTAAGGCGTCACCCTCCGAGTAACAGCAGAGACCTTGATTGAAGGTTACACAATACCAAAAAATGCAGCTATGCATTTTGAAGTGGCAGAAATAAGTTTGGACTTGGACGACAGAATCTGGCCAAATTCGATGGAGTTCAAACCTGAGAGATTTTTAGGAGAAGAATGTAAGGGGTTGATATAATAGGGACTCAAGAGATTAAAATGGAGTTGGTGTCCGGGACTAAGTCTCGCTTTGCTTCATTTGGAGTATTTTATTGGGAGTTAAGGAGTTTGAGTGGAAGAGTATAGATGGTGAAGAGGTTGATCTCAGCGAGAAGCAGGGATTTCTTATGATTATGAAAATTCCATTGAAATCAAGGGTTATGCAATCAAAGATTTTTTTTTTTATATTTTTAACTGTTTTTATTTTCTTTTCGTAGATTCTATATCTAAAAGTAGACATATAAATCTAGATGGCAGTATGACCAATGATTTTAACTACGTAATTATGATTGGGTATTCATGAATTACAAGATCATAAGGTATTACTGCAATATTAATTTGTAAGTTCATTTTTGGAGTAGTTTCTACTATGGTAGTACTATTGATGCTTTATATTGGTATATTGGACATTTAAGGGTCAGTAATGTAATATTAAAAGATGTAATATTAAAAGCCTAATCACCTCAATTGCATGATAAATTCAAACAATACTCACTTCTTTTGATTAATTTTTTTAATCTAAGTTAGAGATACTTTTCTTGCATGTCAATTTAACATAAAACAAAGCCGTAAGTCAATTTACACATTAATGCTTAATATTAGTTGTTGGATTAAACAAAGAATAATCAATGGAGAATAGAGAAAGAAGAATAAAAGATTCATATATTACTTGTTATTTCTATTTATTTCTTTTTTATCTCTTACAAACATCATATTAAACCATTTATAAACCCAATGGTTTAGTTCATACATACTATCTTTTTTATATTCAACTCTTATTTGATGAGTTAAAAAGATTTTGCTAAATATATGTTATATTATAGTGTTTACTGAAATTTAATTCCATGATTTTTTTTTGAAACATAAATCTATAACTTCTTATTACACATCTAAATATGACAAATGTTTTTTGGAGAATTCTTCAAAACCCCCTAACTTTTATTCAAATCATTAAAAACTTCCTTTATAAAGTCATTAGAATTTTTTTAAGCCCTCTATACCCAACTTTCCATCTAATACAAATGTTAGTGCTGGTATATTTTTAATAATGACTAATTTAGCCTCCAAATTAAAATAAAATCAAATGGTAATGTTTGAATTATATTCAGAAATATAAATAACAACAGTATAGAATATATTATTCAATTTTTTATTAAATCACCCTAAACAGTACTACTAGAAATTAATTAAAAAAAATTCAAAATAAATAATATTTTGTACAAAATATAATTTTTTCAATATAAGTTGGAATATTGAAAATAATAATATCACTTAAAAAAAAATAAAACTATACTAAAATGAGAGGGGTAAAATTGTCATTTTAAAAAATATAACTAAATGAGAGGAGGTTATTGATAATTTTCAAAAAAGTTAGGGGTTTCTGAAGAAGGCTAAAAAGATAGAGGATTTTTGAAGGAATCTAAAAGATGGGGGACTTTTGATAATATTCAGAAAAGTTAGGGGGTTTTTGAAAACTTTCCCTGAATATTTTACCAATTAAACAAACGAGTCATTTGCCTCGTGCTAAGAGATTACATCTAGTCCATGTAAATATTTTACCAATTAAGCAATGAGTAATTTGGCTCATGCATACTGTTTGAAATCTCCATCATATTCAACTCTCAAATACAACTCACACAAATAAATACCCTATGTAAGCAAAACTCTTAGAACCATTCACATTTACATTTCTAGGACAATGGCGACGAGCTCTCTCCTCCCTCTCTGCTCCGCCAAATCCTCTCTGGAGATCATCGGAGCGCGCAAGTCGATTCTCTCCGCCTTCCGCAGCCTCCGCCGCCCGTACAAACCGTTCCCGGTTGTGGGAGGGAACCGGCATGCAGAAACGATCTTCGCCGCGTTCTTCCGCTCTCTGCCCGCCGTCGCATTGAGACGGGAGTGTATACGGACCAAGGACGACGGCGCTGTGGCTCTCGATTGGGTCTCTGGCGACGAGAGAGAACTCCCGTTTGAGTCTCCCGTGCTTGTTCTCCTGGTTCGGTTTCATTTCCCTTGCTCCATTTCTGAGTCTAACTGTGTAATTGAGGCGTAGTTGCTGCTTAATTGCATGATTTGTTGTCGCTGTTTACTTGTTGTTGTAGCCTGGATTGACAGGAGGGAGTAATGATACGTATGTGAGACATATGTTAATCAGAGCGAGAAAGAAAGGATTTAGAGTTGTTGTGTTTAATAGCCGTGGCTGTGCTGACAGTCCAATTACAACCCCTAAAGTACTAATCTTTATTAAATCACTAATCTTATTAATTTCGCTAATCATAACAGACATCTGATTTGGATTTCTAATTTTGTTTCTACAGTTTTACTCGGCTTCATTCACAGATGATTTAACTGAGGTAATTAATCATGTTTCAACTCGCTATTCAAAGTCGAAACTTTATGCTGTTGGTTGGTCGCTCGGCGCAAATATTCTTGTTAACTACCTTGGTCAGGTCCTCTTTTTATTTCTTTCTTACATTTCACATTTTTCTCGAATTGTTTATTCCGATATATTAAATACTTAATTTTTTTTCTATTTTTAATACAGGAAGGAAAAAACTGTATTCTTTCTGGAGCAGTATCATTATGCAATCCATTTAATTTGCCGATTGCAGATGAGGATTTTCATAAAGGGTTTAATAATATTTATGATATTGCACTTGCCAGTTCCTTATGCAAGATATTCAAAAAGTATTCTTATTTACACTCTCTGTTTCAAATTTTGTAAAATATATTTTTTTTTATGATTTTTGATTTGTTTTGTTAATTTGCAGACATGCCCTTTTATTTGAGGGAATTGGTGGGGAATATGATATTCAATTAGCAGCCAATGCAAAATCTGTCAGAGATTTTGATCAAGGTTTAACACGTGGTATGATATATATTTTTTAATTGTTTAAATATATCTTTCATAAATCTACAATATATTAATAAAATTGCATTTAGTTAATACAAATAAAGTAATTTAATTTGTGCTTAGTATCATTTGGTTTCAAGTCAGTCGATGACTATTATTACAACTCGAGCAGTTCAAGATCCATTAAAAATGTCTCTATACCGCTTTTATGCATTCAGGTAATTTAATTTCCAAATAAACAATATATTCCCCAAAAATATTTTTTTATGTAAATATAAAGTATTTAATATTATTACTATTTATCCATTCATTTTTCTGCAGGCTGAAAATGATCCAATCGCTCCATCTAGAGGAATTCCTCGCGAAGATATCAAAGTAATAAAACAAATTCCACATTAATAAATAAAATGAAAATTTGCAACAAAGCGCCTGCATTATGTTTAAATTGCAAAAAAAAAACCTATGTTATTAAAAATCGCAAAAAAAGGATTGAAAATTGCAATTGTAATTTTCTGAGAAGGATTTTTTTTTTGCAATTTTCTTTGCAATTCAGACATAACGCAGGGACATTTTTACAAATTTCTCTGTACAAAAACATTTCCAAAATCGAAACTATTATTACAATTTACCTTTTATTTTATTTCTAACAGGAGAATGAGAACTGTGTATTAATAGTGACTCCGAAAGGTGGCCACCTTGGTTGGGTGGCTGGAGAATCGTCTCCATTTGGAGCGCCCTGGACAGATCCTGTTGTCATGGAATTTTTGGAGTATTTAAATAATCATGAATATGATGATTGTGATTTGGATGGGATAATAAACGGTGTTGAGAAATCGGATGGAGCTGTAACTCTGCATATACAATGATAGAAATTTGAAAGGTGTTATTGTTAGTATTTTAGATACAGTGGAAGCTGTGAGTTCTTTAGAGAGGTATTATAATCTTGAGTCTTGACTCTATTTAACTTTGATAATTATTTTCTGTTAATTATTTTAGTTTGATATACGCTAACATTGTATTTTGTTTCTATAATTCAGCGTAAAGGATGGAAAGATCGTTGGTGAGAATGGTGACACACATTTGAGAGTATCATAATCAAGTGGGTGCCTTTGAAAATGTCACTTATCGATATTCAATTTCATTATTTGATGAAATATTCAATTTAATTATTTGATGAAATATTTGTTATTTTTAGAACAATGCATGTTATAGTTAATTGTTCCTGCGTCAGATTTTATTGCAATTTGCAAGTGAGATAGTCAGAATTGATTTAGGAACTATAATGTACCTTTTACTTAATATTTGTTTGGGTATCAATATTTATTTATTTTTCATAATATACTAAAATTCAAAATAATAAATATATTTTAAATAAATGGAAAAAAATTATATTTTAAAACATGAAAATGCCCAAATTCAAATCCTGATTCTGTTGGTTTTGGAATTGTTTCAAAAACTCTTTAGATATTATTTTTTAAAAATGTATACTTTTGAAAAATCTCCTGCGGAAAGTTCAACATTTTCATTTCCCTATCACCCTAATAACACAGCACATGTTAATTAGATAATTAGTACTAATTCTGTCATGATACACTGAATTTCGGTATAAAATAACTTCTATCAGACATTTTCAAAATCAACGCATCAAAATCAATAGGAAGGAGTAAATTGCGTAGAATGCATCCAGTCGAGATGGGTTCTTGTGGCGGTACAATTATTAACTCACCATTTATTTTCCTTAAAATTCCCATTACAGTTATAGATCGGCCTTCTTTGATATATCTGTACCAAAACAATCACACATGTAAATCAAATCGCATATTAATAATGGAAAAACATAGTTTTGAATAATATTATAAGTAAATACCCTTCTTCGAGTTTTACAAGATGAGAGTCAATAGAGAGGAGCCGCTCTTCAAGCCATTTTTTCATTGTGAGAGAAAGTTCTCTGTTTTTATCTCTTGTGCTAATAAGAATGTTCTCTTTTATAAGAGGAATCATTTTTGAGTTATTACCGGCCTTGACTAAAGCTTGAATGCCGGATTTTAAGTCTGTTATGTAGAAATCTGCCGCTATTCTCTAACAAACCCCAAAAAAATGAAAATAAAAATAAAAAATTTAAGCATGTAAATAAAACTTTAACTGAATTATTAATGGTGGTTGATTTTTAGGGTTTAGGGTTTAGATGTTACCTCTAGATGCGCTAAATCCCACTTTATTAAATGCTCGCTAAAGTTTGAAAGCATAGAAATCCATCCGTTGCATGTGTACAATAGAGTGGATGTGTACACGCATCTACCAACTTTCTCATATGAGGAAATTAATGAAATATCACCACATGAAACAATCTACATTACATGAGAATTGAAATATGATAAGATAATGATGAAATAGAAGTGATTAATTTATGCGTTTTGACAAATTTAGAAATAAAATTAATGGTAATTAGGACGCCCAATAAAAGGTGCTTCTGTTTAGTGAATTGATGTACAAAGGTAGTTATTTGATTCAATATAATAATAATAATAATAATCAAGTCATTAAATTAAGAACATCGAGAAATAATACAACAATATATTACTATAATGGGTGATTAAAGTTTTACGAATAAGTCGGGCTTATTATTAGATTCATTCCAGTACTGGTTGTTTCACAATCTAATCAATAGATACAAATCACAACCCAAATTTGAATACCAATCATAAATTCGAATTGAAACATCAGTAAATTCGAAAATAAAACAGAGATCAAGTATTTTAATCATACCCCACTAATTTTAACAATCTGTCCGTCTGAAGCGGTACGAAGGTCCGAATCAGGAAACCGATCAAGAAAGATCAACAAAGACCGGTACGACCGGTACGCAACCACATTCCACACCAAAAACCCAATAAAAATCACAGAAATCAGAATTATCCCAACAAACAGAAGCGCATTGTGTACCACTGCCAGTACAAACACCGACACACCGAGTCCAGCCAAGAGCAGCGTGATGAGGACCCAGTGGGCCGCCGCCGGAACTGGGCCGCCCCACCTCCTCCCCTCGGCTGAGCTAGTGCCGGCGGCGGTGGAACTGGTACTGTTGAGGTCGTTTAAGCCCTCTAACGTAATGGGTTTCTTCATTTTGTGTTGTTTTTTGTGTTTGAATTGGAATTTCGGATTTGGAGTAGGGTTTAATGCAGAACGGAGGTTCTCTTCTTTCTTTCGTTGGTTTGTACTGGACGGTTGTATGTACTATAACTATACTAATCAAGGGGTTCATAAATGGCTTCTTTCTTTTTTTCTGTTCTTTTGCTTTGAGAAAGTAATTGCATGTATGTACTAATCAAGGAGTTCATAAATGCTTCTTTTTTTTCTTTTTTTGCTTCTGCTTTGAGAAAGTATTGCATGGAAAGGGTTCAATTGTTCTAAATGAGTAAATTGTAAGAAAGAGTGTTGGTGTAAAGAAGGAAATGTGGTATAGGTTTAGGGCGAAGTCAGTGAAGATGATGACTTAGAAGTGGGTGAGTCAGTGACCGGTGTTTGTCTGATCTGGTCACATGATGAAGAGTGTCAGTAAATAAATTGACAGTCATTTGGAAAGGATTAGAAGATAAGTATTAAGGTATTTTGAATGGGGATTATATTAGATAATAATTAAATTTAATGAGGATCTGGCTGGCCAGATGTTTGACTTCATTTGTTATAAGGCCCAAATCATTAAGTGATGGCCCATTAAGATAAAATATAAAATTGGAGATAATCATTATACCTGCATTCTGCTTGAAATGGAATACCACTTTTTTTTTAATCAAAAAGAACAAATTTTTGTAGGAGGAAATTTTGTTTCTAAAATTTAAATTGGCTCCAAATCCTGAAGGACAAAAAAAAAACCCTCTAAGTTTAAGTGCTAAGGTAGTTACTGCAGACTGTCCCAACAAAAAACAAAAAGAAAAATCTTTCATCTTGAATGTGGTATGAAGTTCTTGAAGATACATCTCGCTCCGGTACGTCTGGAATTGCCTAGAAATTAATAAATCATCTCATATATTTCTGTATTTTATTTCATTTTCAAATAGTTAGTCTAAGTAGGTTTTGACCCACCTACAAATTATTTTTTTTTTGAATTGTAAAGAGAATAACCCACCTACAAATTATTACTTGATAGTGCCATGATAAGCCAACCAAAATCACCATTTATTGACAACCACCTCCTAATGTATAATCCTACCACTATTTTAATTCTCTTTTTGTTGAAGAAAAATCCATAAATCTCCTGATTTTAAATGCTCTTAATTTGCAGCGTTCTCAAACTCTATGCATTTGGTTATTATTGTGTTTTTTTAATTAAATGACAGCTGTGTAACTTAATTTTCAATAGGAAATTTGATGCACGTTTTCCCTTTTTACTTTGTGCTTTAATATATTGTGTGGGATTTTAAGCCCGCACGTTATCACTTAGCCTTCGATCTAATAACGATTTTCTGTGAGAAACATAGTATCCTCATATCATGTCTCATAATTATCACTAGCCAAAGTTTCACACAAAATTCCTGCTTATTCCATTCACAAAAATAAAAGAACAGCTACAAACTAACACCCTCCACTCTCCACTCTCCTTTCTTCATAAACAACAAAATACCTCCTCTTTCTCTCTCAAGCAACCAAGTTCAACTCTGTGGCAGGCCAACAATCCCACAAATCACAAGCACTACTTGTACATAATTGATCTTGATAAGTGCCATAATCTAAATCACACTCATTTTCTTGCTCAATTAATCTAAAATACTCCAAATTATCATCTCCCCCAAAGCTTTTTATCTCCTCCATTTCATTCTTTATTTCTCCAACTTCTTCATTTTTACAACTTGGATTTGTTTCATAACTAGAATGCTGCTCCGCCATCTCTTTTAATCTCTCCATCTGAATTTAACAATACAAAACATTAATAAAAAAAAATTCTACACCCACAACACAATAAATGAAATGAAATTATACCTGTTTTACAAGAATTTGGTTCTCATTTCGTAAAGAGGCGACGTTCTTAAGCAAAGCATCATAATTGGATTGCAAGATATTATATTCTTTCTCAAGCTGCTTGGATTTCCAGCGAGCTCTCTTGTTCTGAAACCAAATGGAGACCTGCCGTGGTTGTAACCCTAATTCACGAGCTAGCTCTGTCTTCTGTTTCGGCTCGAGCTTTGTTTGGTTCTGAAACATGGATTCAAGCGATTTTATTTGATCCTCATTAAACCTCCGTTTCCGATCGTTCTTCCCTTTGTTGTTGCTCATGAGGTGATTCATGTGGAAGAAGAGATGATCATCTGATGTAGCCATTGTTGGTCTGTTTATTTTTCGGATTAGTTTGTTTTATTTGGGGCTTTAGGGCTTTTATAGGGGAGGAGTAAAAAAGGGGCGGAACGTCTGGCCTTGAAACGCGGCAGTAATTCTTTTAGAAGTTTCTATGGAAGGTGGATGTTTGAATGCGGCTCATCTATGGAACTTGTGTGGAATTATGTTAACTTTCTATAGGGTGATCCAATAAAAATAATAACTTTCTATCAGTGGGGTATTTTAATATTAAGTCCTTTAGAATATCATCTCTTTTTGACACATTATAGTTCCAAAGTTTATGATTCATATAACTGGAACATATAATAAACATGTGCATATAAGTAAATTCTTATGTTAAGATTTTTTTTGAAGTTAGTTCTTATGTTAAGATTTGAATTTCGCAAATTCGATATGATATATAAGCTTTATTATTGAAAAAAATATGTTTTTCAAAAACATGGTAAGAAGGTTGGCCGTCAAACTTTATAAAGAAAAACTATTTTTTAGTATCTTATGTTTATTCTTATAATTTTACAAACATATTATTCATTGAGAAAGTTTTTTTCAAAGGATTTTGCCCGAGAATATTCATTGAGAAAGTTATTCACAATAAATTTTAGTACAAAATTATTTAACATATTTAAGAAAAGTCCAAAGATCCTAATAAACTAAAAAGGGAAAAGAAGACAAGCTGCCAAACACATAATTCCCTACTTGAAAAACAACAGCATTTAAAGCAAAAAGATCCGCCATAGAAGAACCTTGAAGCCAAATATTCAGGGATAAACACAACAAATTTCTTTATTTATTTACTTTTCTCCTCCAAAAAGCCGTATGTCAAACACAAGAGAAGGCTATTTACGAGCTTGGACAAGCACAGAGACACAACACCCCACTAAAAACAAGCCACATGTACACCATGGCACGATCATTATCAAAGATGTCAATTCATCTTAGGAATTTCTGGTTCGAAAGTGTTTAGGTGGCACCTAGGATTTGTCTTAATCGCATTGAAGATGTAGAGATCCTCTCCAAAGCGAAGGGGCAAGTGTCACCTTAATGGAGTTTAGCACAGTATTGCACGTAACAAGCATTTTGCGTGCATATGGCGTGCGACACCTGGAGCTTTGTGACCAAGTCAGCTTTCTCTTTTCAGATCAGAATTGCATATCTTAGTACATAGCTGTCGGTTTTTGGTTGGTTTATGTCGATAAGTTTTTTATTTTGAGGTATAAGTGGGGGTTTATGTTGATAAGTTAAGCTTTGTTTAGACGGTTAATGAAACTCCATTTGTTTTAGTAACAAGGTACGATAAATGTTTTTTAATGGGTCAATATACTTTTGATTTAATTAATTCGTTTGGTACAAGATTAAAAGCTATAGCTAGTTTATGCTGTATGGAAAATGTTATTTTCTCTATTGGGCCCTATAACAGGTACAGGCATTAACTGCCGCCAAAGCTGGCCATTCATGACAAGCTAACACATGTCAGTTTTGGGCCATATGTTTAGCACATTTCTCACATTCTTTTTAAAAAGAATTTTCTTTTTTCTCAGTTAAAAAATGTTTGCTCCAACATTATAAAAATCATTGTGTCAAATGCTTAAATGACTTTCTCCAATCAGGATTATGTTTTTGACTAAAATATGCTAAACAAAATAACAAATAAATTGTTTTGCTCCAAAATTTCTATAAACTGAAAAAATTAGCATATTTTTTCTTGCAATTTTAAAATGAAAGAACCTTATAACATGACAAAAGAAGTCAATATTAGAACCTCTGTCAACTACTTTCCTCAAAACGAATATATTAGCACAAAAAAATTTAAGAAACTACGTAAATATTTAAAAAATATTTTTTTAGTGTTCAAAATTTTTTAAGTTATTGTCAAGTTATATTATATATAGGGTAAATTTTACCGTAGGTCACTCAACTTTCATAAAATGACCAAATATGTCACCCAACTTTCAATTGTCTCTAATATATTACTCAACTTTTAATTTGTCCAAATTAGGTCACCCCATTAATTTTTTATTCATTTATTGACGGAATTGACATGTCATCACTGATTTAAGCAGTGCACTTCATCACCCGACTTATAACTCAAATAATCATCTCAAGTTTACCAAAATCACGGGAGGTCATCCAAGCTTACAATTATTTCACCGCAGATCACTCAACTTTAAAAATTTATCATCAAAGGTCACTCAATTTTTACAATGTATCACATGAGGTCACTCAACTTTTACAATGTATCACATGAAATCACTCAACTTTTATAAACAAATACTTATAATGAAAGTATTTTATAAAATACTTTCATATTTTAAAAAATATTCTTTTATAAAATATTTTTTGAAACGTAATTTTTTAAAAATGAAAAAAATATTTTCTTGAAAAAATATTCTTTTCTAAAAAAAATTCTTAATTTTTTTAAAAATGATATAAAATATTTTTATAAAGTATTTTTGAAAAAATATTGTTCTCTATATTATAAAAATGATATTTTATAACTATCTCATTTTCTCACATGAACTATAATTGTCTCAACAAATTAAAACCAACATATAATTAAAGGTCTGACCTCTTGTGAAATATTTTTAAAGTTGAGTGATCCACTGTGATATATTTGTAAAGTTGAGTAACCTCTTATGATATATTTTTAAAGTTGAGTGACTTCATGTGATGCATTGCAAAAGTTGATGAGCTCATGTGATACATTATAAAAGTCGAGTGACATTTTGGTGATAAATTTTCAAAGTTGAGTGATATGCAGTGAAATAATTGTAAAGATGGATGACCTCCCGTGATTTTGGTAAACTTGAGATGATTATTTGAGTTATAAGTTGGTGATGAGTGGACTGCTTATATCAACGATGGCTGTCATATATGTGTCAATTCCGTCAATAAATGTACGAAAAATTAACCGGGCGACCAAATTTGGACATATCAAAAGTTGAGTGCTCAATTGGTACAATTGAAAGTTTGGTAACCTATTTGGTCATTTTATGAAAGTTGAATGACCTATAGTGAAATTTACCCTTATATATATGTTGGATTTTTTTCAAATTATATTAATATTTTGAACACTAAACATTATTATATTACCACTTCATATTGGGCAATCTGGTCTTTTACAAAAAAATATAAATTTTAAATTAAGACCAGCACAAAATGTTTTTTATATTTTATATCATGTAAATTAATGACTATTGATTGATCATGAATGTCATAATTATATCAGAGTCGATGGTGTTGTCAATATTTAATTATTCACTAGGATGATAATGTTCTAACAATGACTAGGATGAACTTATACGTTGATATTATTCGACTCTAATCATGATAATTGACATGATGCAAATTACTTCTAATCTAGTTGGTTAACGCATTTGTATGTGTAGTAAGAGATCATAAGTTCAATTTCCGATAAACGCAA
This sequence comes from Juncus inflexus, assembly GCA_024447665.1. Lineage (NCBI taxonomy): Eukaryota > Viridiplantae > Streptophyta > Magnoliopsida > Poales > Juncaceae > Juncus > Juncus inflexus. Next base: position 2,786,400 of record JAJHPC010000006.1, read on the forward strand.
TATAGCACATATTTAGAAAAGTCTTTCAAGTGAATAGGTTGAACATAAAAAAAACCAATTGAGATGATAACATCGGATGATTATCTATTCATTTAGTTATAGTAATTTTATCTACACACTGACCGGTAATTTTACGCGAAAGACACCAAAAGGTATATTGTCAGACTGTATAAAGATTATCTGTATATATAGATCAGTTGGTACACTTTTTACTTCTAGACATTTTTTTATATTTTTAAAATTTGTAAACACTCAATTATTATGTTGATACATTTTTAACACAAATTTTTGCTAAAATTTTCATTTCTAGAATTTTTTTTTTTCAGATTTCTCAAATAAGCAAAATAAAAAATTATTTAGATATTTCCTCAAAAAATATAAAAAATTTATTCGAAAATTCTGTGTAAAATCTCTAAGATAAATAAATAAAAAAACAAGTGTTTCTGTTACACCCCAGTTCCAAAATAAGGATTGAGATGTTACAGAGGTTACCGGTATACAAAAATAGCATCCACAATATCAAAATAACATTTAAATAATATTTATTTAATCAAGTAGGATAGTAATTATTAGAAAGTTTAAACTAATTAGTTCTAATTTATCAACGTCATAACAAAATTTATAAAGACATGCCATCATTCCTGCCGCAAACCCAAGCTACTGATCTTACCCTAGGGACGAAATTAACTCAAAGGGGGTCAGTTACTAATATCCAATAAAGAATCAAGTATAATATAATATGCTAAAATAATATCATATATTTAGCTACCCATTAATATATATAATAATTAACTACAAAATAATCTGTTTCAAATAATAAGTAATATATTTTTCATTTTAGGATGACTCGTCTTATCACTTTTCACTCAAAACACATTTCTTTTATATGAACTCGTTGTTTAGCAATCGGTGGCCATGATCATCGAGAGCCATGTGCGACCTCACACATTTATTAAATACGCGGCCATGGATATCGAGAGTCATGTGCGGCCTTTTATTATTTTCAGCGGTCATGGACATCGGGAGTCATGTGCGGCATTACATTATTATCAGCGGTCATGAACATCGAAAGTCATGTGCGGCATTATATTATTATCAGCGGCCATGAGCATCGAGAGTCATGTGCGCCATTACATTATTATCACCTTCTCATGTTTCTCACGTATTCACATCCAAATAAATTTCCCAAATATCTTGACAGAAATATTCATAATATTATTTATTTTCTCAAACTCCTAGGTTCTGAAATTAAACTCATCCTAATTTTATGTAACTCCTTTAAATAATATGAGACATAACTAAGTGAAACATTGTTGTATCGAACCATCATATCTGTTGACTTTAAATCAATTCATCTCACTAAATTATCACAGTAAATAGTATATTCAATTAACCATAAACTTAACACCAATTTAGATATTGATCAGTGAATCTAAACACATTCAGCAAGTCGAAATAAAACTAGGTGCACATCATGGATTGATTTGTCAACGGCAAGACCATATTAACATCACACGTGATCATAAGAAACAAAACTTGAAATATAGAACTTTTATAGATGAGTTTTATTCTTATATTACATACTACTCAAGGTTTCTCTATTAAGGCGGTGTAAGTAAGCCGTGCACAAGACCTCTTAGCTTCTGTTTATGTGAGTCTTGCACCAGAACGAAACTCCAAATAGAAGGAAAAAGAAACTCCGCCGCCTCAGCTCAGCGCCTCCAGGGAAGAGGAGAAAAAGAACCAAAAGAAGGCAGAATGAGAGTTACCTCCATCTTCTCAATTTCTCCTCTTTTAAGCTCTCAGGTCCCCCCAAGAATATAATAGCTCATTAAGAAAGTTAAATGCAAATTTTTATGTTACTCAAATTAATACAGATCTCGCAATTGAGTTCCAATAGAAACAGACCCGCGATAGAACATGAAGAGATATGGATCGTGATATTTTCTGAATGGATCCGAAACTTAAATTAATCAAAGTTCACAAAATACAACTTTATTTCAGAAATTTCAATTATTATATTTCCAAATTGAAATCAATCATTTATTGAGCTACTTAATTTATTTTTTTGTGCCTAAATTTATGGAAATTTATAAAAATATCCCTACTGAAAAATATAAAATTTAGGGTCATAACAGTTTCAACAAAAAATATTCAGCGTGCCAGAAAATAAGATCCATGTAGTTATAAACTTCGTGTATCTGATATTACAAGATTTTTTAATATATTGCAAAATACATAAATCTCATTCCCTAAATGATAAACCAAGTACTGAATTTTGCTCTAAATACAGTATTTACAGATACAATCCTTCATAATACACCAAATAAGATATACTCAAAGAAAGAAAAAAAAAATTCAAGTTTATATACAGAATTTGCATTAATATAAAACCCGTTTCTATCCAGCCCGACAATAGATAGCTTCATTTTAGCCCAAGGTCATATTATTTTTATGGATTCTATCCGGCCTTATTTTGGCCAGAGTTAAATTTTATCCACAAGTCTTACATTTGTTCAGCAGAAAGTAGGTTCTTAAAAATCTCTCATTCACAATTTGGCGCTTTAGTTTTTTTTTCTCGATGGACAGCGGCCGATAATGAAAGGAACCACACAACAATAGTGCAGTGACACTTGTAGTGTGGTACCATTTTACCAAAGAAAAAAAAGAAAACTTTTTGTGGAACCACATTATCCAAAAAACTTGTAGTGTGGTACCAATCGTTCTATTCTGAGGCGGTCGGAATGATACCGGAAAGAAGGGTTGCCATCACACACTTGAAAGTTGTGGAGGCGAGAAACACACGGCATGAGAAGACTCGTTTTCAGTTAGACAGTTCGGTTTCGATCTATATTTGAGGTCAGGTTCAATTGCCAACGTTATTTTCATGTCGCACACATTCAATATCTATTATCGGAAGAAGTTTTAAGTTGAGTAAAATTCACCATAAGTCATTTAAATTTAAAAAATAATTAAATAATTCATTCAACTTTCAATTATCCCATAAGTTACTGAACTTTCAAAAAATATTAAAGAGGTCATCCAACTTTCAATTGTCTCATGTAAGTCACTTAATTTTTAAAAATTATCAAATAAGTCATTCAACTTCAATTGTGTCACCCAACTTTCAGTTGAGTGACTTATTTGATCATTTTTAAAAATTGAGTGATATAAGATGAAATTTATCCTTTTAAGTTTCTTCAGTTCAGTAATATTTTGTAAAATAAAAAAAAAGAGAAACTACTCCAATACATTGGTTGAATCTAGACTCTCATATATCTTTTATCTCAACCAATATGGATTATCGGAAGAAGTGTCACATCAACAAAAATTAATATAGCTGAAAAAGTGATCAGTCAATATTTAAAAAATTATATGTTATGAATTTTGTTTTGTTCAATATTTATGTAACAAAAAGGTGCTTCCATCATTTACTATTCAGAATTCATAACATACGTAAGATAGTCTGTATACATAGGACAAAAGGTAAGCCACACTTCTTTTATATTAACCAGAACAATTTATATCCATAATATGTACCCTTTGGACAAGTTTTAGTATATAAGCGTCTCAATTTTTCAAATACCCCAAATATATTGATCTTCAGCTTGGAATTTCAAATTTTGCATTACTAGCCTCTTCGGATGAGAGGATTAAAACAGAGGCACACGACATCTTCCTCGCAATTGCTCTTATCAACCCTAGCACTCAGATGGATAAGCTGAGATGGAGATGGAAGATCTCTGGTGAATTCACCATCAAATCGGCCTATAAGATGCTACACTTAGCATACTCAGTCTCGAAAGAAAATGTAAAATTGTGGAAAATCAAATGCTTAGAAAAAAGTCATATTCTTTGGTTGACAAATGCATCTAGGTCAACTTTTGACCCAAGATAATCGCGTCAAAAGAAGTTAGCCAAACCAAGGAGAGTGCTCGATGTGTAGGTTACATGTTGAAGAAACGGCTACTAATATATTCCTTCATAGCGACTTTGCCCCCCAAATATGGATGCAATAGGCACTCAACTCAGGTGTTGCAACCGACATTGTCAATTTTTGGAGAGAGCAAAATAATGGACAGTCCCCCGATATCCCTAAAATGGCGGCTACTTGCTTCCACGTATGGAAAGAAAGATGTACGAGAACGTTCATGGAGGATTCAAATACACCATCAATGATTGCGGAGTTAATATCAGTAGATTTTCATCAATGGAAAAATCTCCTATAACTTTAAGCGGATTCAAAGGATGTGTAGCTATTTTTAATTTAAATGTTACTTAGTTTCTTTTGTTTTTAGTATGCCAATGATAAGGCCATTCTTGTATAGCCAATTCTCTTGGCTACCGTCACTCATGTCCACAAAATAAAACACATTTGCAACAAAATTAAAATATAAATAAGAGAAAAGAAAAAGAAAAGAAAAATTAAATCAAACCCTAAAGAAGTGAATTGTTCTCGATCTCTCCCCTTCTTGATTGATTTATCACTTTCCCCTTCTAGTTCAAGCACTTCTCTCTTCTCTAAAGTTCTATCCTCTCTCTCAATTCTCAAAAATTGAAGTTTTGAAGTTTATGGACATTAATGGTGGAAAAGAAAAAAAATAGAGTTGAAAAATGGTGGAAGAGATGAAAGAAAAATGGATGTATGAATTGATGTAAGAATGGATGTGTGTAATGTTAAATGGGTGTATTTTTATAGATAAAAATGACCTAGAATTATTTGGAAATAAGTTTGTGGGACTAAAAGTTTAACTTGATCCGGATTCTGTTTTGGGTAGCAATATGGGGATCTTTAACACTATTTTTTTCCTTTATTTCTATTCAAATTCTGTTTGGGTGCAATTTTCTGGGTACATTTATCATTTCCCTTCATTCTCATCCAACTCAAACTGTTTGTACACGTGGCATGCCCTGATTGGCTCTACTAAATTCTTGAATTTAATCCGACGAACCAGATATTGCCACGTGTCCTGGTCAAAGGATTCCGTGACAACTCATCGCCACGTGTCGCTTCTTGATTGAGCAGTTTACGAACCTCGTACTGACGGCTGATAGTACTGCAGAAAACGCGTGACGATCACCTCCGTTTCTTTTCACTGGAGCGTCCAGTATTCGCTGAAACGTGTGTTAATTAAGCAACGGAGATGTCCAGTTACGAATGAACTGGAGAGAAACGTTTCAAATTCTGAAGGAAACGCGTTTTCCTGTGCGTGTTTGACACGTGGCGAGAGATTAGTGGCCAAAATGCGAATCTCGTACTGACGTCCGTACGGATGCTTCAGGTATTTCAGTGATGCTCCCCAATCACAAGCTGCCACGTGTTCTCTCTATATCCAACTCCAACGAACCATCCACGTGTCGCCTTCTGATTTGCTGCGTTTTAACGGGATCTGTCACGTGTTAGTCGTTGAATGGTTGAAAATCAAAACTTATTTCCCTTGATTTCTGTGCTAAACAAAATCTGAGCAATATATGGACACGTGTCACACTCCGGTTGGTTGGAAGAGGTTTGACCGGTCAAAGGTTGACTTTGACCAAGGTTGACCAAATCTTGTATCGCATTTTCTGGGAGTTCTAGAAGGTCTTTTTTCGCAAGGTTTGCACCGTTGGATTCGTATCGTCGCGCTCTTCGATTTGACACCCAGTTTGACCCCTTTTGGAAAGATTGAATTTTGGTCAACTCGGTGATTTCTCGGGTTTGACTTTTCGTCTTTTTGTGGATTTTGTAGGTCTCGGCTTGGATAGTCGACGGATATGGTTTATAAGAATTTTGGGGAATCATGTGTAGGGTTTTCGCGGAGATTTGTCAAAAATTCGGCCATCTTTGGCCCATGATTTGCGAATCGGTTCGTCATTTGGAATTGACTTTTTGCCGAGGTCTCCAAATATCGTTTTCTCGGTCTTTTTACCTTGAAAAATCACACAAAAGTGTATTAAGAGTTTCACAAATAATTTTTATTAATTTTAAGTATTTTTCTTACAAGTTATGTGATTTATTGATGAATTTTTCATGTAATGAACCTCTTATATTATATTTAATTAACTGAAGATCCTCAGGCAAGACCGGGATCTTCTTCTCAAAAAAAAAAAAAATTTTGGAGAGAGCAAGAAGTGGGTATGGATAAAGGACTATTCGAGCAAGTGTTCTCAGGGGCAGAGCTAGAAATAAACTATACGGGGCCGCGCCTTGAGAGAGATGAAACAATGAATATTTTTTTTTCAATGTATTATATTTTTTGAAAAAAAAGTAACTTTATTTTTCTAATATTTATACAATTTTGTCTAAACAATTATGTAAGTAATGATTAAAAATAAATTCTCATTATTTTTATCTTTATGTGCCCCAAAATTATACTTTACATTGTATCATGAATTTAAAGAAAATTTAACGTAATATTTAATGACATTCTAACTATACTTTTTTTTGAACCGCAGACTCTTATTGCCGACTGGAATTCTAGCTATACTTAACTTAAACAATTTAATATTTTTTTATAAAAAGTTAAAATATCAAAATTATATGTAGTTCATTTATTATTAATATTAGAGTATTTTACCCAACAAAAATTGAATGAAAAAAATATAGGATATGGAAACATATGCATATCATGCACAAGTTTTTATCTTTGTCAGTAGACCCACATGACTAAATCGGTATGATTTTGTACTCTCCCTACATCTTATGTGATGAATTTCTAAAGTAAATTGGATAAGCCTATATACAATAACATAGTATGATTTATTTTCTTATTTTATTTAGGTCCACAAAGAATCAAACTTACATTAAAGAGGCAAATTCACTTTTTCTTTAGCCCTTTTACATATAAACCCTTGTATTTTTGTTATTCTTTTAAGGCAAATTCTTTAAAAACCCCCTCACTTTTCTGCTATTTATCAAAAACCCACTAGTAATGGCGGAACTAATTAAAAAAAAATATCCCCCCCTCCCCCCCCAAGATAAATTTGGATGGCCAATTAACAACGAAATTACGAATTATATTAGTTCCGCCATTATCTATGGCGGAACCATTGGCATTGGTTCCGCCATAGGTAATGGCGGAACTTGCATTAGTTTCGCCATTGGCCATGGCGGAACTAGTTCAATTATTAGGCTTCGTTCCGCCATTACCCTTGTATAAAACCTCCATTCTCCCTCTATCCCCTACATTCCAACCTAAACAGCGCCAAAAAGAGAAAAAATTGGTTTAAGACGATTTTTAGGTACTTTTGAGGTGATTTTGAGCCAAATGAATATAGATAAATTATCAAAAAAAAAGGAAGCAAGTTGAAGAAAAGGAATACAAAAATAGGTATTCTATTATAGATTTATATTATTATATATTTATTTTTAATTTATTGAAATATTATTGCAATTAGGAAGAAGAAAATGGTACAAAACTCCCCAATTCTTGTACATTATGATGGTGTTGTTATCGAACCGAGGAATGCATGCCGTCACTATCCAGATGAACCGGTTTATATTCCAGAAAATACAACCGGAAATAGAGATTATGCCAAACGGTGTGATAAAATTTATAAGAATCTCGGTTGGTTGTATAGTGATATTCTTTTAATCCGAGGTCGACTTCCTTGCCTTAAAAAAGGCGATTGGCATTATAGGTCAATAAAAATTATGAATGATAAACAATTGATTAATTTTGCGGAGTACGTCATAAAGGTTGGGTTGGAGGAATTATAAATATATGTTGATCGCGTCCAAAAGAAAAAACCTCATATAGAAACTAGTAGTAGATCAAATGTAATTGCGGATGTAGACGAGATTGAGATATTAGAAACCGTACAAAATGAAGTAAATAATGAAAATGGGGTTGGGGGGGGGGACATGTGTGCGACCTTTGATATGGCACATGTGAGCAATACCGTAATTCCTAATTCCGGAAATAGATGATGGTGAAAATGAATTAGATGAAGAACCAGAAATGGGGCCAGAGGTGTTGGGAAACCCGTAGCCATGTACGTTACGTGCGCAGCAGAACCTACGGGTTCAACCCTTAGGATCATCGTAAAGGAAATAAAGGTACGAGATTATGCTATTAAAATTTATACCTCGGATCTTCCTGATCCGAGAGAGAAGCGAATGTAGGTCTGAACGAACTTCTGTCTTGCTTCCTTCTCCTTCGTGCTCCTAAACCTCAACTCGAACAAACTCATTGCTTCTCCTAGGGTAAAGAAATTGATCGCTCGCTAGTCTTCAAAGCAGAAGACCTCTACTCATATCCACGTCGAACTTCGAATGTCGGAATAATCAGACTCGGCTAGACGAGTCCGAAAATACTTTCAGGAGGCTCTCTCTCTTTCTCTCTGTATTACGGCAGCCTGGAGGCTCTGTAATGTGTGTCTAATAGAGGGGTACTGCCCCTCTATTTATACTAGAGAGAGAGGTGAATGATTGCTTAGTTACCATAACTAAAACCCTAATTTCAACGCTTATGCGTTCCCAACGGATCTATTCCGTTGCCAACGGAATAGGGTTTCCTAATCTGAAAACTTGGCTGCCGAGAAATTGGCTAAGTTCCGTTGGCAACGGAACTGTTCTATTGCCAACGAAACTATGCTGAATTTTGCACAATCATTCATATCAATCATCCAATGATCGATTATTTCCTTCACTTATTTATACATCATGTGTATAACTATTTTAAGAGCATTTCCTTCCCGACTAGACGTTGTTCTATGTGTGACCGTGTAGGTTCCATTTAACACTGGCAACGATCTTTCAAAGATCATAAGTCATAAGTAACCTCTAGACTGGTGTCAAATTATGAAATCATTTTCACAATTTCTAAGATAATTATCAAACTATTGACTCAAATACTTGTCACTTCGATCTGATCAAAGTGTTCTTATTATCTTGTCAAGGCAATGTCGAATTTCGTTCTTAAATGTTTTGAACATTTCAAATATTTTGTGTTTTATTAAGTAAACATTTTACTTAAAACACTTTAATATGAAATTATGATATTCCTTATTTCTAGCCAGCTTGTTTTTTTGTCTCTCATGCATCTATATACATGAGACTCAACAAACTAACCCATCAACTTCGTGATGGTTGCCCATTCTTGTCATCCCGTTCGATAAATAAAATTCGCACGTCTCAATTGATCCTAGATCCAGTTAGTCAAACTTTCCACATAGGGTGGAGTTTTAGAAATGCGATTCTTATTTTGTGACTTAGATGGTATTGCTAGAAGTATGGAATCAATGAACTTATTATTTAGTATATAAAGGTTATTTTCTAAGTGAACATTTCAAATAGACAAATCTAGAAAATTTTTATTATTCTAAATAATAAATTTTATAACCATTTTAACACTAATGTCGAAATAACATTTATTTCATTACAAGTCCACAATGGCTAAGTCAATAAAATCGTAGAGCTAATGTTGCAACTCTTGCTTTATTCCCTACTTGTAGGTTGACTTCTCCTCTAGCTAATCTTCTACTTTTGAGTAATATCCTGCACATTCAAAATATGAGAATTACAGTGGATATCCAATATCCAAGTAGAAATTTAGTAAGGGGAATACCTGAAATGGCAGCCATTGATTCTTCTTCTTGACATATCTTACATCCTGCTCTCCAGTGATTACTCATAGAACATGCAATCACTTCTTCTAATTTCTTGGATTTAGGCAACTCATTGCCTTTACTCTTGATCCAGCTCTCCCATGCGGCTTGTCTATTCAACTCCCTTTCCCTTTCAATCCCGAGGGAATTAATGACAACTTTTGCCTCTATGTCCTTCTCTGCCTGTTTAAGCATCTTATGATATTCCGTGATCGTCGTCTCCATCCGATGCTTATGATATTCAGTAATGAACAAATCAAAGCTTGGAGGAAGCGATCCAAGAATCATGTCAACCGCGAATTCTCTTGGAGTAGGCGAACCAAGTCTCTCTAAGTAATCAATGTGACTTCTCATCTTAAACACATGAGTATCCACAGAGAAGCCATGAGCCATCTTACTCTTGATTAATAACTTTGTGACCATGTAGCGCTGAATATTAGCCTGTTTTCGGAACATTTCCTTAAGCGACTTGATCATATCATAGGGATCCATGAAACCTATCTGCTTCCGAAACTTAGGTTTCATTCCTACTAACATCATCCAGACTACTTCATCAGAATTGTCAATACACTTCTGATAAGTTTCTTGAACGACTCTGGAGGCGGTCGAAGGTGGTGGATTTGGGATGTGTGTCTCAAGGACATACAATTTTCCTTCACTCTTAAGAACAATTCTTAGAGTCCTAAACCATTCAGGGAAGTTTGTATCATCGAGCTTATCCTTCTCAAGGAGAGATCGCAAGTCCGTAAATTTCGAATTCATTCTACAAGTTTAATATGCAATGTAAAGTTTATTATTTAAAATTAGAATTATTCTAATTTTGTTTCATATATTATACTCCCACTATTTTTCTTCAAATCAAACACCTTCAGTAGTATTGATTCGGAAACTTCAATTAAATGAGGTTTCATAGTGAGTCAAGATTCGTATTTCATTGAGCACTAAGTGCGCTTTGGCGCAACCCATATTGCTCAACTATTTAGGTAGGAGCATTTCCAATTGTATCATATACAACTCTTGCCTTTTATAGAAAGAGCATCATATGCCCGATGTATTTTCCCATCTTGTGCCCTGAGCCTAACTCCAACTTGCTTGCTCAGTTAAGTTTAACCATGTATGATTATCGGCGAAATAGAGTCTAGCACACTCAGTTTTAGCATGACCCATGCTGGACGCCATTTCCCACATACCCTCATTTACAAAGACAATCCCCCATATGCTCAGCTTTGGCATGACCCACATGGAAGACTGCCGAAGTATCTAGAGCTTCAGTGACATGGGAGGCACTTCCTTACTTAACATTATGAAGGATTTTATTTTAGATTCATAAATATAAGCATCACAGAAACAAGATAATATAGTATTAGCCTAATCCTTACGAGCGATCATGAGGTTCCTAATCCTAGATCTATCTCTAGATTGCATGTGAATCTTCAACGAACCACTCGTTGTATGTGTGCGAAGATCCAACGCCATCTTCTGAACATTGCGCCAAGATCCTTTTCTTGTCTTGATGTAATATCTTTCCTAACTATCCTATTTCTAGAAAAAGTAGTTTACAATTTTGGACAACTCACTGGTTGATATAATTACAACTTTGAACAACTCACAACTTGCCATAGATATTAAATAAAATACAAACATTCACACACAAGATTACATCACAGAACAATCACAGATCCAAGACTCATACCATATTTAAATAAATTAAATTACTTGTATAACAAAAATTATGGTTTCTTGAAAAATTAGCCTTATTCCGTTCGGAACGGAATTGTTCCGTTCTTGAACGGAATTATTCCGTTCTGAAAATGTTTTGCTTCCTTCTCCTTCGTGCTCCTAAAGCTCGACTCGAACGAACTCCTTGCTTTTTCTAGGGTAAAGAAATTGATCGCTCACTAGTCTTCAGAGCAGAAGACCTCTACTCGTATCCACGTCAAATTTTGAATCGTCAGAATAACCAGACTCGGCTAGACGAGTCCGAAAAATAGTTTCAGGAGGCTCTCTCTCTCTTTCTCTCTGTATTACGGTAGCCTGGAGGCTCTGTAATATGTGTCTAATAGAGGGGGACTACCCCTCTATTTATACTAGAGAGGGAGGCGAATGATTGCTTCGTTACCATAACTAAAACCCTAATTCCATCGCTTATCCGTTCCCAACGGACCAATTCTGTTGCCAATGGAATATGGTTTCCTAATCTAAAAACTTTGACGCCGAGAAATTGGCTAAATTTTGTTGCCTATGGAGCTGTTATACTGATTTTGGCACAATTATTCAATGATCGATTATTTCCTTCACCTATTTATACATCATATGTATAACTATTTTAAGAGTATTTCCATCCGACTAGATGTTGTTCTATGTGTGACTATGTAGATTCCATTTAACGCTGGCAACGATCTTCCAAAGATTGTAAGTCATGAGTAACCTCTAAACTGGTGTCATGACTATCCATGTTAAATTAAATGATCAGCGATTATGAACCTATCTGAATAGACATTTGATTATTCCTTTGTTCTATGATATATGTCTTTGTCACAAGGCATGGAAGTATGTCATCCTTGAGTTTGACCAAAGTTTCTTTCCTGATCGAGAATTAGACTAACCAAATACAAAATGATATTAACAACAAATGTTAATCCATTTTGAGCATGGCCATGCATTTCCTTCAGTCCTAGTTCATCAGGGGGCCCAGAGATATCTCTCTTAATGGGAGGAACAAATCTCATCTTGGTCACTCACATTCTTTATCATGATTCAATGCATACCTAATTATGACCCTAATGATCATCCCATTACGGATGACGTAAGATCATATTAAAGTATGCAGTTCCTCATACAGAAATCCATGGTGACCTCAGGTCATAGGAACAAGCACACTATTCATATGAGAATCACTAATGACATATACCATGCATATTCTCATAGTGTGGTCAGTCCAGTATGTGTTATCTAACACGCACCTGTATTCCAGACTTGACATCCCTATGTCTATGATCAGCAGAACATAATCATCTAGTCTGCGAATATACTAGTGTGGATATGTAGCTTCTTACTTGAAGTATGTTTATCTCTATAAACATCCTACATATCACTAGGGACGGTTTAGAACGTCATTTGTTGGTTCATAGTTCTACTATCAGAATCACGTATTCTGATGACGTGAACCCGAAGTGTCATTCATGGTCGATCTAATATATGTAAATATATTAGTCACCCATACACTCATTCATATATGAACTGAATAAACGCGTTTCTCATAATCTAATCTCTAGTCCAACACTTTGGCCTAGGGCATAATTCCTTCAAGTGGGAGGAAGAAATTTATGGAGATGGTGAAGAAGAAAGGGAGATGGTGAACCATCAGACATAATTTATATATACGGAAGAGGGCGAGATGGTTCAATGTGGTAATATGCAAGAAATGATTTTCTATCGGGTATGAATGTGAGTGAAAATAATGATGAAATCTTATATAAAGGACGCACACCTCACTTTCTTCTTCTTCTCCCCTTCCCTTTTCTTCTTCTTCTTCTTCTCTAAATAAATTAACAAAAATTAAAAGAAATCTTAATTATCGTAACCAATTAACACAATTTCAATCAATTTAAATCAATCAAGAACCACTAATTTTACTCTATTCAAACTAATTTTACTTCAAACAAATCAAGAAAATATTCTATATCATAACTAAAAATCAAAGCAAACCATTCCTTATTCTTCTTCTTCTTGCTAATTCCTTCTTTCTCTCCTTAAAATCTTGAGTTTTTTGCCCCAAAATCACTCCCCAAATCACCCCTTTATCGCCCTTTTTTCGCCATTTCGTTTGGTTTTTTTATTTTGAACGGTTTAGCGCTGCGTTTTGAACAAAGGGGTGGGTTACTGACACTGGTTCCGCCATAGCCCCTGGTGGAACCAGTATTTTCTAATTATTTATTTATTTATTTATTTATTTATTTAAAACCTATCAAACCCTAGCTTTATTTACGTATGTGCCAACACAGTTCCGCCATCCATGTTGGCCGCCATCAGTATTGGCGGAACCATGTTCAGGGGCCAATTTCATAATTCGAACACAATTCCGCCATCCATATTGGCGGAACCATGTTAGTTCCGCCATCAGTATTGGAGGAACTGTGTCCAGGGGCCAATTTCAGAATTCACTTGTATCCATATTAGTTCCACCAACACTAATGGCGGAACTAATATGGTTCAGCCAAGATTGATGCCGGAACTATACAATTCGTTATTTTTTGGCTAATTGGCCTCCTAAATCCAGTCGTTAGGTGGAAAATTAATTTTCAGCAAGTTCCGCCATTGGTGATGGCGGAACCAATGTTTCCACTAATTTTCGCAGTTCAGGGTTGTCAAATGCGGAGGACAATAAAAAGGAAAAATATGTCCAGTTCCGTCAACAGCGATGGCGGAAGTGCTAGAAAAATAATTTTTTTCATAATAGTGCTAACTATTTAATTAATTTTCAAAACAGTGCTAGTTCAAAAAAAAGTCCTTGGCAGTCCCCCTGAATCCGCCCATGAGTCTACTTTTATTTATTTAATAGAATTTTAGAGAGGCTATTCGCCTCCAGAAGCTCCAAAAAAAGAATTTCAATTTATGCATTACAATTTTTTGAGATTATAAAAAATTTGGACCATTTTTCGATTTGTCATTGCCCATATGCGGGGGCCATGCTAATCTTATTTCACAGTTAACCTATGTCAAAAATGCTGAAAAACTAAAGAAAAACTGTCTAAAAGCCGAAAAAAAATCATTCCTGAAAGTTTGAGGTAACTGGATATTTCAACCAATGAAGTTTGATTTTGAATCCTGAAACATTTGATAAGATTCAAAACATTCCGTAGAGTGTCTATTTCATTTTATTTTATTCTAAATAAGAAGTTTATTTTTATTTGGATTTGGAATGAAAAAAAAAAAGAGAAGGTATTTCTTATTATACCTTATTTCACTTTTACACTTCCTTTATATTTTTATTTTAAGGAAATAGAGATTATCACTTGTTTAATATTTTTATTTCATATTTTTCACTCGTTTTTTAAAGAACAAAGAAATTTCTCCCCCTTTAGTCATATATTATTTTACTTTTACTCTTTGTTGCCGAGCACATCCTAAAGCGGATTAACTTAGTAACTAGCTTGAAATTAAGTTATTTCAGTTAAGAGAATTAGATATAAAAACTAACCATATTACATTCTGTATTACTATAAGGAATTTTTTAACTTTTCTGAATATTATCAAAAATCCCTTATATTTTAAGATTTCTTCTTTTAGTCCTTATAAAGTAATTTGAAACCCCCCCCCAAAAAAAAAAATAATAAAAACCCAATAGAGTTAAATCTAACATACAAATGTTAAGTTCTTTTTTGACCTAAATACCCCCTCCATTTTATATTTGATTAGAAAATATAACTAATAGATAAATAATTAATAATTAAATAATACATAATTAACATATTTAAAATATAATTCATATATAATTAACACAGAAGATTAATTAGGTAAAACATTACTTTCTTTTATTTTAGCATAAATATTATTATTACTCTCTCATGTATTTACTTTTATGATTTTATGTATTTATTGGTAATTCTTTATTACATTTTTTTTATAAAACATTATTTTTACTATAAAATGTTTATTTTTTTGTAAAAAAATTATTTTGGTTGATCTAAAAATATTATTTTCTATTATGTAAAATGTTTATTATTTTCCTTTAATTTATGTTTTTAAGATTTCGTTTACTTTTTCAATTCTCCTTTATTTATATTTTATATAAAATATAATTTTTTTATTTATTTCTTAGGATGTAGAAATTAAAATATAAAAAATATTTTGAAGAGGGCATTGTTAAGTTTAACTTTTTAAAAAATAATTCATTGTTCTTTATAGGAACCAAAATAGAGAGAGTTCTTGGTAATATTAAAAAAGATAGGGGGTTTTGAAAAATTTCTCTTACTATAATATAATATCATAATATCGGTATATTTAAACTTGTGTTTATGTATAAAAGCTGCCTTAGAAATATACGATTCCAAAACTAAACACAAGATATAAAGATTTATATTCCCAATGCAATGAAAAAGGCATCCGTTTATGGGCCCAAGAACTAGTAGTGAAGAAAGTGACATCCAAAATTGACTCAGATATAAATAAAGATAGTAATACCAACAATAGTATAGAGTGGTACCACTACATTAATTATCATAATTAATTTGATTGACTGCTAGATTCCAAACATAGATCAAGTTTTCTATGTGACTCCTATCAATGTAGTGAGTATACACCCACCATACTTTGTTATCTAAGTATTCCACTTATATCATTCATGACATATGTATTCAGATTCATACTATGCAATAAAATAGAATATTTTACTAATCTTGATGTGTATGAAATGAATGTTAAGTATTAACTATTTTAATGATTTATGCCATTTTATTACTCAAAAATGATGCAAAAATAATCACAGACTACTATTTGCCAAAAAAAATGCTGCAAAAGAACAAGTGGAATGTTGCATAAACCACATGAAAATGTAGATTAGAGAGGATCGATAATTTAGGATTTCGTGCTTAAAAGTGACTTTTTTAAGTAGAAATCAGAAACACTCGTGAGATAAAGTGCGGGGACTAATTAATTAAGAAAGGATTTCCATTTCCCCTCCATTTTCAATAACATGGGACACCATTTTCATCAAATAATACAAACTTGATTACATCTCCATTCATGGCACCAGCTAGCTAGCTGGATCCAACATTTATAATGAAAATAGCCATTCAATTTGTTTTATCTGATTTCTATTTTTTAACACTATACTAAAATTATGAGTGATGTATCAGTTTTAGTAAGAAAAGTAGACTAGATGAGATGAATGAGATTCAAATTTCAAAGCATGTATGTAAAAAGGGCTTGAGGTTGCATGTGACGTAGGTCTTTCTTTCCAAGTTAGGGTTTGGTGGCAGTTCATAGGAGTCTTACCCTTTTACTTCTCTTCTTCACAAATTTAGTAAACCCTAATTTATCTCTCACAACCTTGAGCCTTCAACACGTGTTTCTCTTTCTATCTCAGATGTCTTTTCATGCACAGTTTTTTCTTAAATTTCTCTCTTTCTTTTTGTTACTTTGTTTTAAATGAATACATCACACAGGATGAAACAGAAATGAATGCCGACTGAACAAGAAGATAATTGCATTGAGTAACGATCTAATTAATAATCTCATTAATGAACTGCTTGGAGAAAAATCAATCAGACTAAACAAGAGAGCTCAATTTCCAAAGATGAATAGTTTGTTTATAATCAGTCCAGAAAGTTTGTAAGTCTTTTTAACTGTCATAATTATCACAGAGATACGTTTCAAAATAAAGACAGAGAAACTCCTTTGAGTTTCAGAGTGTGGATGTGAAAGACGATGAAGTAAATGACTATAGATAGAAATAATGGTTATGCCATGAACTGCAAAGAAAAATGGACCATTTTATTTTGAAGGAAAAAATGGTCCATATTTTATTTTATTTTGAAGGAAAAAATGGACCATTTCAGATCTTTAAAAGGACCATTTTCCCCATAAAAATGGACCATTTTAGGATGTTGATTGTAACCAACCTTTACACTTGTTATGATGAACTTGAGAAGTATATTTGGAAGGGGGATTTAAAGCCCCCTCCAAATTTTCTGTAAAAAAATATGATGAACTTGAGAAGTACTCAAGGAGAAGAAATAAAGCTAATTATGTCCAAAACAATGAAATGAATTAAGAATATAAATATGAAAGTATAACTTGTAGGATTAACATCGTTTACTAAAGTTTCCTTTGATGTAAGTATTTGTTAGATCTTATCTCCATTCCACAAAACAAAATCAAATTAGAAGAAGAAAGCCACTAAAAGAAAATAAAAGAAACAAGGAAAAGAAACTAAGAAGATAAATAAAAAAATAAAAAAGAGAAAATGAAGAACAATTGAAGATGACAGAACGATACTAATTCCTTCAAAAAGAGAGTAAAAAAGTTGTGGGCAAGATAAAAGAATGATAAGAAAACGATTAATGATAAGGTAATGATTATGACCTTATCTCCTGTTGTCAGAAAGGAAGTAGATAAACAAATAGTAAAAAATATATAAAAAACGAGTCAAAAAACATCATGATTACACCAATCTGCGCCTCGTGCCCTCACTTGAGTTTGGCATGAATCAATCATATCAGAGATTAAGAACTAAAAATAAGCTTGTAATTAAATCTGGATTTGTCAGAAATAAAAGAAAGAAACCAACAAAATATAAAGATTCAAATTAAAAAGAAAACTGATCTGTCAAAAATCTCACCATGAAAAGAAAACCAAGAACCAGAGATATTAGAAGCAATTATTGGGGGGAATGAAGCCTGGTCCGAGACTTAATTAGCTCTCCATACAAAGAGAAGAGAAAAAGAAAATAGATCTCTAAAAGTTGGCCTTGAACCAGACAACATTCCCCTCAAAGAAACAGCTTCCTTTCTTGCTCACACCTTTTCTTGTTTTCACTTCTTTCTCTCCCGCAAAGAACGGCTCATTTTAAGGCAGAGGTAGCCTTGAGAGAGAGAAGAGAGAGAGGAGAGGTGATGATAGGTGAAATGATTGCACAAAGGGGGGTCAGAGATTTAAGGGGGGAGAGGATGAGAAAGCAAACAAGAATAATAAAGAGGGGGAGGTGGAAAAGAGAGAAGGGTGCAATAAAGACAGGCCACAGCGGCTCAGGCTCCGGTCCTACTCACACCTGGCCTGCCTCTCTCTCTCTCTCCCCAAAATTTTACCCTCCCAATTTCAAATTTCTCACTCAAATTCATAAAAAGGAAATAATTACTAAAATTCAAACATATTTTTAAATAAAAATCCTTATCATGCACGACGGGATTTTCCTGCAACACGACATTCCTTTTTTTTCTCGTGAAAAAATAATATATAGAGCTAATAAACAATATATGTGATTTATTATTACATATTTTTCTTCTTTCTTTTCTTCTTGCAATTCTCCTATATATGTAATAGCTCAACAACACTTACTTGTGAAAATATTAGCTATATAAATTTCAAACAGTAAAAAATGCACAAAATTAGTATATAAATAAAACAACGAAAAATAATACATAGAAAAAATAGTCTAATGAAAAGCGGAAAAAACAGTATATATAGAATTCTGTCATGTTTTGGACATGCTCAAGCCCGTCGTGATTTCAGATTTTCCTTCTAAATAATATTTTAAAGTATTATCTTTTTCCATAATAAAGTAATTTATTACTACATATAATACTTAAACAGATAAATGAATAGAGTAAGCTATATATAAGTTATGGACATGCATGGTGCAAGTTGGTGACACAGAAGACATCATATCAAGCTTTGTCTTTCCCTCTCATTAATTGATGCGATTTGATCCACCGTTGATCTTAAAATGGATGGCTGAGATTTGTACAGGCTCTTACACAACAATGTGAGGATCAAATTCAAAACCCTAGAAAGTTACGAATTGAAGCAGCAGGAGCAGGAGTGGTTGATTAAATGCAAGTCCTTTATAATTATAACTCGAAAAATGGATCCAACAACCCCGCCTTGTACCGGGTTTTCTGTACAATAATAACTTCAAATTTCTCATTTGATCCTCTTGAAAGTCTACTCTCAAACCTAACTTTTATAGAATATGATGTAAATGATGTAATTAAATATGTGCATAATGTGTTTTTCTTTCTTCTCTTTTTTGTTTAGGGGCAGCCACGCAATTAATATGTGGAAAGTGAGAAAACTTTCGGATTTAAAAAACTGAAACCCTGGAATTTGTGACGCTAGCTTGCTAGTGAAGCAGCTAGGTTAAGTTATATATTGTTAGTTAGCCTGTATATAAACAAGAGAAGACATGAAACGGGACAAATTAACATGGTGATGTAAGGCCATTTATGGACCGTAAGTATAAAGGTTTTATTGCAAAAAAATAAATTATCATGCAACGTACAAGATTAGTTCATTAAAGTACGAGTTAGTCTGTATAGCTTGCGTGATGCTACAGTATAGTGAAAAAAAAAAAAAAATACTGCACGATGATACTGTAACGATTCTGTAGCATTGATATATAAAAACTGAAAAAAAAATATATAAACTGAAAATAAATAGTATATAAAAAATTCATTCGATAAAACAATATACATTTTTATCAAAATCTCAAAGAAGACATCTAACTCTAGAAAATTGCTTGTAAATATTTTTGTAACAAATCCTTTGATTTAATGCAAGTCTAAGTAGAAAAATTGCCTACACTTAAAAAAAAAACAATATATATTTTAAAAGATGAAAACAGTATATAAAAATATATAAACTGAAAACAAACAGTATATAAAAGTTTATTCGGTAAACAATATGTATTTAAAAAAATAAAAACAGTATATAATGTATATAGAAACACAAGAAAATAATATATAATTTCAATCCATCGCTACAGACTCGCTATAGTATCTCGTTGTGATCTCTCATTTCCCAAAAACAAATTGGGGGATTTGATAAGTCTCGTACGGTATTTCGACGTGTTTGGTTGGACCTAATATTTATTTGCTTGAATTCGATGATATATATATTTAAAATATAATATGTTTTTCTCAATAATGCATCTTTGAAAATAAGGTTACTCATCTTTCTTTTTCTTTTTCTTATTTTTTGAAATGTAGCCAATAAAATTACTCAAGACTTTCTTTAAAAAAATTAGAAGTTTTTACAAAGAGTATATTACAAATAACCAGGGGCGGACCCAGAAGTTAATATTGAGGGGGGGGGGGATTAGAGACAACATAATATTAAAAAAATTAACAATATTATAATTCCTAAAAGAAATCTTGGTTATTTATCATTTCTACCTAATTTGAGAACAATAATGATTAAAAGAATATTCAAATTTCACATTTTAAAGGAAATTTTAAATAATTTTTACTATGTTTTAGTATTTATTTACTTGAAATCAGCATTTTGAATTATGTTGGTCACAACAGAACATATAAATAAATGTATAACTTTATTTCTAGGCTGTAATCACATTTTTTGAAACATTACATGTACAAATTCTTTTGTTCCCTTAAGGAAAATGAAACCAGTAGAAATCATATGACATACATAATATAAATTATATAGTTTATGCTTCATTTTATTTTGCGACCACATAAAATCTAGTATACTTTAAGAGAACCAATTGTTAGACCTACTTTCTAGTTTCATCAACTTACATCTTTTTGATACATCATTGCTTTCTCAATATTTATTTAACTACTCAATCTTATAATACAAGAGAAAACAAATTTATTATTAAAGAATAAAAGTATAAAATATGGATTTCTATTGTATTAACAAATTCATAGGGAGGCATGGCCCCCCTAGCCTTCCATGTAGTTCCGCCTCTGTAAATAACAACCTTTAAAAATTGTTCAAATCAAACTCCTAAAACCTCCCCACAAATAAAAACCAAAATTTAAGAGTGCATGCACCTAATATGCATGCATGGGGTATCCAAATAGGATTGCCCCCCCTAATCCAAACTTGGGCTATTTTGCTTTTGTCTGCATCGATTTTCGTTTTGTTATTTTATTTGCTTTTGTTTTGAAAAATGCGTCTACTATTTTCATTCCAAACCCAGTAGCATGCTGCTCATACGATTTGCCGCAACTCCGAGTCATCCTGTGAAGGGTTTTAATCGGAAAATTTGCTATATTTTCTTTGTAAAGGTGCAGTTTGCAAAATGATGATTGTAAGTTTCTTGTTCATTTGAATTGCAAAAGTATGAAGTTGTTTGAAGATAATTGCCCATTTGCTTTGAGCCTATCCCTTGTCGGCAATTTATCTTTATGCGTGCTGAAACTTAAAAAATGCAATGTAATATGTTTACATTAAATTCATAAATTAGCAAATTATTCATATTCTAATTAGTTAAAATATTTACATATATAGTAATAAATAATAGGTTACATTCTCAGCAAATACAATCATATAGCACAAATATTCAACGAAGTTTATCAACTCAATAGGTTGAATATAAAAAAAAATCATAAATTCATCTAAAGTGAACACTTAAAATCCAAATTGTTTTGATACAACTAATATCCAAAATAGTAAATATACTAATGAAATAACTTTCCACTCAAATTCTTCATTGAAACTTCAAAAATTATCCATACAGCCATCTAGAGATTTTTTTTTTAAATACAATTATTTTGGAAAATAATTAAACAAATACCATCTTTTTAAAAATAATTAAAAAACTACCATTTCCGCCACTATCTCTGGCGGAACAGAATCTGTTCCGCCACTAATAGTGGCGGAATATGGTATATTTTTTAATTTATCTTAAAAAATCTTCATTAGGCTAAAAAACATTGATAGTGGCGGAACATATTAAAAATTTAATTTTCAGTGATCATTAAGCATATTCCGCAAACAAAACAAAAAAATTAATGTTCATTGTTCTGCCACAGAGAGTGGCGGAACAGAGTTTTTTTTTAATAAATTTTCTGAGTCTTTTTAGGAGCAAAAAAATATAAAATAGGTTGTTCCGCCAAGATTCTTGCCGGAACAAGATTTTTATTTTATTTTTTGACTAATTTCTTTTCTAAACTTGCAGTTAACGCTAAAAATTAAAAAAATTAACCTGTTCCGCTAAACAGAGATTGTTTCGCTAAGGGTGGACCACGCCCGGACCATTTAGCAGCCTTAAATAATCCTAATTAGGAGAAAAAATGGCCCGGACGTATTCCACAGAACCCTTAGCAGAACGGATTAATTTTTTTAATTTTTAGCGTTAACTACAAATTTAGAAAAAAAATTAGTCAAAAAATAAAATAAAAAATCTTGTTCCGGCAACAAGCTTGGCGGAACAACCTATTTTATATTTTTTTTGCCCCTTAAAAGACTCTGAAAATTTATCCAAAAAATTAAAAATTAAAAATATTTTAAAAAAACACTGTTCTGCCACTCTCTGTGGCGGAACAGTGAACAATATTTTTTTTATTTTTTTTTTGCAGAATACGCTTAATGATCACTGAAAATTAAATTTTTAATCGGTTCCGCCACTATCAGTGGTGGAGCAGTGTTTTTTAGTCTAATTAAAATTTTATAAGAAAAATTAAAAAATATCTCATGTTCCGCCACTATCAGTGGCGGAACAGATTCCTGTTTCGTCAGAGATAGTGGCGGAAATGGTAGTTTCTTAATTATTTTCAAAATAATGGTATTTGTTTAATTATTTTCGAAAATAATTGTAGTTAAAAAAAAAATTCCCATCTAGAGCCTGAAGCAACTTTCGAACGAGATTATGTTTATAATTGAGCCAGCACACTTATCACCTTCATTCTTATCACTCTTTGACCAGAATTGAACATTGGGATAGCCGGATTGACAATGTTTGATGTGATTTTCTTTTTATTATTGTCAAACCTCGTAGAATTTATATTATATGATACCATATGACCCAAGAAAAGATATGTAACAAGTTAACAACCAAGTACTACATATGTGTTTTCTCAACTCTGGATTTATGTTTCCTTTTTTTCTCCAATTCCAAATATGTTTCATACACTTTGTATCTCCCTAAAATCAAACTTCAATTTAACAATGTCAAAATATTCTTATTCCCAATGCAATCAAAGAGCAAATGGTTAATGAATTCTTATCCCAGAATAAGACGGAAATATCTTCAATCAACTCAACCTTTCACAAATCATCAAACCTTGTTAGCTCAAAAGACTAGTCGTTTAAACACCCTTGAAATTTGAGGAGAGATTTCAAATTTGAATTACAACAAACGTATTTAGTATTATTTAACAAGTCTATTAATCTATTGATGTTGAATTTGAACCCTCTAAAAACCTTTCATAAATCACTCTTCACTAAAATTCTGTTATCTCATAATTTATAAAAAATATAACTGTTATCTACAAATTGGAAATTATCAATCCTCATTTGATTACCACTTATACTTTTAACAAATCCAGTAACGACACTTAAATCAATTTCAAGTTTGTACAACTGATACAAATTCAAGATATTTTAAGAATTCAAACATAAATTATAAATCAGACAAACATCAATCTATGTACAGCTCTCTACAGGGGGGTGGAACTGTGTATAGAGACAGGACCAAGGTAGGGCCTTTCAAAAAATTTTACTCTTCAATATACTAAAACAAAGTTATATAATTATATAAACAAAATAGTAAAGTACATGATCATATAAGTATATATAACCCACTCAAATATATTATTTTTGAATAAAATTCAATTGTTATACTAACTTGATCAACGTGAATTTTTAATTCTTGCAATATTATAATGCTTATATTGCCACAACATGCAAAAATATAACAAAATTAATACGCAAGCTTGGTCGTGACATTCAGTTTCACCTTATCCACATCATCCTACCAGACAAGATGTTGGGCTCAAGCATGATGTTAGCAGATTTTGACAATTCATGACCTCATTTTCTCATTCTTTTTTTGTTCTTTTGAATTTGCATTTTTCTCACTTTTCATTTTCAATGTACTATTTTGATAACATAAAAAATATGCACTACTTTGATAGTAACACCAGCCGCCCAATTCTTGGTTTATTATAATCTAGTTCATGAATCAATCCAAACAAAAATTAAGATTTGACCGATCAATCAGACTATGTTAACCTGAGCTACAACTAATTAATATTCTTTATTTTGCAAAATCGACAGATTTCGATCTGATTCAACAAATTCGGATTTGAATCAGTTACCGATTTTCCTGACGTAGAATCAACTTATTTACAAATTGATCAGGTTTTAATATGATTTGGCCGTTCCATATCCTATAAAGCCGACTAATTCTTAATCTCAACTTTCAGGACCGACTCCGAATTCGATTCCTATTTCTGTTGAACGCACCATTTTAGTAGGCAATATGATTGGCGTGTTGACCATCTTATAATTATAATGCTCAATTAGCCATCAGGATTAGTACGACAACAGTCTTTTTTGTATCCTTTCTCTACAAATGCAAACCCCTTCTTTCTTGCAAATCATAGCCAACCTCCATCTTGATTTTACCATTAAGTATCACACTGTTTTAAGTTTGCCCTAGGGTTTTGAAAAGAAAAAGGGATGAAAATGAGAGTCAAGGAAACAGTGGTCAAATGTGGATACACAATAGCATGCATGCATATGGTTAGAGTACTGAGCGGGATACGCGCTGACTGCCCCCTCTTTCTCCCTTTTCATCCAAACTCTAACCTGATATATATCACTTTCCTTAGTTCTATATCATTTTCTTATTTCTATATGAGATACAATTAAGGAATTGAAATTGAATAGAAAGAAAAGAAGAGAAGAGACAAAGGGAGAAGATGCGACGTGGTACACCGTGAGCTGTCCCCATGCAGTAAGAACACAATTCCCCACACACCAATCGCTACCCTACAACACGTAAACGTCAATTCCTTGCCCCCTCAATCAGATTCCCTTCTCCTTTTTATCTTTTTATTTTACAGTTACAGGCTCGGTGAAATATTAGTTTACAGTTTGGTTGGTTGGTTTGTTTGTTTAGGGTTTTGTAGAGAGAGAAACAAATGAAGGTGGGTCTATTGATACATTAGAAATTTCGGTTAGATTGATTGACATGATGGAAAAGATCATAATCAAGACGAAGAACTTAATTAAGAAAAATGGTGATGAATTATTTTATATTTTTAAATAATAATAGGATATATGTTTAATTAATCGAAACATATTTATTAATGCAAGTGGTTGAAAACAAAAGTGTTGAAGCTGTCAAAATGGCTCCAACGGATAGACCAAGACAGCAAGTAATAAATGCGGAAGCATGACTGAGTAGTGAGTCCAAATGCTTTGTGTTATGTGGCTCGTAGAACAGTCTATCTTCATAATATATAATAAACTTAATTTATCATTAAAATAAGGATCCAAAAATAATAAGTTTACTATGAGGAGTATCGTACTAAGCTCGATTTTTTATATGGTTATTTATTTTAGAAGTTTAATTATGTAATATATATTGATGGGTTTAATTTAATCGCTCCAAATGCTTTACAATCCATTACATACATATCAGAATTCAGTCAAATAATGCTATCCAATAAATTATTGCCAACTCTCTTGCCAAGCCTATTTGTAATGAACCTTTAACTATTTTTCAATATAATTTTTGGCGCCTAGATATAACCTGGGGCTTGTGCCTCAAAAAAAAAAAATTGATATCCAATACAAAATAGTTCCGTTGCATAATAATATTAATTTATTTGCATGCCATAAAACGAGGTCTCATCAATCATACGAAGTCAAAGACCCAAGCCCCCAAACTATATTTTGAATTTTGAATATTTGACAAGTGCACATTTCAATATGATAGCTCAAAAGAAAACTGTCACAAGAAGAATGAAATCACATGCTTAGACAGCCAATATATATATATATATATATATATAAAACCAAACAGATAATAAAAGTGGAGTAAATATTCAAGTTATTAGTAATTCAGTAACAAGGTAGCAAACTGCTCTCTTATACAACAAGTGTACACAATATAACCAAATCCAACAGTACACAACGCAACAAATCAGACAACCAAAACACAGAAAAATAAAAACAAAATCCCTCACATATACGCTACTATATAAGCACTCAAATATACAAAAAAAAATTAAAAAAACTCACATAAAACAGACGATCCAGCTCAGAATCAGTCGTCACACCCACATTTTTAAGCTTGAAAAAAATGTACACAAATCTGTCTTACACATCAAATCAATCAAATGTGATGCTGAGCTGGCCGGCCTATGAGTCTATATTGTTCAGGCAACAAAGAGCACAAAACCTGCCCTTTCACTCTCAACAATTCCCCGTCTATTCCACACCCGTTATGTGTTTTTGAACCCGGCCTCAGCTTCACCGATTTCACCTGCCAAAAAACAATAAATAAATAAAAATTAGTAAGAGAATAAAAAAATTGCAAAAACTGAGCAAACGTTATAACAAAATTTCACAAAAGGTCCCTGCATTATTTGAAATCGTAAAAAGGCCCTGCATTATTGCAACAATTGCAATTATACCAACAATGCAAGGTTTTTTTTGGTCAATTTCCAATAACGCAGGACTTGTTTCGCAATTTCAGCAATAATGCAGGGGCTTTTGTGCAATTTAACCATGACTTCACTGACTTCACCAAAAAAATAAAAATAAATAAGCAATAATTAATAATTAATAAAATAAGATTAAATAAACTAAAATAAGATTAAAAAAAATAAATAAATAAATAAAACAAAACAAAAAGTAAAAATAAAACAAAAAATAAAATAAAATAAAATAAAACAAAAAATCGAAATAAAATAAAACAAAATAAAATAAAATAAAACAAAAAATAAAAATAAATAAAACAAAACAAAAAATCGAAATAAAACAAAATAAAATAAACAGATAAATAAAATAAAACAAAAGAAACAAAATGGAGTACCTTGACATACTCAACGTAAGGCAAGGACAGGTGTCGGCCGAACTGCAAGAGAACGAAAAACCTCAACAATCTCCACCTTCCGGTGCCCCCAACAATGAGCAGATCCAGACACTGATCGTCGTGCTCCGCTTTGGGCGCGACCACCTGCGAGCTCAGACTCTGCACCGTCCTGCACGAGTGGTTACACACCAGCACCCCCAGGTAATTCCCCTTCCTCACCACCCACTTCTCGTCCATGTTCGGCACCAGTTCCATTATCGCCCCGCCACCTGTCGCCAGCTCATCCTCCTCTTCTTCCTCCCCCTCTCCAGTTGTGCTCAGACTCGAGAACTCCACTCGGCTCGAGATCTCCCTTTCTTCCCTTTCTACCGGTTCCACGTCCCACTTGGGTTCCGTGTCCCAGATCGGGCCCGGGTCCGAGACGGTCGAGGAAATGTCCTCGTGGTCGTACGCTGACGTGGCGGCCCACGACGATCGGTTTAGTTCTGACGTCACGACGGTCAACCCGCTTGACTTTTCGTTACGAGATTTTGACCGGGGTCTTGGCCAGTTAGGGTTCGAGGAGAAATGCGGCTGGGGGTGCAATACCTCTTCAGGCTCCGACACGATATTGTTATTATTGTTATGTCTTCCGATGGATAATCTTTTCGACTTGGAATCTATCGCTCTGACGAGTTCTGACGGCTCGGTACTTGAATTGTTCTCAAATTCCGAAACGGGGGTTCTGTTAGGGCTCATCATGGAATCTATGCTCGATAAGCTGGACGCGCGTGGAATTATGCCTTCTTTTCTGGACCTTTTTAAAATATCGTCGTAGAGTTCTGACATGTCTTTATTTCGGCGGTCTTCTGGGGAGGAAAGTCGGTGCTGCGAATCGTCGCAGGATTGTTTGGTAATCGGTAGGTATTCCAGTTCGAAGTTGTATTTGGGTAAACACAGGAATTTTAGGAATCCTGCCACAAAGTAGCGTAAGGGACCGAATCGCTTCTGGTATTTTTCCGATAGCTCAAGTACTGGAATAAAAAAAAGTTCAATATTATTATATGTATGATTAATATTTGATATATTTTTTAATTTTACCGTCGCTTAGGAAGCCGAAGTAAGAGACGGTAGTGCCGTAGTGGACGACTCCAGTTTGAATCCATTGGACCGCAAATACATCGGCAGCTGTCAGACCTCCCTGTAATTTAATTATTTTAAACATTAGGTTTGATTTTTGAGATATATTGTAATATTTTGTTATACTTTGATAATGGACATGGCGGCAGAAATAGGGTCTCTGATGCCTAAAACGGTCCAGACGAGCGAGTTGTCAGAGCCAGCTGGAATTATACCGATTGGAACTGAGATTGCTTCTTTCTGATTCGCTCTGCTCAAAAGCCCATTAAGTACCTATTAAATAATTAAAATAATTAATACAAAATGATAATTATTTATCGAATATTTGGTCAAGTAAAAGAAAAAATCAAAACAAACCAACCTCATTCACGATTCCGTCACCTCCAACACAAACAATCCCTAAAAAAGCCACAAAGTCAAAAAGTCAGATAAATAACATTTATCATATTAAATATAATCAGCATTATTCAACATTCAAACGTACCGTCAGGACAAGTACTAAAATCAACCGTGGAAGCAAGATTTTTCGCGTGGCCCGCGTAACTCGTGTTCACAACTTCAATCATAAATCCCGCCAACTAAAAAAAAAAAAGCAAAATACAATTAAAAACAACAATCCCGTAACATGTTTCCAAGAAATAATTTCCTCACCTTAAAAATCGGCTCGACTTTATTATGATAAACCTTACTGCTCCGCCCATGCCCGGACCTCGGATTCAGAATCACCAGAATCCTCGGCGGACTCCTCCGCTTAATCGCCGGCTGGTCGAAAATCATATCACTAACCTCCTTCTCCATTTTCTCCTTCTTGCTTAACGGATGCGGGTGCAGATTCACAAAGCAGCCCTGATCCGCGAACCCGGAAACCCATTGCACCGCCTCGTCAGCGCTGGGGGCGAGAAAGCGAAAGTCTTTTTGGATTCTTTCGGATTTTTTAAAACAGAAGGATTTCTTTTTTGTGGGGTATGAGTGGATCGTGAAGTGCCGGAGGCCTGTACTGTACGAAACCTGTTGAATGAGAAATAGAGTTAAATAATATTTTATTTTGATTTTTAATCTAATCATGGATTGCAAAAATACCTGCCTGTACGGTATGAAACCTGTTGATAAATAATAAAATAAAATAATAATGAATAATAGATGATGTAGTTTAGAGAAATTTGCAAAAGAAAAACCTACATTATTGTTAATTAATATTTGAAATAAATTTTTAGGGGCTTCTTAGCAATTTTGGCAAGAATGTAGGGAATTTTTGCAATTTTCAATAATGTAGGTTTTTTTTACAATTCCTGCATAAGAGCTGTTTCCCAATTTTCAATAATGTAGGGTTTTTTTTACAATTTTTGCATAATGTAGGGGCATTTTTGCAAATATCTCCATATTTTATTTTAATCTAATAATGGGTGAATGATTTAATGTTTTGAGACTTACAGAGACAACGTCTTCTAGAGAGAGGAAGTTAGAGCCCCATCTGAGAGCTTTACTCGTGAGTTTTGAATTAACACTGTTGACTTTCTTGCTTCCCGCCACGTCAGCATCATCGACGGTTTTGTTCTTCTTGTCCAGGACGAGTTGACCGGTCAACACTTCGTATCCCAACAAATCCGACTTTTCGTCCCCATTTATATCGATCCTGTGCTCGTGCGGCGGTTTCGAAATCCCGGATTCCGGAATCCCGGGATCCGGATTCCTGGATTTTGAAATCCGGGATTTGGAAGTCCGTTTTTCAGGGAAAACGGTCGGGGAGGATTGCTGGTTTGAGGATTTGGGATTACGGCGGTTTGATTTACGGTTCGATTTTGAGGATTTTGAAGGGCTTGAGACGGTCGGTTGAGTTTCATCAGTTGGTTCCATCATTTTTTGGATATTTGAAAGGATTATTAACAGATGAAGAGTGGGATTTTTGTGTGTTTTTTTTACATAATTTTATTTTGTTTCGGATGGCGATTTAGTGAGAAATCGTCATGTGAATGAGTGATGAATAAGCTCAGTGATGATAGAATCTGAAATGAAGATTAATGTTTAGTTTAAAGGAAGAAATTGCTACAAGATTTTGGAAGAAATAATTTTTTTTTGATGAATAATTGGATTGCTAGATTTAAGAACGAATAATAAATAGCAAGCTTCATGCGATCTTACAAACAAACTAAATTCGAATTATTCAACTTACCACTAATCCTTGCGAAACCCTAAGTCTCCCCAATTTCCAGATAATTTCACAAAAAATGGAACAAAATCAGCTCACTTCAAAGCACACCCTCAAAAAACTTCAGCAAGTAATAATAAATCTGAAAAAGAACAGAAATTTCTAATCACCCTCGCACTCAATAACTTTCCCCCCCAAATTAATCCGATTCCCCACAATTCCAGCTGATTCCACCAAAATAAACCAAAAAATAAAGAAAAAAAAATCTCCCCAATTGCCAAAACTTGAAAAGGAAACAGATGGGAATTGATTGGGATCTCACCTTTGAAGGAGGGATCAGGATCCGAGCGATTAATCCATGGAGACGTTAGGGTTGTTGTCGAGTCGAAGAAGAAGAAGAAGAAGAAGAAGAAGAAGGTACAGCAAAAGAATATCGAAAATGAGAAAAAAGAAAGAAGAAAAGAGAAAAGGCGAAAACAAGGTGTTATTTGCAGTCCGATTCCTCTTTCTATTGTGGTCCGTGTAGCGAGTCATTAAGAAAGTTAATGACTCGCTACACGGAGAATATGTACGTAAGAAATTTTATTGGGGTTTTCTCTGCTTCTTGTATTGATTGTGTAATTATCTGGTATTTTAGTAGGTATACCGGTTCTAAATTGATGATTGTATATGATTGATTAATATATTGAGTGGTGGGTTTTTTTTTATATTTAGTTCTTGGGTATTAGTTTATTTGTCATGTTTTATGAAAGGATAATGAGTTGTATTATTTTGTTTGCTCTTGCGTGATGCTTTTGTTGAAGGAAATTTATTTGGAGGAATGAATGAGTTGAGAGCAAACGAAACGGATATTGTTCAGACAGAGCTATATAAGGAGTTTGGTTTTTCTATTAGTTAGTTATGACTAATTATTTTCTGTGAGTTAACTTTCTTGTGTTTAGTTTATTCATCTTCTTTTATATTTTTTCAATAAACAAGGATCACTACAATTTGCAATTATCTCTTTAGGTATACAATCATCTGCCATAAAATAGAATTATACAAATACCAAGCACGCAAAAAGTACATTTCTAATTTTATTTAAGGGAGTAGAATAATTCAAATTAGAAAAAGTAATGTCTATGCTTTTGAGAAGACTTTCTAAAAAAAATTATGCATTTGATTTTGGATATGATATTAGAATGGTTTTATATATGCAACAACTAAGAAAATAGTATGCAAAAGAATCAAAGAACATGAATTATGCCATAAATAGTACGTAAAAGAGTAGGGATAAATGCACAATTAGTTGTGTACCTTGTTTCGATTTCGATTTTAAGATAATTATTAATTTTGATATTTAAATTCATGAATTTTATAAAATGTGCCCTTTTAGTCTCCATTCTAACATAATGATTATTAGGGTTTAGTGGAAAAAAAAAATCGAAATATATATTTTTGTGTATTTGATCTCTATTTCTAAATTTTTTGTAGAAAATTAATCAGTGGTGAGAAAAAGAAACCCCCAACCCGATATATTTGATCAAGTACACCACTGAAAGAATATACTATAAAACATAATAATTTAAATGTTTAAATTTCTAATATACTGGATTAAACAATGATTATATTAAGGTATATAGAGTCTAATGATTGATTAGGAGAAAGCGATGTATTAATATTGGACTTTTAAGAAATTCATTGTACACGCATAATAGAAGCGCAATTTCAATAATCACTCAATTATCCGGTTCACAATAATGGTCAAATGATTCTATATAATATGTTCTCTTAAAATTGTAATTAGGACTTGAACAATTGCTACTCTTGATAAATAACTTACATAGTTATATTTATCGATGCTACTACTAATGAAGTAATGATATGTTAAATGAAGTAATGTTATATATTTCATCCGGTCCCCCAAAGTATGCGCATTTTATGATGCAAAATGTCCCCACCTCCCTAAAGAAGATACATGGTGCCTTAGTATTAACAACAACCGGATGCCTCAAGTCTACAAGCAACTGGAGATAACTCTTTCTCAGTGCGGTCTACGATGGATAAGGTTTACGCACGTTTTAAAATTTCTCGTCTTAATCCTATGAGTATAATATATCCGTGTATCCCGTGTAGTGTTTTACTGACAGGACTCTTGAACCTACATTTCAATGACTATCTTCAGAGAGTACACAATTATCGTAGGCCACAGAGTATTAGGACTTATTTGGAACGGTCGAAAGTGGGTTAAATTAAAGGGAAATCTACAAACAGGATGACACTGTAGCACAACGATACTGTAGATATACTGTTTTTTATTTTATATACGGTTTTTCTCATTTTATATATTATTTTGTCATTTTATATATTGTTGTTTATTACTTGCGTACTTTTTTTTACTTTTCTATACTATTTTTTAAGTTTTATATACAGTTTTCCCATTTTATATATTATTTTCACTTTTTATGTATATATTGTTATTAGAAATAAATTATATATACTGTATGTATATATTATTATTAAAAAATAAATTATATATACTGTTATTGGATTCATTATGAACTATCGTGCTACAGTACTTTCGTGCTTTGTCATGTCTCTAAATTAAATAAACAAAAATATGGTTTGAAAATTTGATTTGATGTTGACAACCCTTCCGCTTTAAAAATATTTAATGTGGAAGATTGCTTCACTTACACATATACAAATTTTAATTAAATTTAAGTGACATTTAAAAAATAAATAAATTATTTGGTGGAATGGTCCACTGTTAAGCGAGCTATTGAGAGCACGCCACGTCCTCCATTTTGTGATTAAATCCATAATGCCTAATCAAATAAAATCCATAATGCTTAATCGATATTTTCTCATATGATTGGTGGGCTTTCCCATGTCTTAATTTATAACTAAATAGATAGACCAAGACTTAAATGAGTTACAGTAGGAAATGTTTGCAATAAGAACCTCCGAATTACTCAAAATATAGTAAAATTTCATGTATGTCCTTACAAAATCTCATTATATCAGATATATGGTACAGTGCCTTTTCTAAAAGTGAAACATGCATATTATGGTGTACGAATACGAATAGTGTTATTGTATCCGACATGATATGGATATGACGATACAGCAAATCTCAAAAAAATCTAAGATACGGATACGTCAATTTGTTATATTTATTTATTTATTTATTTATTATTATTATTATTATTATTATATATATATATATATATATATATATATATATATATATATATATATAGAGAGAGAGAGAGAGAGAGAGAGAGAGAAGTCCATTTTTGCTCCCTCAACTATTAAACTAGCTCATTTTTTGTCCCTCAACTTTCTATTGATCTAATTTTAGTCTCTCAATTATTTAATAAGTGCATTTTTCGTCCTTTCATCCATTAAGTGTTTATGTGTCTGTTAAATTTGACACGTAAACAATGACGTGACATTAGTAACGTGACAAATGTTTGAAAAACAGTAAAAAAAATCATTAATTCCCCTCTTTTCTTAAAATATTATTTTTATTAAAAAAAATATATTTTTTATGCATGTTTATTTGTTAAATAAAAGTTAACACGTTATTGTGTATGTGTTAAGAATATATGCCACGTCATTGCTTACGTGTTATATTTAACGGACACTTAAGTACTTAACGGATGGAATGACCAAAAATTCACCTATTAAATAATTGAGGGACTCAAATTGCACCATAAAAAAGTTGAGGGATAAAAAATGAGCTAATTTAATAGTTGAGGGGGGTAAGATTGGATTTTTCTCATATATATATATATATATATATATATATATAGAGAGAGAGAGAGAGAGAGAGAGAGAGAGAGAGAGAGAGAGAGAGAAGAGAAGAGAGAGAGAGAGAGAGAGAGAGAGAGAGGGGATGACTAAATAACTTATATAAGCAAAATTCGGATTTTGCTTGTGACCAGAATACTATATATATCATCAAAAATTCAAATTTCAATCGTACGGATGGAATATGTATGTTTTGAATATGTTGTAGATTAATTTTCACAAGAATCGGAATATTATATCATTACCCTCATGTATTATCAAAATTCATCAAAATATATATAATACATATTATATATATTTTGATGAATTTTGATGATACATGAGGGCAATGATATAATATTCCGATTATTGTGAAAATTAATTTACATCATATTTAAAATATATATATTCCAACCGTACGGTTAAAATTTGAATTTTTGATGAATTTTGGTCACAAGCAAAATCCGAACTTTGCTTGTACAAGTTGTTTAGTCATCATATATATATATATATATATATATATATATATATATATTGATTTGATATGTGAGATACTAAAAATTTGTTATTATAGAAATATCTTGATACATAATATTTATTTGTTATCCTTAGTTAAATAATTAGATATATTAATATTATTTTATTTGATTTTATATATGTCATCATATGTTTTAAGAATATATATTCTCACGTTAGAAGTATCCGATATAGATTCGGAAAGTATTTATGAAGTATTCGTTATTATTTTGAATTAAAATATTAGAATACGCCACGTTACTTAATACGACATCCGAGTATTTGATACGAATATCCGATTCGACGTGACCGGATTTTTAAAGTATCCGCGTAACATATAGATTATGCAATAAGAAAAAAAGATAAAAACATCAACTATATACCTTATTTCTTCAAACGACAAGTAAATAGCTAAAAGAAGGGGGTATAAATCAGATGATACTTCTCACACTATGTAAATGTAAGGAATATTTATGATATTTTTAATTTTGCAGGAATACACAGGAAATTAGTCAATTAAGGCCTTAAAAATTGTTCACAAGTCACATGTCACAGTCATTTAATTGTTTACACAAAAGCATCTTATTTTTTTTTTTCTTAATTAACGGTCGCTTACAAGAAGTCAATATCTCGTCCTAAAAGATAACTATGAGAGAAGACTAACTTTAAAAAGAAATCCTTATGTTGAGAAGACTAACTTCCATGGTTTTTGCGTTCAGTGAAGCATTTATGAGAGCGGATCATACCCCCACGCGTGGGGGCAGAAATTCTGCCCAATCACCTCTCTCACCGTCGGATTAGAGATCATGATTATCAACTTTCTTAACTCTAACGGGCCTGTTAAACTTAACTCCTAGCGCCATCCGTTAACCTTAACTCTCTCCGTCAATCCCTTGGTCCGTTTTAGAAAGAAATCCTCTCGATCAGTTTTGGAAAGAAATTAGGAGAATTTGGGAACTAATGCCTAATGGAATCAATCACTCTCCATGATTCATCTTCTTTCCCCTTTTTCCTTTTCTCTTCTCTCTTTATTCACCTTCATTAACCTATCCCTCAACTCTAATTTCTCTCACAGTTGCTATGTTGATGAATTTCAGTGCCGCTTCTATGTTTCATCCGATATATCTGACGAAAAATAAATATCATTTCTATCTATGAATGTCTCAATTGATTCCGTTCCACTAGGGCAGGCCTCTGTTGATTTCCAGATGCAAGGTGATAATTTTCATCTCTGATTTATATTGTAGGAGTTTTTTTGGTGTAATTGTTCTGATAAATAAATTTGAACTATGGCCAAATTAGCCACATTCATATATGGATTGACCCTTAATTATGATGAAGTCTCCACTCAGCTATAGTTTCTCAAGTTAAGACAAATTTTAGTCCATTTAAATTTCACTATTATTTGCCAATAGCAGCAGAGATAATAGTGTTGTAAGAGGGCGGAAGTTCAATTTTAGAATTTTCAGCACTAATTAATTATTTTATACTTAAATTGAACTGACATGGAACTTAATGCAAATCCATTTTATTGTTATATGTTTTATCATTTATGTGTCTTTTATTTTATATATTTTACTGGTTCTATATATTTTATAATTTCTTTTATTTTAAATATTGTCGGGTATATTTATTCATTTGTCTATTACAATTAGCATGATTTCATCATTTCTTAACATTTTGTAAATATAATGCAGCAGGGATCATGTCGTTACGGGTCTGTTCTGAGCTACTGGATGCAATGCATGTCATATCTTCTATGATATATATAACTAAATTGATTTATTCTTGTAGCAACTTGTTAAATGTACAGCAGGGAGTTGTAGAATTATCTTCTAGGGATCATGCATTCAAGTGATGTTTGTTTTTTTTATAATTTTATTTGCTATATTGAGCAACTGAGTTGTGTTGTATCATTTGTTTCAGACAAGCACACTTTTCAATGAAATATTATTGTTGTTGTTTGCTGTTCGTTTGCAGTGCTAAAAATTGTAACAAGTTAGTATTATTTTTAGGTAAAATTTGTTTAGATTAAATGATGATGTAAAGTTAAACTATATATTTGGCTGAGGTCAATTTCTCAGTTTCTAGAATTAATCAAAGGATTTCATGAGCCTTGTGCAAGCAAAATATGATTATTACTTTCCAGCTATGTTTTCTTTTGAATAAGTTGCTTATATCTTTAGAAGTAAGAACTGCTCTTTTCTCCCATTTCCACAAGAAATTGCTTTATCAAGAATCTGGTTTCCTTTGCACATTTTTCTTTACACTGGTAGTAGATTTGTACCTTGTGAAGTATAATGAATGTCTTTTTATGTGAATTAAGTATGAATGCACAAATTCAGAAATAAGAAAATGTAGATTTGTAACGGTATGACTGAGTATATTAACAACATTTATACAGAATATATATTATGCAATCTCTGTACTGAAAAACATGCCATGAAGTACAATGCTTATTACATATACAAGACAGGCGCAAGTTTATCTATGTTTGAGCATTTACATAAGATTAGCTTTAGCCTTCAATTCGTTCGCCAACTTTGTTTCCAGCCATCTTGGCCTTGGAAGGCGAAACAGATCAAGGCGATTGGAGCCGTAGGAAGATCAGGTCTTTGCAATGTCAATGTTACTTATGAACAGCTCATACAACCCATCTTAACAAGTGAATTCACCAGATATACATCACTACACCAAAAGACTTGTTAATTTCAAATAACAACACTTCCTAATCTACATATTCAGAATTGATGAACTAACTAGAATGATGAATATCACCTTGGGTATAATCTTTCGAAAAAAAAACTAGAATGATGAATACCTTGAGATGAGAAATCAGATAATGGAATCATCATAGAACTGATAACACCAAGAAATATCATCAAATAGCATATATATATAATCTAATCCCAAACAAATTACATCGCATTTCACCTCATCAGTAATTAATTAATCAATTAAGTCCATTTAGTCAATTAAAGATAGTCTTAGTAATCAACTCGTGTTACTTCAAACAAAAAAAGGTAGGTATAACAAGCAAGCAAGAAAGAAAAAAATGAACCTTCTCAATCCTGGATCTGGTGCTTCTTCTAACAGATTGGGTGAATCGATGAAGATGAATAAAGAGAGAGAGAGAGAGAGAGAGAGAGAGGGAATGATGATGAATCTTGGGGAGAGAGGGATTTTAGCCATTATTTCTCTAATTTCTTTCCAAAATCATGGGCTGAGATGGATTTCTTTCTAGAATTAATGGAGAGAGATGATCTTTCTCAAATTGCCATTCTGAAATCGTGGGGCGAGAGTGTTAAAATTAACGGATGGAACTAGACTTAACGGACATAGTTGAGTTAACAGGCTCGTTAGAGTTAAGAAGATTGATAATCATGATCTCTAATCTGACGGTGAGAGAGATGATTGGGCAGAATTTCTGCCCCCACGCGTGGGGTATATTCCGCTCCCAGCATTTATTTACTAAATTTTCTTAAAAGAATATATCGATAGTAACTTCTTCCCTACAAGTGACACGTGTCCATTTTAGAATATTTTGTGACAACTACTGTATTTTTTAATATGTAGAGAGTCATTTATAAAAGAATATCTATTATTCATTGCATAATTTGCCACACAGTTATTTATTTTTCTGATTTTTTATGACCAAATTTTGCTTTCAATAAATATTCTTATATTTCAATATTATTACCATGCATGCCATTGAGTTTTTCTCATACGAGCACTTGAAAGTTGAATGGAATTAGTGTAATTTTTAGTAACAATTGGGGGTTACTTTTTGGCTATTGTCACCTCCTCAAAAACAACGGTTAGCATTAAATTTAAAGAAATGATAGATACCTCCAAATTATCATTTTATTTAATTGTTATTTATTTTTATTGATAAGTGATTATTGAGATTAGTAATTATAAATTAAGTACTTATTAAAATTTTAATTATATGTTGTTATTCTAAATATTAAATGGTTAATAAAAATCAAACAAAATAAAAAATTATAAATGATCATATTATCAAGTGGCTCTACATATATTTGAACTTTTATTGAATATTTGTAATGAAGACCCAAATTATGCCTCACAAAACTTTTGATTTTTTTTTAATTTATGAGATATTCTTACATAATTTTTTAATATCAAATTTTTTTCTTACTAAAAATACATCCCTGAGCGAAAATTGCACTAGTGATTGTACAATGTAGGCTGATAAATTTGAAATTTAGGCCGTGCAGATGGTATACTATTATGGGCCACAACCTTTGAAGTACCGAATGAACTAGACCATATAATAATGAGCCTAAATTATTCTGAAAATATGTCCTTATACATCATGGGCCGTAATTCTGAATTCTGAAAAATGAATACTATTCTTATGTAAATAAACTTTTGTTCTATTTTTAATACAATCATCAGAAAAGAATTATACTAATTCGTATCTTTTATAATTAACCACATAGTGATGAAGTTCTCCAATTCACCAAAATATGAAGAAGAGTATAACTTATTAACCACATATCTTTTTATCATTTATTTATACTGTATAAGCAACTTACAAAATGCAATTGCCAATGATTTTCTCTATTTTCGAGACAAATGAAATTAAGAAAAAAAACTCTAAATATCCATTTATCCACTTAAATGATACATACATGAAAAATCAAACAAATGAATATCCAATCTAGAAATTAATAAAGTGTGGAGGCCATGCATGCTTAGCTAGCCATGCATAAATGAGGGGTAGATTGAGTGAAAGGAACGGCAATAAAACCATGCATTATGGAAAGAAGAAGAGACAGTTGCAACTACTTTGTGGGCTACAAAAAAGTGGGTTAAATAATAATTAGTTGTTAATAATTAGTTACTTGTACGCATTATTATTTCACATGCATGATGGATTCTTTTGTTATTCCTTTTGATGGGTTAAGGTATTAATTCTCTTTTAAGATTTGGATTCTCATTTCAAAATTTAAGGGACCATTGATAAGATTTCATCTCACATCCAACTTGCATGAATACGAATGAGTCTACTTGCTGGAAAAGTACTAACAACTGGTTGCTCTCATGACTTCTCAAGTTCTTTTTTTTTTGTCAAAGAAACAAGTTACTCCCTTACGTATAGCGGCAGGTTTTGATCTAAATTCCAAAATAATAGAGTTAAGTTTATTTACTTACATCTTACTGTATTTATAAATAAATTTAGAGAGTCAAATACATTAATTTTATTGTTCTGCAATAATAGAATGCACAAATATCCTAAATACAAGATCTCAAAGAAAAGAAAAAAAATCTTAAATACACACACAAAGCTATCAAACATGCATTTTGGGGACATGAAAGTGGATTATAATTAACATATTACATCTAGTAAGTAAAACATGATTTACTAATAATCACCAATCGAAAAATATTATCTTTGGATGATGTTCGCAAACTATCTGCATAATAATAATCACCTCCGGATAGCCAGACAGAGTAAAGAACTAGCCGCTCAATGGCTGCGCCACTGCTGAACCTCTCAAACCCTCTCATCTCCACAGAAGAAAAAGATTGCTTTTATTTCAACTTTTTTAGGGTTGTTATAAATTTCAGTTTTTGTTATATTTTGTTTTTGTTTCAGCTGCTTTCCATCCTACTGATGTAACCTTCATGTTTGTGACTTCCAAACTTTGTACCTCTCTTTGAAAATCTTAATGAAAAACGAAACGAGCGAACGCTCGTATCCTCAAAAAAAAAAAAAATAATAATAATAATAACAATCATAATTCTAGAAAGAAAATAAAGGGAAGAGAAAATTGGCATCCAATTTATGCCCTTAAAAGTTATAACAGAATTTTAATCTGAACATGGTGATCCATTGAACTTTTGGAACCGGGTTAATTTTAGCTAGACAAACCATGGTGCGTAAGAAAAAGTGGCACCGAACTGGACTGGAGCTGCATTGTCCATTACTAATGCTGTACAGATATGACTCTTACACTATAACAAATTAGTTGCTTTTTTGTTTTTCATGCACCGAAAATTTGGGGGGATTTGTCATAGGAAAATATGTCATGTGAGAGCCTCTATTAAAGACCCCCTTTCTAAGTCAGTTAAATTATAAGCTTCATTTATTTTAATTTTTAACCATTGTAGGTTCAGGAATCATACCACTTGCATGCACGTCTAACAAAAAAGAATAAAAAATAAAAGAAGAATAGTAAAGATATTGAACAGTTAATGTGACGATGAAGCACAGATTTATGATTGTAATCAAGTGATAAATACGCTGGCACGTGAACTAGTTTCTCTATCTCTATTAGATCAAATTTTCTAAGCCAAATGTATAGCAGTTTTGTAAGTCTAATGAAGGCAATGATTCGGTACACGAAATTCTACAGAGAAGAGGACGTAAAGAATCGAACTGCTTTTATCTAAAATGGCAGCTGGATGCACAGATGGTAGATATAAACAAATTGGAAACAGTACAAAATTGAAATGTCTTCTTAATGTCAGCCATGTTATGTTTAGATTAAACCTTTACAAGTTATTCTATAAGCTGTTACCATCATGTGTGCCACAATGCCATTAGGCCCGTTACCCAATTTGCATCTAGAAGCATATACCATGGTTCAGCTGATTCAAGCCAGAATCGATAAATTTTGATCTGATTAATACAGATTCTCTCATGATTATATAAAATTTTTATTTTTATATAAATATTTCTTCTCCTTGGCATTGAGGGCCGAAATTAATAAATTTTAATGGTCATTCTATCATTAGCAACTGTTCATTAACATGTATTCTCTTGACTTGCAATCCAAGTTCATAACTCTATAAATGTTAAAAGAATGCTCATTTCTTCATGAATAAATCTCTCTGTACATTTACAAAATGATACATATTTTGAATCCTTCTCTTATGAAATAAATTCGATATACTTCATTTTGATGTTGGTGTCAGTCATGCTTCAGAAGCTAGAGTTTTCCAAAGCAGTCATCCATTGAAAACTTCAAATTATTAGCATAGAAATCAATTCGTTGTCCACTTTCCTCCATGATATTTCAAGTAAGGGATTTACTTTTCTCATATGTTACACTTTAATCACTTTTTATATAAATAATTATATAGTATATTAGTAATGAAATAAAAGGCGTAGTTGGAAGGGTAAATGAGAGGTGGAGTTCAAGCGCTGATTAAATTTAGGTATGACGCCGTATTTGAAAGAGTAAGTCTGTGTGTGGTGGAATCCAAGGCTGCCGATCATCCAACAATGAGCTCGAAAATATTTTTATTAATTAACTAATGATTATTTCGGAAAGTTTAGTTTATTACTACTACTTAATATATTTTTGTATAAAATATTATCTTTTATTTTGTGGCCTATGAGATGGGTGCCCTTATTGAGTGGTAGATTCATCCCTTCCCCCTTTTTTTTCTTTCAATTTTCAAGTTCAAGGGTCGGGTTTTGAGCGGCGTCTTAGCTTCATTTAATATTTCCGTTCAAAACTTATATGTATAAATAATTGTATTTTATATTTTGAATATATATTGTAATGATATTGTTAATGTTGCCTCCAAAACCGAAAACGGGATTGGCTTGTAACAACTATAGCGATCCTGTAGCGACGGATTGAAATTATATATTGTTTTCTCGCGTTTCTATATATGTTATATACTGTTTTCATTTTTTTAAATAT
This sequence comes from Juncus inflexus, assembly GCA_024447665.1. NCBI lineage: Eukaryota > Viridiplantae > Streptophyta > Magnoliopsida > Poales > Juncaceae > Juncus > Juncus inflexus. Next base: position 2,828,737 of record JAJHPC010000006.1, read on the forward strand.
ATATTGTTTACCGAATGAATTTTTAAATATTGTTTGTTTTCAGTTTATATATTTTTATATATTATTTTTATTTTTTTTAAATATATACTGTTTTACCGAATGAATTTTGTATATACTGTTTGTTTTCAGTATATATATATTTTTCCAGTTTTTATATACCGTCGTTATAGAGTCGCTACATCACCCTCTCCACAATAACAACTCTCTCTATTCTATTGCCCTTATATACAATTCTCCTTTTTAGCTAGATTTTTGACGTTTATTTTTTTTTTCCAAAGATCATTTGTGGCTTTCATGTATATAATCATGAAACAAGTCTGATATGAAGTGGTTCCATTCAACCCGTTACAAAATTGAGAGTAGATACTGATTCTGAATAAAATATATGGACCCCACTTATAAGGAATTTTACTAGATTGTTTGTGACCTTTTAATTAATAAGATAAAATTTATAATAGTTTATAACCCCTAAAAATTTCTAGCCACCACATTAACCCAAATAGGCTCTTTAAATTCCTACTATCAACTTATAATCTAATGACCCTAATACATCAAATTATATTCATAGATTTACTAAGAATCACCCATTTGCACACAAGAGATCCAACATAATGTTATTATTTAAGAAAAAATATTTTATAAAAAATTCAGATTTTTTTAAGAAAACATTTTTTGAAAAATATAATTGTCACAAATTTTTTTTTTAAGAAAATTGGTTTTGTAGAAAAACACTTTGTATGAAAATACTAAGTATCACTCATTTCCACATGAGAGCTCCAAAATAATATTATTTTTTAAGCTATTATTTTTCCTCTAAGAAAAAAATTGGAAAGAATATTTTCGAAAAAATTCAGTTCTTTTTAAGAAAAATATTTTTTTAGAAAAATGTTATTTTTCACAAGTTTTTCACAGAAAATTTGTTCTTTAGAAAAATACTTTTAAGAAAAATATATATTTTTTAATTATTTTATTAACAAAAATAATTTCATAAGAAAATATTTTTTCAAAAAAATAAAAATATTTTTCATAACAAAACTTCGTTTAAAAATGTTTATGGTTTTTTTTAATTGCAAAAGAGACTATGCATTATTGGAAATTACAAAGAACTCCTTATTTTCAAACTTACAAAAAAAGCCCCTATCGTTAGATTGGAGTTAGCACCGTCAATTTTTTTTAATTGCAAAAGACAACCTACATTATTGAAAATTACAAAAAATCCCTTATTTCCAAAATTGCAAAAAAAACCCTTACTATTAGATTGAAGTTTGCATCATTAGTATTAATAACTTAATCACTTGAAAATTATTTTTTAAATAACTAAATTACAAAGAATCCCCTATATTATTTCTAAAATTGAAAAAAAAAATTCCGTTATATAGGAGTTAGCACCATTAGAGAAAATATTTGCATCACCCGCTTAAATAACGCCTAAACAACACCACTATATATTTATACATTATTAGCTGTAAACCATTTCATTTGTGCAGAGCTAATTGAAAATAATATTGTCTATATATAAATATATCTTTATGTATATTCATACTGTTAGGTTTCTACCGTTCATAACGGCAGTGGAAAAACAAAAACGAAACAAAATCGAATTCGAAACCCAAAAGAAGGGATCCGTGAATTACAATTAAATCAAAGAAAAGTTCATAACTTTGTACCTTCGAATTACGCTTAATCCGTGATGATCGAAAGCGAATTTGGTCGACGCTTTTCTTTGCCCGATTCCAAACTGGTTTCCAAACCGATCCTTTGTATGTTTCGCCTAACCGGTCTCACAAACCAATCTCCAAGCGATCTCCAAACGAACCGATTCTCCAAGCAAACCGATTCTCCAAACAAACTGATTCTCCAAACAAAACTACAGTTTCAACCCGAATCACGAAGACGCCGCACTTCGTTTCTTCCTCTACCGGTATCCACACGAACAACACCTTTGAATGGATAGAGAACGATATATGCTCGTATTCGTTCTTCATTTTTCTCACAGAAACAACAAGAGAAGGTTTTTCAGATTTTTCTCTTTTTGCCTCACAAAATTGGACGAAAATAATATGCCTTTAGATTTTTTTTTTGGGGTGTCTCTTGTGCCTATATTGTCCATAAGTTTCATATCCTATGTGCATGGTAACTATGTAATCATATATGCAACACATCTTATCATATAAGATATAGGATTGGATGTGTCACTTGACTATGTAACTCTGCATACAACTTATCACACAAGTTATGTTTTTTCTGTATACGTCTCAATAGTTGTTCTTTGTGTGTGACCCTGTAGGTTTACTTAATGTTGGCAATAATCACAACGGATTATAAATCATGAGCGGCCTGTAGCAAGACATCACTATTACCCAAATTAAGCAAGTATAGATGATTCGATCAAACCTAATTTATTTTCATGCATTGTATCCCTTTGTTACACGATATCTATATCGTCCATAAGGCATGGTATGTATCAACCTTACGTTGGTCGATAAATATTTCTTGACACCGAATTTGATTGAACATGAAATGACATTAATAACTCCTTATTAATTCACTCGAGCACGGCCGTGCGTTTCTTCAATCAAATCATCAAGAGGCCTAAAGATATCTCTCTCAATTTATGAGAGAAACATATCCTATCTTAATTAAACTCTTTCCTCCGCATAATTCATTATATACCTAATTATAATCTTTATGACCGCCCGGTTAAAGACAATGTTAGATTATATTAAAGTATAAAATTTCTCATGTAGGAAATTGAGATAATCCCAAGTCTAAGGATTACAGATACATTCTTTACTGAGAATAACTAATGACACGAACCATGTAGTATTTTCACAGTGGGTCAATCCAGTATATGGTCTCCAACATATACTTACATTAATGACTTAATAACTCTTATTCATGATCAGTAAAACGTGACCATCAGTCAACTAACATACTGATGTACATTTATAGCTTATCATAAAGTATGTTTGTCTCACAAACATCCTATGAATGATCAGGGACGGTTTAGAATATTATTTATAATACTTTATAGTTTTACTATCAAAGTCACATATTTTGATGATATAAAGCTGAATACCATATTCAAGGTTTATTTCAGTAATAAGAATAAAATAACCAATACGCATTTATTATATAAAATATCTCTAAATAAACACAATGTTTGTTTAACACAATCCATACATCTAGGTCTCAAATATATTGGCCTAGGGCATACTACTAACAATACTGCCTTTTTTGTTCACCAATATATCTTTTTGTAAGTCTGTTATACCTTTCTAAATTCGGGCGAAATTGGGCGACAAATAAACCTGAGGTGCATATCAGGCCTCTTAGTTTAAATAGTTTAATCCCTTAAAAAATATTTTTTAAAAGTTAATTAACAGTTCTGTATCAGAAAAATATGTTTCTTAAAATATTATCTTTTGAAAACTAATTTTCTTATGAATATTTGTGTGAAAATTATTTCGCTTAAGAATATTTTGGTGGAAAAACTATTTTGAAAATTTTTACAGAATCTTTTTAAAGAAAAATATTTTCTTTAGAAGAAAATTTAAGAAAGTATTTTTGAGAATTTTTGTTAGTAAATAGTTTATTAAAAAGTACTTTCTTAGAATAAGACTCATTAAGATAAATATTTTTTATAGAAATATTTTTTTAAGAAAAATGTTCTTAATTTTTTTTTTAAATATAACTTTTTCAAACAAATAAAAAAGAATTGCCGTACAAAAAGTTTGTTAAAGAATGTCTATAAAACAAAAGCATTTTCTTGAAAGAAAAATATATTTTTAAAAAAGAAATATTATTTAAAAATTATTTTTTCGAGTGGTTAACTATTAAAATACGTGTTCTCCATATTTATACTACAAAATACGTAATAATTTCCACTAACGAGATATCAATCAAGGATTTCTTAAAGTCTATATTTAGAAAATTCAAATACACAAACCGTATATAGACCATTAAAACCCTTGATCATTTAACTATATTTTTAATTGGTAATATTAACATATTATTTATCATATTATAATTTAATATTACCAAATATTAGTACACAACTAAGAACAAATATTATAGTTCAATGTTATTAATTATTAGTATATTATGATACACCAATCATATCATTTTCATCTCGCAATACAAAAATAATACATCTTTACATAAAGTAAAGTTCTTACATAGAAATATGGCGTGATAATGATTCATTTGAATTAATATATATGGAAATATGGCTTGCAGTAAATATAAGTTATTTTATATAATAAATATTTTTTGGGATAAATGCATTGTTTATATAATCTATTATTATGCATGTTTAGTCCATGTTCCTGAACAAGAAATTTATGTGATATTTCCATATCATATACCCAAGCAAGGTACATTGAATATTTGAAATATCATGTATTGTAATATATCATATATATGTCTATTGGATAAATATTTTAGTTAAATTCGATAATTGATTTTCTAAATTACAATCAAGTTTTGCAGTTGAGCTGTGATTTGTTTGTAATGTTTTCATATAAAGTTTGTAATAAATTATAGTAACTATCCGTTTGCGTAATATCTAAAATATGATAAGAATTCTAACATCTCACGCAAATAGGAGGATTTTGCTAGTTGGTTATATGTTTGTAGTCAATCCCATGCTATCCATTATCTTCAAAAGCAAAAAAAAAAAAAAAAAATTATGGACCCCACTCATTTTGTTTCTATTGAATGCTATTAAGAGAGAAATTATTAGGTGGTATGGTTTCATCTTTTAAAGGGAAAAAGCAAGACTCATTTTGAATGGATAAAAGTTTAATATCTTATAGGGACCCACTCCTATTAATGATTTTATTGGGTGGATTATTTATTTAATACAAGAACAGGTGCAAATTTTTTTTCACATTCACTTGAAAATATCCATACAATTCAGTTTTGAAGCACATAATTTTTTGTAAAGCCCTTTAATACATAAATATTAATCATGTAAAAATATTTTTAAATTATTTTTCTTTTTTTCCTTTTGATAAAATCGTTTGTTATTTTTTATGGATTATTTACAAAATTCCGGATATAGAAAAAACTATTTAAAAAATATATTAACTATATTAATTGTATAGTAACAAATATATTGAAAATATAAAAATACTTTTGCATAACAATGATATATAGGCTTCAAATTTATCAAATTGTGACCAATGTATATCCATTTATTTATTTAATTTAAATATCAGATGCAAGTCTTTACTACTATCTCTCGTGACTTATGAGATGCAAGTCTTGTTATTCCCCATTTGACTTATAGATGAGATAAATAGATTTGCAAAAGCATTTTTTTGTAGAGGGGACAAAAAGTGCTCAAGTGGTCATTGCCTTGTTGCATGTGATCGGTTGTGCCTCCCTAAGAAAAATGGTGGCGTCGGGATTGTTAACATTAGAAAACAAAATATCTCCTTACTTCTTAAATGGTTATGAATTTGAAAAACGGAACCGAATGGACAATGGGCGCAAACACTCAAATGTTTATATGGGTTTGACGACCCGACAGACCTAACAAACACCTCTCAATCGGTCTCTTTCTTTCTATCCCAATTAACCAAACTAATGCCCATCTTCTCCGCCTCAATCTGCTATGAATTGGGCGAAGGAACAAGAATCAATTTCTGGAATGACATATGGGCATTCGAAGGCACTCTCAAGTCTTTCTTCCCAATAATCTACGAGACTATGAGAGATGACAACGTGTCAGTGGCACAAGTGCTGGGTGGGGTATAAACTTCCAAGTACTACTAACATCTCCAGTCGAGAGAATTAAAGCCGAGGCACAAGACTTATTCCTCGCAATCGCTCTCATTAATCCCACTTCTCAAAGAGACAAGCCGAGATGGCGTTGGAAGGTCTCAGGGGAATTCACCACCAAATCGACCTATACAATGTTACACTTCGCACACACATCCTCCAAAGAAAATACGATACTTTGGAAAATCAAATGCCCGGAGAAAATTCGTTTCTTCGATTGGCAAATGGTTCTAGACCGCCGAGGAGACGGCAACACATCTCTTCCTTCATTGTGACTTCGCATCACAAATATGGAGAAGGAGGGTTAGACTTAGATATAACCAACAACGTAGCCGAGTTTTGGAGACACCGACAATTGGCTATGGCGAAAGAACAACGGGATGCTTGGGGGACGAAATGGCTAAGCACATGTTAGAGTATTTGGAAAGCACGTAATCACCTTATCTTCCGACAAATGAGGCCAACCCAAGAAAACATCTTAGCAGAGATCGCTCAGCAGAACATCAATTGGAGAAGCTTCTGCTAGAAATGATTTTTTATCTTTTCTTCTTCTTTGGACTATAATTAAGTATCTTCTTTCTTTCTTTTTCTTTCAGTCTTCTTGTAATATTCAAAACCTTTTTTATTTTTTAATCAATAGAATCTCAGTGTGGCAATTCACCGCCTGAAGCTTAAAAAAAAATTAATTTAAATATCAGTATCTATACAGTTAGTTTATTTTCTCAGCATAATTTTAATGTAATTCTTTTATTGTTATTATTGCAGTTTTATGTTAAATTTATTTCTAAGAAATATTTTATGATCGAACAAATACATGAAAAATAAATAATAATAACAAAATTAGTATCTATAATGTAACTTTAGATATAAAATATTTTTAGCAAAAGATGCCGAGTTAAATTCTTTATCAACATTGAAAGTGTCAAGTGAAAATTATCTCCTTTTTTAGGAAAGTAAATTGAAAATTTCAAAATTAGGACAATCGAATGGGTGAACAATTCTTTTATTGAATTTTAATTCAAGCGTCAACAAAAGTAAAGGTTTGAAATACTTCAATCTTGAAAAATTATGTTAGTTTAAATTATAAATTGGTCTTATTGAGTTCAAAATTATAATTTACCATTATAATACAATGTTAGTCTCCAAAAAGACAAGTTCTTCAAAATTATATTACCATACAAATTTTTTTATAAGCTAATGTGAACTTTCAAAGAACCTAAAAAATCACATATTAATCGCTAAAAAATTACAGTGTTAAAATGACTACAAATTTTCCTAATAAAATATATAAATACTCGTTATATATATTTTTTAAGGTTTATTCAATTATATATGATAAATTTCACCATAGATCACTTAATCTTAAAAATGACTAAATAAGTTACTGAACTTTCAATTATTCTCTAGAGTAACTCAACTTTCAAAAATTACCAAATATTTCACTCAATTTTCAATTTTTTTCTTAGAGGTGAGTCAGTTTTAAAAAATGACCAAATAAATTATCAATTAATTAAAAGTTGAGTGGCATCTAAGAGACAATTGAAATTGAAGTAACCTATTTGATAATTTTTGAAAGTTGAATAACTTCTAAGCGACAATTAAAAGTTGAATGGCATGTTTAGCTTTTTAGAAAATTGAGTAATTTATAGTGAAATTTACTCTATTATATATATAGATGATAGATGTTGGATAGATGATTTGAACAATTCATTTTCCTCGTAGTAAAAAATTGACACTGAGACGACATACTATGATTATGTTCAGATAAATGGATGTGATTGTAATTTTAACTCCTATTATGATCAAGTAATATGTAAATTTGTAATTTTAACTATTATTATGGTCAGATAAATAGAAGTAATTGTCTTTTTTTCTCTTTTGTTGCTCTTTTTGGCGTCTTTCTTTTTTCGATTACACGTTGTAACTGATATGCTTGTATTTTTTTTTTTCTTTTTTTTCTTTAGTTTATATCAAGACCTGCTGATATTAACTAAAAAATAGAAGTAATTGTAATTGTAACCACCACTATGGTTAGATAAACAGCAAGAAGACCACATGGGTAGGCCGTTTAGGAAAAGAAAAAGGAATGGCGAAATAGTTGGCTACAAAAGTCTAATAAGCAAAGTAACATACATGAAATATTAGGTTAGATACTCTGTAGCCAGTGTTGCTGGGGTCCTCTCTATTTTGGGGCAATTTAAAACTTTTAACTTTTTCAATGTTTCATTCTTACATATCAAAAGCAACCCTTAAAATTACTTTACAACAAAAGCATACTTAAACTCATGATCTCGCGATTATATTACATTATCATCATATCATGCGAATGTGTTTGACAATGAAAATTACATTCGATCTCACATTTAATTTATATGAGAATATTCTATGACGATAATATAAAATCTCATGAGAATATATATAATGGGGAAATAATTCTCACCATCTTTAATTATAAATAAGAATTTAGTGTTATTATATATATTTAATTAAAATAAATAATAATCAAAATGATAATTATTTAATGATAATTGTTTTCCTATTGTAATAATAAGTTTGGCATAATAAAATGTAATTTTATCATAATTACTTTTGCACCAATAATTATGCCATGATGGTGTTATTTCTGTCAACCCCTAACATTTGGCTCGTGATAATATGAGATTACAGTAATAATATATCTTGAAAGATCCGCCTCTATAGTAACATATCATAAAACAAAACAAAAATGATTAAAAGTTTAAAAGACCTAAAAAATTTATGCAATACATGAAATTGTTGATATTAAAATATTAGTCAGTCAAATTGTATCTTTTTATCATCACTAGGATAATCTAATAGTATGATATTAATCTCATCTTTTCATAGATGAAAGATTCAAATTTCACGTCTAACATAATTGATTTAAAATTTAAAGAGAATGTACGAGCTCATCCTACATTGAACGAAGTAAGTAATTGCTTATAACTCTTCCTTAAATTGTTTTCTATTTGTACAATATATTTTTTATATCAAATATATCTTTTTGATTGCCCAATATACGCTCATTTCCTATCATCTATTAAGTTACCTAAATATCATTGACTTTTAATCTGGATCTGTAGAGGATCCATCCGATGAATTACATATGCTTTAAGAATTTTTTTAGTTTATGCACATTGCTAAAGGTGCTAAACAGTCGACGGCAATTATCTACTCTATAAAAAGATTACTTGAACAAACTATCAGACCAATTTGACACATTTTGGCATTAGAGTTACATAAATTAGTCCCACAAATATGCAGTTATGAAGTGGCAAAAGTAACTATTAAAGAGGTTGGATTTAGGTCTTCAGACCTTACAAAAATGAGTCCTGTCCAAAGTAACAATACATCATCAAATAAATTTTTCTTATTTAAAATAAACAGATTTCATTCGATTTTTTTTCTTAATGTTTCCTAAATATATTTATTATTTTTAATATTTATGTCACATGCTATATTTAATATGTATCGCATACATATCTCATTCTTATCCTCAGAATTATTCAGTATTTTATAAGTAACCAAAATAGGTTTCAACTCGCTCATCCTCAAAATCATTGTAAATAAATATCCAACTAAATATAATAAGATGGGCGGTTAGGACCAATAATAATAATGCCATTGTTTTCATGCTAGCGAGGAAACGACTGGAACCAAAGCATATGTCACCTTCATTACAGCTAATGTAATTATTCATACTTTATTAATTTCATTTTTAACCACATTAATTAATCCTATTTTCTTATTACTAGCTCTGTATATACGTGTGAAAAGTGAATTACTAAATTGTGGTCCTAAATTAACAGACTGCCCATTTCAACTGGAAACGTCGCCGCAAAAACAGACTGGCCTGATCATGCAATTTTATATATTCATAGACCTGCACATCATTAATTAATTAAATGATTCAATTAATGTAATCTTTATAAAGTTGCTAACTATTTTCAGAATAATTACATGCGTGTCATGTTACTCATCTTATGTCAAAGCTGGCGTAACAACAGTAAATTAGATATATAAATTGGCTAATACTTAATTAACTAGCTTAGTTGATATCTTTTGCATATTTATTAAGATTTGCAGTAATTAAAAAATAAGGTACTTTTTCTTTTTAAAAGATATTTTAGTCTCATTATTAATTTATAGGATAACATGAACTTTAATGCATAAATCAATAAGTGACAAATCCTAAATGTGATAATTAATATATGCATATAAGTAATTCAGTATTCTTAATTAATAACTACATATATAAACATATGTTAACTTATCTCAATAGAGTAGATCCATTGATATGATTTAACTTACAAAAGAAGGTTTAAATTCTTGGTTACATAATCCCACGTCTAAGAGAACATAAGAGACGTGATTTATCAGATATTTCATAGTTGTGAATTGACTGTTAATTAGTCGGCCTTGATTTAATTTTAATTTTCATGTCAATAATTGATAGGTAAGAATAAAAACCATGTGGCCCTCTTCACAGCAAAGCATCTCTTCATTTTTATCTCTTTTCTGTTCCGTTCTTTCTTTCTCTGTCCTAATAATTATCATCTTCTCTCCACCACTCTCTCTCTCTCTCTCTCTCTCTCTATACCCTACTGTATTCATTTCTCCTAACTGTGTTATTGTCTATACATATCTCTTTCTCTCTCTTCACTATACTTCCTTTCTGAAAGATAAACACATGCTGTCTAAAAGGAAAAATAAAAGGAGAATGCTTTAGTTTTACACCGCTCTACTTTTCTGAGCTCTCTCTCTCTCTCTCTCTCTCTCTCTCTCTCTCTCTCTCTTCAGCTGTTTACACTCCGTCAAGATGCAAGAACCTAATTATGAGTCGAATAATTTTGCAAAAGATAACGGAATTGGTGCAGTTGGAGAAGAACTGGAGATCTCTGGCGGTGGAGCCACTAGTAATCGATGGCCAAGAGAAGAAACTCTCGCTTTGCTCAAAATTAGGTCAGAAATGGATGCCCAATTCAGAGATGCTTCTCCTAAAGGCCCTCTTTGGGAAGAAGTCACCAGGTATTTAATTTTTGTTTCTTTTTTAATTGCATGTATTATTAAATAATTTGAATTTACCACTTTCAGTTCCTTCTTTTAGTTTGGTTTGTTTTTGTGTCGCGTTTCAAGTGGGAATTTAAAAGATTGAAAGAAAAGAACAAAACCTACGGAATTATCCAAATTTGGTTTAGATTTGATGCGAGATATATAATATTTTGTTCTAATGGGCACAGTAATTTTTTCGTCATTTTATGTAAGAGCTGTCAGATGCATCAATCCCAACCAGTTTTATTCTCTGAATTCAGATTCAGAAGATTAGTTTATTAAACTCCGACATTATGAGTAGATATCACATGCATGCACTTCCTCACCTCATCGATCTGCAATCATTTACTTCTCACACTTTATTTACCCTATTTATCTCTCTTTTTATTTTACTGTTACTCTCTAAAATTACTTCTTATTTTTTACCGGCTTTATAATTCTTTCTTGATAGGAAGCTAGCTGAATTGGGATACAAGAGAAGTGCAAAGAAATGTAGAGAAAAATTTGAAAATGTGCACAAGTACTACAAGCGCACGAAAGATTGCCGCTCCGGCCAAAAAGACGGTAAAATGTACCGTTTCTTCGAGCAGCTCGAGACCCTTCGTTCTGCCACATCAGCACCGAATCCAACTGTCAAATCTGCCACGTCAGCACCCAATCCAACTGTCACATTTCCATCCGTCATATCGGCCGCGTCAGCACCAATCCCGATTGGATCGGGTCCGCCGCTCGGCCCAATCCAACCAACTCCAATCTCGTTTGTGGCCCCGGCTCGGAATGCCGAGTCGGGTCCACTTGGCTTCACAACATCCTCTTCTGGATCTGAAGAATCGGATAGTGAAATGACGGAGGCCGGCATGAGCCATGATAAAGGTGGCAAAAAACGAAAGATGATGGATTTATTTGAGGGGCTGATAAAGCAAGTGATGGAGCGGCAAGAGGAAATGCAGAGACTCTTTCTGGAGACACTGGAGAAGAGGGAACTGGAGAGGATGACACGAGAGGATGTATGGAGGCGTCAGGAGACAGCTCGGTTGAATCGTGAGCATGAGATTTTAACACAAGAACGAGCAATCGCCACATCACGTGATGCGGCACTTGTGTCGTTCATCCAACGGATAAGCATGCAATCCATCCAACCATCTGTCATGATTCCACCGTTAAACGTAGCGGTTCCTCATGTGCCTCAAAAACCGGATATTCAACATAAACAACAAAAACAACATGTGTCAAGGCCCCCTTCAAATTCAATCGTGCAAGTTCATGTTCCACAAGAGAAGGAAGCAGAACAGAAGGATCAGAAAGGAGGGAATGAAATTGTATTGCATGAAGGATACAATGACAGTGCACCGTCTAGCTCAAGATGGCCTAAGATTGAGGTCCATACGTTGATAAAACTAAGGGCGGAAATGGAGACGCAATATCACGAGTCGGGTCCGAGGGGTCCGATGTGGGAGGAAATATCGGCACGGATGAAAAGATTAGGGTACAATAGGAATGCTAAGAGATGCAAGGAGAAGTGGGAGAATATTAACAAATATTTCAAGAGAGTAAAAGAGAGCAGTAAAAAGCGGCCGGAAGATTCTAAGACATGCCCTTATTTTCATGACTTGGATGAATTATATCGTAAAAGATTATTAATGAATGGAAGTGGCGGTGGGGGTAGTGTTGTAAGTACGCAAATTCCTTCTGCAGCTCATTCGGAATCGGAAAGTGAAAGCAGAAATGGAGATGAAAGTGTCGCGAACAAAGTAAATGGTGGTTAATGTGGTATATTTAGCCAAAATTAGAAGTTGTTAAAATATGTGATGAACTGAGATTGTAAAGGGATTATAGAAAATAAATTCAATTGAATTTATAGTATATGAGCCATATACAACACAGTTCGAAGTAACAACCGCAATACGGTTGAGTTTGCACGAAACCAAAACTTTAGAATGTATGTACGTACTTTATCTCTTTTATGTCTTTTTTTTTACTTTACTCTTGTCTTTTTTCTTTTATTTGGTCGGAGGTCGGACTTATTATTATTGGTTTTATTCGTTGTAGAAAATGTAGCTTGGAATATTTTTGTTGTTTCGTTTTGGAAGATTTTGAGGTAAGTGTAAGTCTCAAGGAGGTAAGTGTTAGTCTCAATGAGCAGACAGTGAAAATAAAATGTAAAAAATTACGTGGGGTTACTTGTCTGACTTAACTTTTGGATATTATTGAAGGTGTGATCAAATTTTTCTAAGTATATGTGGAAATTTGTTTTCTTTTTTGTGGATGAAAAATAAATATGTATTCAAGTTATATTTTATTATTCATTTCGTCTGTGAAATGAACAAAAATGGTACAAGATCATGTCATTTTCATTACTAATTAAGAATCATTAATTAATTTCAACAACTTTCTCATATAGTTGACAAAATGTTGGATCCAATCATGATTCATGAGGAAGAAACAAATTGAGAAGATATAATTCAATTGATACGCCTCAAACACTTTAAACTTTTCTTACACGCAAGGATATGCTATTTTTTCCCCAAGATTTTAGTGATTTACCACATAATTGTATAAAAATTATCCTCTTTTCACTTAATAAAATGGACAAAAGTAAAGAAAAAATAAGTGCTCAATTTTGTGTACGCAACATGAACCAGCCTAACTTGGCCCAATATGAATAAGCTTGGGTTTTACATGGGCCTGATCTTTTATTATGTTTCACAATTTATTAGCCACTATTTGCTTCCAAAATTTAAAAAATAACACCTATGTAAAAACTGAGAAATGTCTAATCGCGCTAAATCATTCCTATATTACTAGGATAATGCTCAAGCTACGCTATGAATATTTTAATTATTGTATTCATTTTGATACAAAATCGCATGAAATAATAATTATACAAATCTAAATAATATTTAAAATCGATTTATTATATAGTAATATAAAAGATCATTTTTATTTATGATTTGTGTTGCTTAATAAGTTGTACTTACGTATTATCATTTATTTCCAAATATAGTTTGTGATTCATAATATTATCATTTATTTCCAAATATAGTTTGTGATTCATAATTTGAGTATGAAAAATAAAGGAATATACGTAATAATTTTGTAAAAAAAGTCAAAGAAAGGTAAACGGTCCTCTTGAATAACCCAACTGAATTATAATAACTTATTCATGATATTAATCCAAGTTTGCGTATGTATTCCTAAAATTAGTATACAAGTTTTTCACTTATTCTCTTAAATTTTCATATATTATTATCTTTTTACATCATAATGAGTGAAAAAAACATAAAAAAAGATAAGCGAAAGTAATTAATGATACTAACATAATGTTTAAAAAAAGTATACAGGGAAAAAAATAAGTTCAATTATATGAGAAACTAATATGACTCATTTTTTTTAAATTATTTTTCCTTTTAACTTTCTTATTGTTGAGTTTTTTCTTGAACTTCTAATATACATAAAGTAATACAATTGAGCTCTCAACAAAGGAGAAATATTTTGATATGGTACTTTCACGAAATTAAGGGTATAACAGAAATATTAATACACTAAATCATATGATGTTGTATTAATAATATTTTCTAAATTGTCAAAAAAATATTAGTGAGAATACGAAACCAACTGATATTGTGATTCTAAAAACATGATGATAAAACATGAAATATTCATGTAAAAAATCATAAATGAAGTTATTTTAATAATATTATCTAAATTGCCACATAAGAGCATCGAGTTTGAGAAACAAAATTTTTTGATAGCTCTCACAAAATCACAGAAATATTAATCTAACCAATTATATGATAATATGTTAATAACCATAAATAAATTGCTAGAGAATAACAATAAAATTGAGAAAGAAAATGCTAATATATCTAAGAAAAATATCATGATTGAACTACCAGGAAAAAATGAGTGATCAAGGAGAATTGAAAAACGAGATTCAACAATGATGTAGGAGGTTCATCAATTCACTAAAAATATTATTTAATAGTGTAATTATGTAATTTGATTATCTAAATATATACATTATTTTGCATAGGCTTCTTTTAAGTATTTTTTTTATTATATATATTCTCATACATAATTCATCTTATATTTTGTAAACCTAATTTATATGTAATATTAATTATCTAAAAATATATTATTTTATGTAATAAGTATGTCTTATATAATCATTTTTTCTTATATTATCGTATATATATAGTTCGCCCCACTTATTTGACAAAAATTCTATGATCATATTTGTGCAATATTTTGTATAATGGGTTATATCAATTAATTATTAACTCATTATATTTTCTATTTCTCAAAAATGTCATAAAAAATCACAAAAAATTACCTCATCTCTTTACAATTATTACAAGAAGACCCTTTAAATAAAAATAATCACAATCTTAATATTTTCACTCATTTTTCAAATATATTATTACTTTTCATAATTATTTTTTATGTAGATATTTATTATGAAAAATATATTTAATGTAATTACTATTTTTTCTTTTGAGAAAATCTTTTATTATAGTATCTATGAGTAAACATTTCTAATTATACTTTTGTAGTTTATGGAATTAACTTTTTGTGCAACTATTTTTTTTCAATTTTTATTTATTTTGTAACTCGTAAAATAACAAATTAACTCAGAATCATATGAATAGTGAGTTCAAAACAAAGAGAAAATTCAAATGAAGTTAAATGTGATGGTATTAGTAGAAGAAATAAAATATTTGATTAAGAATCACTATTTTTTAAAAATAAAAGAAAAAATATGTGTTTTAATGGATGAACTCTTCATCTTTTATTTGAATTAAAGCTCATAATTAGTTCATGTTTGATTTTCTACTCCTCTTTTGATCAAGAGGAAAAATAAGAATTTGTGTGTTGGGTGAACCAACAAAACCTGAAAAACAACGTGAACCAACAAAACCTGAAAAGTAATTTAGTACGTTAAATTCACATCTATTGGTCGTAATAAAAATGAGGATTATGATATGATATGATATTTTGAGATGGCTTAGAGAGTATATAATTGAAACTAATAATGCCCTAGGCCAAACTGTTTTGCCGTGTGGGAAACAGATTATATATCAGACTTTATATTTTGTATTAGATGTTTTATCTCATAAAAAATTTCATATAATAATTGTGCGCAAAGATTGTTTGATTATTAATTAACAATGAATATGTATGTCCGTTATACATTATCAGAATATGTGAATCTAATAGTAAAACAGTAAAACAAAGTGAATACAATTCTAAATTATCCCTAATCATATATGAGATGTTTGTAAGACAATCATATATATAGTTACTAGTATGTTATTTGGATGATGATCACGTTTTACTGATCATGAATATTGGGTATCAATTCATTAATATAAATATATGTTGGAGAACATATATTGGATCGACCCACTCTGAGAATATACATGGTATATGTCATTAGTGTTTTCTCATCATCTAATGTATGAGTAATCCTTTGGCTTGAGGTAATCATAGATTCTTGCATGTATATCTTTATACTTTGACATAGTCAAATGTTGTCTTTAACCGGATAATTATAAAAAACTATGATCGGGACATATTTAGTAAACCATGAATTGGAATATGAATGATCAAGATAAAATTTGTTATTCTCGGATACGAGAGAGATATCTCAGGGCCCCCTGATAAATTGAGACTGAAGGAAAACACACGGCCGTGTACGAAAGAATTAGCATGTGTTGTTAATATCTTTTAATTTATTCAGTCTAATTATAATTCAAGAAAGAGAGTTGATCATAATAAGGATAATATAAAATCATGTCTTATGATCAATATAAATATCGTTTAACAAAGGGACTAAATACATAATTGGTGTATAGGTTATGATCACATATCATTCATTTAATTTGGGTAATCATAACGTCGTACTAGATGCTACTTATGATTTATAAACTTGAAGTTTATTGCCAATATTAAATAAACCTACATGGTCACACGCAAACAGAACTAACTCGGTTGGACATTGAAAATCAAAAGGAATGTGAAGAGGTGTAAGTATTAGATGCTATAAATAGATGAATGGTTCGTCTGATTAGGTCAGTACATTCATACCACACCCTAGTCACCTATTGAGAGAGCGAGAAAGAGAAACTGGATCTAGTAATCTCGGTTTCTCCACCAACGAGTCAGTCGCGTGTGGATTCGTGTAGAGGGTGGTGCTGGAGTCGTAGCACCTTTCGTGATCAGATCTGCAAGAGACGCAGAGAGATCGCTTGGAGACGAATCGCGAAGCCCTAAGATTTACTTTTCTGATTTGATTGATAATACACGGATCCTCGGTTAGAAAACGGGTAAATTTTTAATTCTGTTGTGCATCTGTGATTGCGCGTTTCCTTTCAAAAATAACTACCACATGAATAGTTACAAAAATATATGAAACTCTTGAAATCATGACTTGAATCAATGAATGAGATTTAAACATTTCCTATTATTCAATGATTTAGATTATTTGAGTAATGTGCTCTTTTGAGAAGACTCAAAAGAAGGTGAAAAAATAATGGGTTGTGGTTAATTCCGAATTTCCGATCAATGTTACCTTTTGACTCGTTGACTTTTTGCATGTTTTAGCAATTATATTTACCATTTTTCTGTTTTATTTGTTTTTTTCTATTTTATGCCATTTTGATATATATGTGTTTTTATATATTATTTTTATTTATATCTTATTTTTCATAATATATTTAAATACTATTTTTTGTTTTTATATATTATTTTTTTATTCCTTTGTTTTTTTTATTCTATATATTGTTTATATATATATATATATATATATTTCTATTTCAATATTAAATGTGATTATTTATTTATTACTGTTCTAAAAAATAATTTTATATAATGTTTTTTTGTTTCAATTACTTTTTTTATTTTATATACTGCATCGATAAAGAAATAAAAAAAATTACGGGAGCTGATACTGCACGACGGGTAGTAGCGACCCTGTAGTGACGGTATATAAAAACTGAAAAAACATATAAATTATAAACAAACACTGTATAAAAAATTCATTTAGTAAAACAGTATATATTTAAAAAATTGAAAACAATATATAAAAACATATAAAGTGAAAACAAATAGTATTTAAAAATTCATTCGGTAAATAGTATATATTAAAAAAAATGAAATAATATATAGTGTGTATAGAATCGCGACAAAACAGTATATAATTTCAATCCGTCGTCGTTAATGATAGCTAGCTACAGTACCCACGTAAAGCACTTTACGGCCCTTTTCACTGACAACAAAGCCAAACCAAGGTGGGAGGTCAGTTAGAAACTTTACTTTCAGTTAATAAAATTCTGCCTTGTTTTTGTCGGCTGATCTAAAAAAAGGTAAAAATGAAAGATTGGGTGTAAAGGTAATCTTGATGCATGCCTGGTTGGCTGATAAGACACCATTATTTTGTTCCTTAGTGTAATTTGATAAACATATGATATAAGTGCATTATGCACTTATTTATGTGGTTGCCTGACATCCAATCCTCAAAGCAAAAATCAAAAGAATTTCCCAATGAAAAAAAGGTAGGAAAAACATAAGTAACCACTTTCTTTCTAGGTTCAGAACATGTGAAAGATAAACTTGCTAGATTTATGAGAACATTTAAACCAAACAAATAGGCCTAAAAAGCTAATTTGGGGCACTAAAACGGATCAGAAGAAAAAGCAATTTGGTATGACCGGTATTTGTCATAAATCTCAGGTTGGATGTATGAGTGAGGAATATGTATATTTTCACAAGTTGACATGTTATTGGATTGTAAATATTACACCATTATTGTTTATTTTTCTGAGGGCATACACCATTACTGTTATTGGTTATATAATTTATTTCTAAAAAATACAAATAAATTTAACAATACAAAAAAAAATCTCGAAATGAGACAACTTTCAATGTCGTTGTATGATTCGTTAACACTCTTTCCTTCAGGGTTAACCATCTATACGTAAGATACTATAAATGAGTTTATCTCATATTTGCTCCAATAACACAGTCGCAACTCGCAAGATAGAAAAGATTTCACATCAAAATAGATGAAACCAATACACCAGATTTTTCCACCAAAAGTATTATTTGTACTTTAGAAATTCGAGAAACAAAATTTATTTGGTAGAGGAATTTGAAATATATAATACTTATAATTTTGGATATGGTACCGCGTGATGATATGTGTCCACTTTATCCAGATTTTATGTGACATCTTCATTATAATTTTGCATGTAGCGAGTTGTATAATTATAATTTTTTTAAAAATTCATTACTTATTATATTATAGTTATTAAAATTAGTAATGTCTCATTTTCATATGCTCATCTAGATTAAAATTACATCATATAAATAATTTCAGATATTACGTTACGTTTGGATTTTCTGTGCCATTTTTATTATAATTTTGCATGTGAAGAGTTATATTATTATATTTTTTTAAATTTACTCAATATTATATTATAGTATTTCAAATGAGTAATGTCTAATTTTTATATATTTACGCAAACTAAATTATATCAATTAAATAAATTCAGATATATACTATATAATACAAAAAATATAAATCGAATAAGGAACGAGATAAGCCCTAGTTTCTTATATAGCTGTCTGAACAAAGGTAGATTCAAAGCTCCTACATTTTTTTCTCTCTCGTCTTTTTGAATCATAATTACTACGAAGTTTCGGCCTAAACAAGACCTATTCATATATAAGGAAGGCCTACTGCCGACTTGGCCCATAGAATTAATAAAATATTATTTTTATAATTTTCTGGTCCTATAAGGCTATGACTATACCTTACAAAATAAACAAATATATAAACAGATTTAGATTCTTATTTTATATGCACGTAGGGGCCTAAGATATAGCTAAAAAATATGTCCTAAGATATAGCTAAAAAATATGTAACATAACCTACAGACACCTCGTGTTAAGAAATTTCATATTGTTTGTTGGTTCATGCACAAATTATCCAGCATCTTCACCTATTTTGTCCAGTGTAACTGAGGCGAACTAATAAACTACAAATCTTAATTTCTAGCTTAATCCCTATACTTTAATTAATAATATTCTAGGATCCCATTTTGCAAATTTTAAAACTTCTGGTCTATAAGATTATAAGATGTAGGTCAAACACGGAGCCTTAGATGCTAGCTAGCATGTAGCAACTCAAGACCAAATTGATATTTTTTTATTTTTAATGTTTAGTAGGTAATTAATTAGTACCAACAAATTTTATTTAGGGATGTATTTTATTATGATAAAAAAATATATACACACGGCGAAGGAATATATTCTGTTTTAGTCTGCTTGTCTATATACAGAGTTTATCCGTATGTCTGCTTGTTTAATTAGAATTGGTGAGAACCTTCCAACAATTCAAACAGATTTGATTATCGTCTTTTTGCACAACTATTATGTTTAAGACACGGGACATAATTAGCCCCAGATTTTTCGGCAAAAAATATCTCGACTTTGTGCGTGTGTGTGTGATATACACGTATGGAGCATAAGAATTTTACATAATTTTTTGAAGAAATACGCAAAGAGATATTTTTTTTGAAGAGTAACATAAGAGTTTTATTATGTCATTAATATATCTTCTTTGTAAGACAAGTAGCAATATGTTTTTATGCCCACTCAAAATAAGACCTTTTCATAATCATGATTCACTTAGAACTACTTTTGAATTCTGATGATCACAAGTTTTATATGGCCATTCTTCTTTAGTTACTGTAAATTGTTTTTGATACGTTAGATATTAATATAATTATTTAATATCTAGATTAATAAACGGCACTTAGCAAATGACCCATATAGTCTGTCTGATATAGCATAAATAAGTCTCATCAAATACAATCTTATATAACACATTTTTAACAAAATCTCTCAACTCATTAAATAACTCATTAAATATAAGTCGAATCTAAAAAAATGAACCAAACTTATGTAATTAGTATTACGGTGACCGTATTAATTTACATTTTTTAGGGCGGTGAGTGACCATATTGGTTTAACCGTTTTCTTAATTAGTGAATTGAATTAAGGGACAAACAAACCCTTCAAAAAAATAAAGTTAGTTAGCTTCAAAAGAAAAAGCAATAAAGTTAGTTGGTTTGTTGTATAAAATACGAAAGATAAAATATCACGAGGAAGAAAATGATCAAAAGCGACTTTGAACACTTTGTTTAAGAAAACAACATGAAACAAAAATCAAAGAAAAGAAAAAAAAAATGTTTCTTGTCTCTGAAGACAAAGCGAATACTTGGCTAGCATAAGATATCGGTTTTCAAGAGATATAATTTCAGTTTACAGTGACTAAATTTTCCTGACTGAAATCAATACAAATAATAATATAATAGTAAGTTAATAAAAATAGAGAGTTAGGAAGGAGACATCTTGTCTAACCTCAATGAGCTTAAAATCAAATTCATTTCCCCCCATTTCCTCGCAAGCTCCGGCTTGATGACATCATTAGGCCGATTTACTCCATAACTATCCGGTCCATGGGCCTTTCACACATACAAAGAATTGTGATTAAAGACAATTATTGACATTAAAGAAAAAATTGAGAACTAAGGTAGGTAAATGATGATTTTAATTTTTTATACATTAATTAACCTCATCTTTAGTTGTCACATCATTCGAATCGTTCCAATCGTCAAATAACGAAATGTTGGGAAATATTAACCATTAAGTAACCATTGTTTTTTTATAGGATCAATATTTTAGTGTTTGTAATTAATAATATGGTCCTTAAAAATAAATTTATTCGAAGTATAGTTGATCAAGACTTTTCTTGGTTTGACTTACAAATCAAGAGATATTTATATATTAAAATAAAGTTCATCTTCTTTTACCTTTTTAACCATCCATGCTCGAAACTGAATATTTTTTTTAAACTAAACGAAATGATAGAAAAGAAAACAATCTCTTCTTTTGTTTAGCTTTCATTTAAGCACACACTAAATATGGTCAACTATTCAAAGAATTCTTGGCGCGGGTTGGTGATCAAGTCTATAATAAACAATGAATGGAAAATAAATGAAATAAATAAATGTGTATAGCGAGTTCAAGATGTTATGATGACCACGTTATAAAAAGTGAGATTTTGAGGCTTGACAACAACAATATAGCAATAAATAAATTGAACCTCTCTACAATTATTTTTCAAAAAAATTATATTTTTCCATCGTGCTTTTTGTTAATTTACATAGTTTTTTATAAGCAAAAAGAGAGGGTTTAGAAATAAACCTAAATGCCTAGGAAATTTAGATATTTTTTATGTATTTACGGTCCTCTAGGTGACAAATATTAACTGAAGTTGTGGGTCCCAATTTCAGTGACCAATTCAATTGACCAAATCATTTAATTTTATCTTTTACTAGAATGAATCTTTTTAGTTCCTACTCCATAATTAAATATATTAATTCCTACGATTATTAAACAAAACCTTTCTTGTCGAACTATATAATCACTCAGACATGCACCCCTCTCTCTCTCCATCCTCTCTCCCTAGACCGCAGAGAAAAACAAAGATAACATATTCCCTCCTCTCCACCCTCTAAAAACCCTGTATTCCTTCTCAAAAACCATCATACCAAATGTTTAAAAAACTCAGAATCCTATTCTGTGCAAGCGGCTTTAATGGCGAGCTCTCCAAGACGAGAGTCGCCGACGAGCCGATCCAAGAAGGGGCTGATCACATACTCACACGCACATTTGATTGGATAGAGATTGAATCCGTAACAGGAGGCTTCAATTCTACAGTGATTGGAGAAGGAGGGTTCAGTACGGTCTATCTTGCACGGTTTTCGAGGCAACTTGGTGCGGTTAAGTTGTGTCGGAGCAGCGAGAGGTTACAACGGATTTTCAGACAGGAACTTGATGTGCTAAAGATTGTAAAACATCCTCACATTGTACGCCTTCTTGGATTTTGTGATGAACGAGGTATTTTAAAAAAAATATTGCTAGTTTCAATTTCTTTTTGAAGTACATCCAATAAAAACTTTTGTCTAATGAAATTTATTTTCTTTAAATAGATGAGGGAGTTCTAGTCATGGAGTTCGTGCCAAACGGAAACTTGCATGAAAGGCTACACGGCAAGGGCCACACCATATCGATTCTATCTTGGTCTCAAAGGATGTTAATAGCATATCAACTAGCAAAAGCACTAGAATACCTCCATGAATTATGTGACCCTCAAATAATCCATGGGGATATCAAGTCATCTAATATACTCTTGGACTCAAATTTCCATGTGAAGCTTTGTGATTTTGGTTCGGCCCGAATCGGTTTCTCAACTGCAATCCAACCGCAAACCCGGTCAAACCGGTCAAACTACATAGTAGGTTCACCTGGCTATGTTGACCCTCACTCGCTCCGATTCGGCATGATCACAAAGAAGAGCGATGTATATAGTTTTGGGGTTCTTTTGCTCGAGTTGATCACAGGCGCTGAGGCATATTGTGGGGAAACCGAGAAAAGATTGACGACTGTGATTGGGCCGAGGTTGAAAGAGAGAGATCAAAAGGGAGTAGTAGATTTGGTTGATAGGAGATTAAAAGGGAGGTTTGATGTAAAAGAAATGGAAGAAATGGTTGAATTAGCGGTTAAATGTATCGGTGAGAATCCAAGTTTGAGGCCGTCTATGACAGAAGCCGTGAAGACTATCGGTGAGAAGACAGTCAGATCGGTCTCTTGTGAGAAATTTGATGGAAAGTATAAGATGAAAATTAAGCATTGAAATTTGTTTTGTTTTGGTTTTTTCGAAAGATTATGCCCGAGATGAGTTTTGTTTTGGTTGATTTGTTTAGCGTTGTGATTTTGTATTGTGTAGTAGTAATTATGTATATAAATTAATTTTAGGAGAGGAGAGAAATTGTGTCAATAAACCTCCTAATTATGGGAAGAGTGAATCGATTGTTGGTGCAATACAACTCGTTTTGAACAAACACATTACAAGTTTTAAAATTTCTTTTTGTTTTTTGTTGAGTATTAAGCTTTATAATTTTTTTTGTTTGAGAGTAATATGCCAATTTATTTGTGACCTTTTATGAAAATCTTTTATTTAATTATTTTATGTAACACTGGAGCCTTACATTGATATGGACCGATTGGTTAGAGAGTCTTGTTCAATCATTTTTAGATTTTGACTTCAATTATAGCGACATATTTTTTATTTATTTAAATTATAGCGACATATTCATTATATTATTATGTACATTTCTTTAAATAAATATAAAATCTGGCGATATATATTTTTTCTTATTAAACTTTTCTCCAGTTAGAAAACAACTCTCATTAAACGTGGAAAATGAGAGGCAGCGGTTGTGAATTCTTCTTCAAAGAAAGGGAACTCGACTGTGATTGTTCAACAATTTAATTTTTTTTTCTTCAATATATTTCTGCAAGAAAATGAAACCAAGAACTTTAATTAATTATTAATTAGAGATGATAAAGAGACTTTGGATTGTGACATAAGCGTGGTTCTCTCATATAAAGCTGACATTGTTGAAATAATTTATGCAACTTTTCTTTTGTATTTTATCATGAATTTATGATGCTTTACCACTTTCACCCAATTGGATCGTGTCAGTGGTGTGGCCTAATGGGCGGTTAAGTATTGTATTTTTTTTGTTTAATTATTTGTAAATCTTGAATTATATCATGATTAATATAAACGAAAAGGTTACTTTACTTTAATTTTTAAGTTCGTGTTATTGCATGTGGCATTTTTTAGGGTGCTTTGCGTTCAAAGGTGGATGTCAAATGGATATAAAGTCAGAGATTTTGAGTATCCGAGAGTTTTGGCATATCAACCTCCATTAATTCTTCACATTATTTTTTTGATAAATTAATTCTCCACATTATTTTTCTTTATTTCTGTAAAATGTTTAATAATCACGAGTGTGTATAAATGTGTACCGTGAAAGACGTGAAGGTTCATATGAAGATTTATCATATTTATTGAATTTTCAAAAAGCTTTTTTTTTTTTTTTTTTTGAGAAATTTCAAGTTGATTTTTTTAAAACAAGCTGTAAAGTTGTTTATAAATGCTGTAAAACAATTATTCCAAAATTTAATACTAGGAAGTAAACCGCTTCTCTAATTTCTCACTTTATTTTATATTATTTATTTATTTACAGTAGAACCTCCTTAAATTAATACTCGATAAATTAATAATTTCTCTAAAATAATAATTTTCTCCGGTCCCGACTTGGCCCCATTATGTAAATTAATCATTTCGATAAAATAATAAAATAATAATTTTTCTAAAAATTCTTATATAAATTTATGGTCCAATCAACATCATAAATTAATAATCTTCTAATTCTAAGTTAGCCGAACGGTACTCAGATGACCTCTTGAGTATTCTTGATATTGTATCTTGATAACTTTTAAATGAAAATTCTCATCAAGACACTGTTACAAATCTTTTTGGTTGTATATGGGGTGATCCATTTTGTACTCACATAATGATTTACGTATTTAGTCTGTCATGATTATTTTTTTGGACATCTTTAAGTTGGAAAACCATTGTATTGTTAGGTACGATTTTTAAAAGCTTTTTATTTTGTTTATATAGTAGTTCATTTCATCATTATACATTGAACATGAATGACTAAATTTAAGTTCTTAGTATTTAATATTCATGCATTTTCCTATATAATTAAATTTAAGTTCGCTAAATATAAAACCTCTTTTAATTAATAAATTATTAATTTATCGATTAATTAATACCTCTCTAAATTAATAAAATTTCATGGTCCCGACAGTATTAATTTATAGAGGTTCCACTGTATTTGTTTTTTATTTTATTTTATTTTTTTTTTTTTTTTTGAGAAATTCTCTCTCTGAATATTTTTTGAAGATGACTTGTTACATATATCTTGATATATTGATTCAATATGTAACTCCTCAAAATCAATTAATAGTACATTTTGTCAAAATTGATATAAAAGACTACCTCAATTAATTTGTTTCTAAGGAACAATTCCACTCCAATATCCTTTTCATTGAGGTGCATATTCCTAATCATTTTCCTGTTTGAAATGTACTCTCACCAAATGATAATCATAGTCTTATGGAAATATTGTACTGACCCAATCCTGTTTGCAATTAATCCTGACTGATTCCAAACAGTGAATCCTAATCTTCTGAGGAGTTGACCAAGCTAGCTAATGGTTGGTTCAGTACAAAATTTGTGGGCCGATAAATACATTCTAAAACCCTTGATTTGCCAACAGCGCCATGTTATTTCCTCATAATTCTCATAATTGTTCAGCCCCACCACATCTCTATCCATTATTTTCTCCATTCTTCAATCATCTTCATTACCAAAGTTTCAAATTAAGAATAAATGTATACATTTGAATACAGAATATGAAATATATAATGGAATAATTTTCAGAAACCAAAATCTCACATAGTATTGAATGGAGAAGACTACTCAAAGTTTTACTTATATTATCTGATGATAATAAAATCTGAATTAATCGGTTATGAGAAGTATCAATTTGAATAAATGGAGACCATATTAAATGAAATGTTTTATGAACCAATAACAAAATATGGGAACAAAAACACCAACTAGTCTTGGAAGCATGAGATCTGTCAAGAGATGACCATTGAAGAATTTATTCTTCAGAGAGCAGACACAGATAGGACTCAAAGTCAAGTCGTTTTCTCAATTCAAATCTTTGGCGCGCTTTCTGAAACCAACCATAACGGACTAATCATTTCATGTCATACATATCCTCATGTAAATGAAAAATATACAACTCATATTAACATTATTAACCCTTTTGGCATGTGGACTTGCATGTGATCACGTGCTACCTTCTCCTACAAGTATAATTCATCACTCTTTTTATACATTTTCGTTTCCTTTTTCTTCTAAAAGAAGGGATGAGTTGCAAAAATTACGTGAAAATTCAGCCATCTTTTGAAAAAAGATAAAGGGAAAAAGTTTACTGTTGCCTCGAAAATATTTATCTCGTTATGCTGCTTTGCTCATTGATTTTTGACAATGCACACAGTTATTACTTGTCCTGAACATTACAATTTCAACCACAAATATTCGTTTGTGGTAATTAAGTCCCTTTCCAGTTGGGTAAAAAATGAAATTTATGAAAGGAAAAGGGATAAATGATGAGGAAATTAACCCCACCATTTTCTTCCAAGTCATGAGAAAACTCTTGTAACAGCTCAGAGGAATAAATTGGTTCTACGTGTCATGCTTTTCACATGACGTGCCCTTTACACTCTTTTTTTTCTTTCTTTTCTTCTTCTTTATTTATTTTTGGATATTTATACAGTTTTGCTTCCAGCTTTAGCATCGCTTTATTTTATTTTGCCAGCTTTGCAGTTTATAATTGAGGAATTATTTGTATGGCCTCCCTCAAAGAGTATGTAGCACTACTCATAAGAATTATATCATAGTCCTGTTAATATAATAAGTATATAATATATAGTACTGCTATCATAATTACAAATGTTAGGGTATTTAATAATCTTGTGTCCGGTCTGGGTATTGAGCAACATAAAAATGTTATTTATGGATTTTATATAATGCAGATACTACGACATAAATCAAGATATATCATATTGGATAATTGTATTTGATACTCATACAATATTTTGTAGGATAATTTATATGAGATATTTAATTTCAAAATAATAGTACGTATTTTCCACAGATATATCGGTTAAGGTTATTAGCTATCTTTTAATATATGGACAAATATAATTATATATATATACATACATATTGTATCTTGTGTTTTTTAATAATCGAAATGTTGTATTCGTATCTTATCAGATACTACATTCCTATATTTATCCATACAACTTGGAAGAATTAATATTATGCAATAGAAATGATAAAATATTTGAAAATAAATATCTTTAAACTTTGAAGAAAATTAAAATTTTGTATCTCAAAAGTAGTTTATTATATGTGTTGATAAGCTCAAAACCCAGGCTTATCTCACGATTGACAAAGAAAACAGAGTAGCTTGGTAAAAATAAACGAAACTGAATTAAGCTCATGTGGAGTTATTTAATTTGTAGAGTTATTTCCTAACAAAATAGGCCAGGCCTGCTGTATCGAGAAGCCTGTAAAAAATACTTGTAAATTTATAAGGCTAGAATATGAATTTAAAAAGGCAGCCCAACTAGCTACTCTGCGTTAATAAACAAATATTATGAGGCCTAGAATTAAAGGCAATCAATTTAAATGCAAGTACAAGATAATAGTTCACACACAACTAATTCCGCCTTATTAGAGTGCTATAGTTTGTTTATTTCTTTTTCCATCTTTTATCTTTATTTTTAACTTATCATTTGTTTCTGTTTAATGCAGAAGATAAATTATCTATTACATACTAGCATTAAGTTTAGTGCGAGAATTGCTTTTATGAAGTATAACAAACATCTGACCATCTAAATTACTTCATTTTTAATCAAACTAAAACTCATAGAATTCTCAATATATGAACACATAGAGATGCTATCTTGTACTTCTTTGTAATTTAATTCGGTTCGTAACTTCATGTTTATATCAATAAAATGAAGAGAACAAAATATTCTTTACATGGAAAGAGAGAGTTTATCATGTGAAGAACGGAATCAAAAGAAAAAGAAATTAAGGACGCACCAAGATATGTACTAACAAATAATAAAAACAAAGTTTCAGTAGCTGACTATCTTCTTCCCGACTTTGTAATTTCATCTTAATTAATATAATTGCAGGAATCCAGGCATGACCTGGATCCGTTTTATCAAAAAAAAAAGTTTCAGTAGCTAGATTTAGTTTTTCAATAAAATTAATTTCTAGATCCGAAAATTAAGGCCTATAGATCCGAAAAAGGACGAGATTTTTTTTTTCTGAAGGTGTGAAAATGGACGAGATTATATTCTGTTATATATATCTGGAAATAAGCCCTTTAAACTTCAATTAATCACAACTTATAATCCAGAACTCTATTTTCGATGTTTCATATTTTTTTTATCAAAAAAATGCAAAATTATTAGTTTTTTTTTTATTTTTTCATTTTTGAAGGAAACATGTTTCGCTGAGTTTCGAACCCACAACATTTGGATTTGTGGGATAATGCCTTACCACTCTATTAGAAGTGGGTTTGTTTGTAGTTTTTTTTTTTATTAAAACATTTACTCTTAAATTATTGAAATTCAATAAAATTATGAAAATACTCCTAAACAAAATATCAAAAACTTACTGATCACAACCATACAAATCAGGTTCCAGTCTAAAGTATCTCAGAAATTGGTTTTATTTACATGGAAAATATTATTTTTTACTTATAAGGGTTCTTCTTTTAAAAAGAATCTTTTTTTAAATCTTCAGTTTGTTATATATATATATTTGAATGGTTGCAAGTTGCAACTTGAGACCATTCCTTCAAAAAAATCTCCAATTTGAATTTTGAACTAAAGTTCGACCGTTTTTACTTTTACTTGAAGTGCCGAAGAACTAATTAAATTACATCATACGCGATCTAGTTACTATAATGAAATAAAGGAAACTAGGCCTTGAATTAATGGATTTTGGTGCACTTCCTTTAAGAAGGTGCACAATTTATTCAAAAATTAAAATGGCATAAGTTATTTTTTAGGGAAATTTACAAAAAACTTCCTATCTTTTCTGAATATTACAAATAACCCCCAGTATTTTCATTTATTACAAATAACCCCCTGTCAAAAATATTTTCTTTACAAATAACCCCCTCCATCCATTTTCCCATCCATTTAAAGTTTAATTTTTTAAAAATGACCAAAATACCCTCACCTAAAAGAAGTTAAATAAAAATAAAATAAATTAAATAAATATAAAATAAATAAAAATATAACAAAATAATTGTTTAAAAAATAAAATTAATTAAATAGAAATAAAATTAATTAAAATAAATAAAATTTAAAGAATAAAAATAAATAAATAAAGTTTAAAAAATAATTAAATAAAAAAAAAAAAGTATTAAAAAGTATTCAATAAAAATTAATTAAAATAATAAATTAAACAAAATAAAATAATTAAAAGCTAGAAATAATTAAATACAAATACAAATAATTAAATAGAAACTAAAAAAATAAATAATATTAAATAATTATTATTATTATTGACACATGAAACTCTTATTATCGGTGGTGAAACTTTATAGAAACCGGGGGTGTATGCGGCATGTCCCCTCCCCCTCCCAAAGATTTTGGCGGAACAATATATATCAACAGAACATTATAAATTATTATTATTTAATATTATTTAATTTTTTTATTTTTTACTTTCTATTTAATTATTTGTATTTTTATTTTATTATTTCTAGCTTTTTAATTATTTTATTTTGTTTAATTTATTATTTTAATTAATTTTTATTGAATATTTTTTTAATAATTTATTGAATATTTTTTTATTTTTTATTTTAATAATTTTTTTATTTTGTTTAATTATTTTTGTTTTTAAACTTTTTCTATTTATTTTTATTCTTTAAAATTTATTTATTTTAATTAATTTTATTTTTTAAATAATTATTTTGTTATATTTTTATTTATTTTATATTTATTTTATTTCTTTTGGGTTAGGGTATTTTGGTCATTTTTAAAAAATTAAACTTTAAATGGATGGAGGTGGTTATTTGTAAAGAAAATATTTCTGACAGGGGGTTATTTATAATAAACGAAAATACAGGGTGTTATTTGTAATATTCAGAAAAGATAGGGGTTTTTTTGCTAAATTTCCCTATTTCTTAAGGAAAGGAAAGAAGTCTTTAAACTGCCGACTTGAAGGGAGCAGGGATCCTACTTCGTAGTCCATGATTTATTAGTTTTTTTTTTTTTTTTTTGGGAACAAGCCCGTAGGCAATGATTTATTAGTTTTAATCGTTGGATTATATGGGCTGAATTATGATATGGCCCAACTTTCCAAATCAACAATTAACACCAGTTTAACACCGTCAGATTATTTATAATTATATATAGATTTGAGTTAAAATAATAAGTTTCCTTGCTTGTATTTCAGGTAACAAATCTTGTTTATTAAATTATGATCTATATAGTAGTTTGTATAATGGATTCGATTGTTATATTTTTGTCTTTTTAGTATCCAAGTCATAAATAAATGCTAAGCCTACTCAACAAAAAATTAGAGTATTGAATTCATGACTCATATGTCATTTTGAAAAAGTTTAGAAAAATACAAAAATATTTTGATGTTCATTGATTGTTAGCAAGCAAATTGCTAAATAAAAGTAGGAACAATCTGATTATTTTCTAAATAAGTAACAAAAAGCTCCTCTAGTAGGGATGGATAGTCATCCAAATCCACCAACTTAAAGGTTGCGAATTCAAAACTTAATGAATATCAATTTCTTTGAAAATAGACGTGAGATTTATGAGTCCTCTCTATAAAATAAAATAAAATAAAAAGAAATACTTAATAGGATTTCTGTTAAGTATGTTGATTATCAGTAGCCATATCATGATCCCATCTAATCTAATGGCCATAAACAAAGAAGCATGAAGTATCTTGTTTCGCTAGAAGCTGGATCCCTGCTCCCCGACTTGAATATTGTACTTGAAAATATAAATTTAGTACTTTAGGCAATTTTTCCAATGACTAACGAAACAAATAAGTACTTGATCAGATTCTTTTTTTGAAACTTTGATTTGAGATAGCATACTTCTTATGATAACAAATACAAATAATCTAACTAAATATCTCAATCTAGTCAACTTGCAAGCCCAGTTAAATAATCCAAGATACTCAACACAACAAGCTAGCCCTATTAACATTTGCTTATAAATTCGCAGACGTACAACCCTCTTCTTCACCCAATATCACAAGATGGCAAGCAAACTCATATACTTTCAGTAGCAACATTGTTTCTCCTTCCCCAAGCAATTCCACTTCAGTCCCTCGATGATTCGTGCAGCTCGTACGGTACCATGGAGGGTGAAGATACTAGTAACTGCAACACGGAAAATGATTCAAATTGTTGTAAGGCTGGACAATCATACCCCCTCTACCAATGCTCGCCCGACGTGTCTGATGACACCTCAGCAATCCTAACCCTCAATAGTTTCGCTGAAGGTGGGGATGGTGGAGACTTGTCGAGTTGTGACAACAACTGGCACAATGATACTGAGATGGTGGTTGCACTGTCAACGGGATGGTAATAATGAAAATAAATTACTAATTGAAAACGTATTTATCTTTTTTTTTATATTTCTAAAAAGAAATGAGAAAGAACTATAAGAGATCGTTTGTTGTTCGTTATTTGTTCTCTTTTTGAATTGGCTCATATGTCTTTATCTAAATTTTTAAATTAATCATGATAGATGCGGGATTCAAACTCCTCACCTATGAATATATGTGATTGATACTATGACCAGTAGGTAAATCTAGTGGTGATCTTTTTTAACATTTATAATAGAATCGTCATTTTAATATTTCTAACAGGTACGACGGGGGCAGTAGGTGCCTTAAGAACATAAGGATTAATGCAAATGGGAACTCAGTTGTTGCCATGGTGGTTGATGAATGTGATTCCCAACTCAGTTGTTGCCATGGTGGTTGATGAATGTGATTCCCAGGCAGGGTGCGATAAAGAGCATGCATACCAGCCGCCTTGCAGGAATAATATTGTTGATGCATCTCAGGCAGTTTGGGACGCACTTGGGATCTCTGACGGGGAATACGATATAACCTGGTCAGACGATTCTGAGTGAAGTGCATCTAGCTAAATTTGTTCGAGCCATAATAATATTGTGTTGCTTAGATCATGTTTCTTTAAAATTTTCAGTGTACGAATAAGTTGTGAGTTATCAGGATTGTTATTGAATAAATGATATGTTGTTGTCGTGTTAATTAGTGTTTGCCTTTTTTTGTGTTGTTTCCTTTATTTTATAGGGCTTACTAAATATCGCCAGCTTCCGAAATGCCAGCAGCGCCGGATCTAAAAAATGTGGACTTTGTCAACTTTTTTTTAAAGAATCTAACTAATAAGTATTTGGAATGTGCTTTTTATATAGTTGCTATTTTGGTGTGGTTGTTTATGTATCATTTATCTTATAATATTTTTAAGCAATCTAATTAAGTTACGTAATCATCTAAGGATTTTTAATTCAGACTGTGATTTATGAGGTATAATACTCGGGCAATCCTTCGAAGAAAAATATGACGTTTAATAACATGTTTATGTTGTCCACATGGAAATGGGTAATGGGTGTTTTATAAAGAAAAAAATACTTAAAGTTAAGGCTCCTTTGGACTCTCAAGAAGATATATCGGTCAATTTTTACACTCAGAAGCATTCGGTAAGCAAAATATCTTCACGAGTATTTGAGGAATACTCAAAATAACTTTTTATTATGAGAAGCATTCCGGTAAGCAGAATACAAATAACTTTTTATTATGAGAAGCATTTCCGTAAGCAGAATACTCAAAATAACTTTTTATTTCGGTAAAGCGGAACATTCCTATAAAAAATAAAAAATAATAAAAAAATAAAAATAAAAATCATCCCATCCCAAGGGAGTCATTTTTATGGATCTGTTTACTCTAGAACAAGCCTCCTAAATGGGCCAAGTTTGTATCTCATAATAAAAAGTTGTTTTTTTTTCATCTCATAATAAAAAGTTATTTTGAGTTTATGTTTTCCGAAATTGATTAAATCTATTAATTTGCAGTTTAAGTTTGTACTTTGTTCCGCTCTTTTGTTGAGAAGTTTCTGATGCAACAAAATCAAGACGTTTTTTTTATTTGTTATACTAGAATTTATCCACGCTTCGCTTCGACACGAACATATATTTAACATTTCCATTATCTTGGCTTGAAAAGAGAGTTCTTATTAAATATATTACATAATGGTAGGAAATGTTACTTTGAATTTCCTTCAAAAAAAAATGTTACTTTGAATTCAATATTTGCATAGGATAATGATTATTATATTTACAATATAAATAGTCCAACAAATAGTAAGTACATTTATCATATATTATATATTAATTTTAGTTAATATAAATATTAAGTAATTAATATATAAGATAACTCTAAACATAATTAGATTGATACATAATATAAGAAAATTAGATGGTATTAATATAATAAGTACTTTCTGTCCAAAAAAAATATATATATAATAAATACTATTTCTAAATATAATATAATTTATATTGTAAAATAGTATAATGTTAATAATTTTGTTAATATTACTATATTAGTATTTGTTGATATCTATTAATCAATTATATTTATCATACTCTCTAAAATAATATGAATACATTTAATAATCTGCCTTTATTATATTATAGGACAAGAGCCCCAACTAATTTCACTCAGGTCAACTAAAAAAAATTTCATAAGAAGGTATAATAACGGGTAAGAATCATGATAGTTAGCTGTATTTGTTTTGTATTGTATGGTATTTACTTTTTTTTTTTTTTTTTTTGTCAAACTTAATCCCACCAAGCAAAATGAGAAGGACATTGAAATGGTTATAAGTCATTCCCTGTACTATGAAAAGCAAGAAGTTGAGGCCTTCCAGCTATCATGGGCGGATTGTGGACGCTTGGGCTGGGCGAGTACACTGTTGAAGGCCTGTTGAAATTTCACTGTGTAAGGACATGATAATTTCTTATTGTACTTGGAACGGCGACACGTGGCAAGAAAATATTATGACCAATTTTTATATATTCTGGTAATTTCATTTTTCCATGTCATTTGATCATAATACACATTTCTCTATCTATTTCAAATTTCAAATTCGAAATTGACAACTACCACAAAATTATTTGGATACTTTTGTATTTTTCCTCATTGTGAAAATGTCTCACGAGTCACGTTAGTCTTGGACAATTATTTCGAGTATATTTTATGCTTCGCATGTAAACAGTTACTATCAAGAAAGATATTACAATTTATAATATTCGGGCCGAGAATGACTATTCGTTGTGATATATCACACAATTGACAACCCACTAAGATTTTGTTTGGTTCACAATAGTGAATAGAGATAGGAGAAAGAAACGAATGAAAGGACAAGAATAACTTCATTTTTTTAACAAAATACACAATAAGTAGGTAATTTTTTTAAATAACCCAACAAATTATCTCATTCTCATCCTCAACTGTATTATAAAAAGAAAAAAGATACTCAACACCTAGAATCATCACAACCACGTTTTAATATTCCTATTCATTTAAAAAAAAGATGCTTATTGAAAGAAGTGATTGTAACAAATTAACAGTTATTGGTATTTTAATTTATCTGGTTATTTTAAAATATTAGATGGTTACTACAAACAAAATAAAAGTAATATAAATGATCATATTAAGTTTGATTGACCACTTTGACCATAATTTTAATAGTGATTCTAAAAATTGAGTAACTAACTCCTTACAAAAATAACTCAAAACCAACTATAAAATCTGGTTTTTAAAAAAAATAACAGACTTTTGGTAGCAAAAAATACTCAATTTTTTTTTTAAGTTTGTGAGATTCGAATCCGGATCTTTTCGGTTCTGTCTAATGATTTTATCATCGAAGCAAGTTGTGACTTGTAAAAAAACACTCAAATTGTAAATTCCATTGAAAAAACAAAACTAGTACCAGACTTTGATAGTTCAATATTTTTTCACTATTGGACTTTCAAAATCTCGTACTTTTTTACTGTTTTTTTGCTCTCAGACTCAAGATTTTTTTTAATATTTCTCTTAACTATTTTTTTTTGAAATAGTAATATTTCTCTTAACTCTTAAAGTTTGTTGTTGTATTAGTTTTGAGAATAAAACTGAAGAATGAGTTAGTTTTCGGAATTCAAATATTTTGAGCTATTTTAAAAAAAAAAGGGCAAAATGTCTAATTCCTTATCAATGCATTCATAAGAAATAAAAATATATAACAAGGTTCATATGTACAATACAGTAGTTAGTTACATTAAATCGAAAAATTAGATCGTCGACTAAAGAGAACTACTGAGTAGGAAGAAAATAAGATGATCTTCAAATATAGTTGGCAGTAATAGGGTAGGGCTTGAGGCATTGTCTTTCCACAACAATTTGTCCGCTTTGACATTTCAGTAATTCCGTATCATAAATCGGCGTGACAACAATTCTTCTCTGTTTCGTCCTATCTCATCCACGAACCACGATTTATTTATGTGATCGGTGGGTTATGCCGAAGATGCTTGTGCTTCTTTTCCTTCGAATAAACCACCAACACAAAAATAATTGCATGTACTTTTTAGAATTTTTTTTAAAATAGTATTGTTTTGGAAAATAATTCAAAGGATAATACTGTTTTGAAAATAATTATTTATCTAACACTTCCGTCATCATCATTGGCGGAGTCTGTTTTTTCAAACTAATTATTTGAGTTTAAGGGTGCCAAATGGGCAGGATAAGAAAAGAGAAAAATATGTCTAGTTCCGTCAGTGGTGATGGCAGAAGTGCTAAATAAATAATTATTTTCAAAACAATATCATCTGTTGAATTATTTTTTAAAATACCTGCTACTTGAAAAAAAAAGTCTACTTATTACACTTACCTTCTTTTCCTAAAATTGAGTGTACTGTTTCTGTTTTGCCTAATGTATTAGTATTACTACTATCACCAAATTTGATTTTTTAAGGGGGAGCTAGTGAAATAGTTAGCGAATAAATAAGTGATTGTAGAATTAATCCAATATTTGAAAGTGTCTCCGAATAGTATTATTCTTTTGGATGCTTAAACATTTTTGTCCAAACACCCAATTATGGCCTTGAATAGGATACTGTAATTTTATTCTACCTCTATTCTAGTCTATCTAATATAATACTGAATACTGATTCTACTGAATTATCTTAGTGCTTCTTAATTTGCTTTACGAATAAAGTAGATCAAAAGATTTAGTATGGAATAATAAAAGATCAAATTCTTATAATTAAAAGGATTTCATTCCTAGTTGAATTAAATATATTTTCTAATTGATAAATTATATTTTATTAACAAACAATCTAGTTTTTCTATCCTAAAAAACCAAGAGTAATTTTTTCATATAGTTAATTAAACTATGTAGAAGAGTATATTTTGGAATAAAAATAGTATATTCTGATATTTACAAAAATTTATTTTAGTTGAAAAAAATATTTTTTTATGGTAGTGGAAGAAACAAACAGGAGGCGTCCTGTCATATTAAAAATGGACAAGATGTCAAGAAGAAAATAGCCATGGTTGTTTTGGTCAACTCAAACAATGAACTCAATCAAAAGACAAGTCAGATAAAGACGCAGCATAAACAAAACCAATTGAGGCCTCCTTTTCTTTGAAAACTACGTAACATATATGCTATGTCCCCAGTCTAATTTTTCTGCATGTTAAAATGTATGATACATGCAGTGATCCACTGTTCGGTGATCCCACAATGAAGTTTGAGATCAAGTCAATGCCAGTATATTGCTACACATAATCTTACAGTCTTCTTTGGCAGATGATTCTATTATTTCACCACTTGGCATGGCAGGGCTTATATATCCAGATTGCACCCAAAATACTTCTCACTAGTACCGTCGAAATTCAGCAAGATATAACAGAACGAAAGAAAAGTATATTGTTATAAAAAAAAGATAAAATAAATATATAAAGAGATATATTGATGTACAAAAAGTCAAAAAATATTATTTTTCAATTAGTTGTGTACAAATATATCAGACAACTGAAAATATATCAAAGTATGATAAATTATGTTTAGGAGATATTTAAACGGACAATTTCAATGTTTTCTCTGAAAATATATTCGTATATCCAGTATTGTTGATCCACTTATTAAAATTATACTGGAATTAGAATATTTCATTAATTGCCAAATCAAATATTAAAATTAAACTAGCAGCATATCTCACATTATGAAACCAAAAATTAAAATTACACAAGAATATTTTGAATTATCAATCAAATATTAACATCACAATAACATATAATTATCAAGTCAAACAGCAACCTGAAAATTACGCCGAAAACAAATCCGAAAACTCAAAATTAAGGAACAAGTTAATTTAGTCATACTATCTTTCTGCCTGAAATTCAGTAGTGTATCATGTATCAATTCAAAACTCAGATTGCTATATGACTTTTTTTATATAAAATTTAAAATAAATACAGCTAATGAATGTTCTTCTTTATCTTTTTCTTAAGACAATCATGTTTTATTGCAAATTAATATGGAATCTCTTGATTTGATTTCCCAAAACTCAAAACCATCTTCTTCTGTATGACTATCAATCCATCTATCCTCTCCTGCTTGTCTTCCAATTGCATGCAACTCTTCTCTCCCAGTTGGCTCATCATTAAATCAACAAGTGTTCGCTCCTCGTAAGTAAACCCTTTTCAACTCGCATCAAATCAACTTTGTTTGGCTTATCTAATCGCTTGTTCAAAAGCCTCACGCCTTTTGCTTCAAGATTCGCCAATCAATTTTTAAGGCCCTCTTTTGATTCTTCTTTTTGTCAACTACTCTCTT
This sequence comes from Juncus inflexus, assembly GCA_024447665.1. Classification (NCBI taxonomy): domain Eukaryota; kingdom Viridiplantae; phylum Streptophyta; class Magnoliopsida; order Poales; family Juncaceae; genus Juncus; species Juncus inflexus. The sequence continues at coordinate 2,867,124 of JAJHPC010000006.1, forward strand.
TCGATTTCTCACCGACCCATTTTCTCTTTTGAAAGGGAAAGAACACAAAAATAATCGTAAATTTGAGCCGTTCTTTTTAGTTTTTAGAGAGTAAATGGAGAAAACCAACGCATATAAATTAAAAGTTTAGGTGGGACTTTTAACTTTGTACTACAAACTTGATAGCTCGTACCAGTAGGCCCGGTACTGGACGCAGTACATGCAAATTCACCTTTCTAATTTAATGCAGAGATTTAGGTCCTTAAATACGCGTGTCTTCTCTACGGTTTGGGACTTGGGATGCAAAAAGTCTCGTCTTGTAAAATAAATTCTCTGATTTTGTGCTTCTGACGAAATCCCTGTGCATTTTTGCTTAATCCTAGGTGAGTTTTAATGGCTTTATTTTTGTATAAAGTTTACCAAATTTTGATGTTTTTTGTGAATGGAAAGTGCATTGTTTTCTTGTCTTGTGCAGAAAAAAGAGTTCGTTATTTATTTGCTTATCTGTGTTCTTAATTTTGAGTGTGCTAGACACACTCCAGATTTAGATTTCTTCTCTTTCTCTGTTTCTCTTACTACTTAAAACAGAGGAAATTCTATTCAAATTTAGGGCTCAATTAGAAGCCTCATCTCTTGCTAAATTTCTCTTGAAACTAAGGTTATGCTTCCCTCTTTCACAAGAGAAAAATGGGCTTCAATCATTTTTTACCCCTGTTCTAATTATTTATTACAAATTCTAAAATATTGCATTGTCCCACGTATAACATTGGTTTGACAACTCTTCAGTCTTCACCCAATCTAACAACATCTTCTCTCCTCCCAAATGGAGCAGGGAAAGAAGAGACGAAAGAAACCCCAAATCGAGCTAACACCAATGGATTCCTCACCAAAACAACCCCACTCAACAACCTCTCAAAGAATCGACCAGCTCGAAGAACAAGAGCCGCTCGACGCAGCCGAGTTCCGGCGATTACCACCCTGGTCGAAGCAAATAACGGTGAGAGGCCTGGTGGCGAGCTTCTTCATCGGAGTGATGTACAGCGTCATAGTGATGAAGCTGAACCTGACGACCGGACTCGTCCCGACGCTCAACGTCTCCGCCGCGTTATTGGCGTTCGTGTTCTTGAGGGCGTGGACGAAGGTGCTGAGCAAGGTGGGGATCGTGGCGGCGCCGTTCACCAGGCAGGAGAACACGGTGGTGCAGACCTGCGCCGTCGCCTGCTACAGCATCGCCGTTGGAGGTGCGTCGTACATTTGTTGGTTTTGGTTTCGGTTTTGTTTTTCGGTTTTTGTTTTTGTTTGTGGACTGTGGGCTGTGTTTTTTTTGTTAATAGGCCCTTGTGTTTTTGGAATGTGGGCCTCTGAATTGTGCAAAGAGGCCCTACTTTGGCACACAAGTTAGAAAAACAAGGAGAAAAAAATTAGATCAGATTTAGATGACAAAAATTAATCATATAAACCTAAATTTTATAGGATGTAATAAATAAGCCGGGTGGTACGTATCAGATCTCTATTTCCTAGTATATTATATTGCCTATTACCGTGTATACATTATGTAATATATTATATTGCTTCTTACCATATGTGTGTGTAGTATATATATATATATTAATTATTATGTAATAAATTATATTCCCTATTAGTGTAGATATATAATATTTTATATAGTAGCAGGAGTGATATATTCATGCAATTTAGTATATAATTTTTCAATCATCATTTTTATACTCTTTTTATATTAATTTAATTCATAGGTGGTTTTGGGTCGTATTTGTTGGCATTAAACAAGAAAACGTACGAGCAAGCAGGAGAAGATACGCCTGGAAATGTTCCGGGAAGTTACAAGGAGCCGGGAATCGGATGGATGACCGGATTTTTGTTAAGTGTTAGCTTTGTTGGCATTCTTGCTCTAATTCCACTTCGAAAGGTGTTACATAATTTGTTTCTTTATTTATCACGTGTTACATAATTTGTTTCTTTATTTATCTGTACAATTTGTTTATTTATTGATGGTTGTTAATAGTTTTTATTGTTTATGTTTCAGATAATGATCATAGATTTTAAGTTAACGTATCCGAGTGGAACTGCAACGGCCGTTTTGATAAACGGATTTCATATGCCACAAGGAGATGATATGGCCAAGTATGAAATTTTTTTTTTACATATTTTAATAAATTCACATTTTTTGGCGGTTTGGATCGATGAAATTGAATACTTAATTTTTTTTGTCTCAGAAAACAGGTTGGTGGATTTGCGAAATTCTTCACGTTGAGTTTTGTTTGGAGTTTTTTCCAATGGTTTTATTCAGGCGGAGAGAGCTGTGGCTTCTCTCAGTTCCCTACTTTCGGCTTGCAAGCTTGGAAACACACGTATTTATCTTTTTCTTTATATCCTCACAATATTTGTTATTACTATTTTCCTATGTTGCGCAGACACTTCAAAACCCGGCCATGTCCGTGTCGGACACGATACTCCTCGGACACTCCTTGGACACGTGTCGGACACATCACGTGACGTGTAAAATATTTTATTATTAAAAATTGTCATGACACTTCTCAGACACGTGCATTGGGCTTATTAGCGTAATTATTACACTATTTCATCATCCTTGTATTTTAGAGGCTAATTCATCTCACTTTTCTTTTACAGTAATTGTGAGACTACATATTTAAAGTAAAATTTTGATTATTTAGTGTTAAGTTTTTATACACAAATATGTAAAACATCAAATATCTTATATGTACGTATAAAAGTGCAAATTCAAATGTTATATATATTGTATCAATTATAAAATATTACGTATAACTTTCTAATTATAAGGTAAAAATATTATGTATAATTCTTTAAAATAAAATAAAATTGACATAAGTAATATATTCAATAATTAAATTATAGATTTTATTCATAAAAATAATATAATAATATATATATAAATATATATAAAACATGTCGTGTCCTGATGAATTTTGAGATTCGTCATGTCGCTGTGTCTGTGTCGTGTCGGACACGACATCCGTATCCGTGTCCGTACAACATAGCTATTTTCTCATAAATTATTAACTATATGATTTTCTTTTGTGCAGATTTTATTTTGATTTTAGCCTGACATACGTGGGAGCAGGCATGATTTGTTCTCATCTTGTGAATCTCTCTGTTTTATTTGGGGCGATTCTTTCGTGGGGCGTAATGTGGCCTCTTTTGGAGGATTTGAAAGGCGATTGGTTCCCCACCAGCTTGCCTGAAAGCAGTATGAAAAGTTTACAAGGTTACAAGGTTTGTTTTCACATTACATACTGAGAGTTCTTTTTTGAATAAAAAATTGAGAAATATATTTTTAATATTGAGAGTTATTAAATAATTCATTAGATAATTTGGTTACTTTTGTTTATGTAGGTTTTCATTGCTATTGCTCTAATCTTAGGAGATGGGCTGTACAATTTTGTCAAAATTATTGGATGCACAGCAAAGAACATGCATTCTAGAACAAGAGGCAAGAACTTAAGAAAAGGTAAATATATATCAAGCAAAATATCGACAGTTTTCAAATCATTTAACTTCAAAAAGATATTACTAAATTCTTGTTAAAACATTTAATTTTTACATTACAACCACACAAACCGTAATAATAAAAAAAGAAATCTCATTTACACCACAAACTAAACGATCCAAAAATAATCCAAAAAAGTGGCAGATGAAGACTCGCCACTTCCAGACGATCTACGACGGAACGAGGTTTTCATGCGAGACAGCATCCCAGTCTGGCTAGCCTACTCAGGCTACGCATTCCTAACAATCATAACTCTAATATCAATCCCACTCATGTTTCCCGAAATGAGATGGTACTACGTCGTAGTCGCGTATCTCCTCGCCCCGTTGCTCGGCTTTTGCAATGCGTACGGCGCCGGTTTAACCGACATAAACATGGCGTATAATTACGGCAAAGTTGCGCTTTTTATTTTAGCGGCCTTGGCCGGCAAAAACTCCGGCGTCGTAGCGGGTTTGATTGGATGTGGGTTGATTAAATCAGTAGTTTCGATTTCGGCTGATTTGATGCACGACTTTAAAACGGGCCATTTGACGTTAACTTCGCCTAGATCCATGCTTGTGAGTCAAATTATCGGCACCGCGATGGGCTGTGTGATAGCGCCGTTGACTTTCTTTTTGTTTTACAACGCGTTTGATATCGGAAATCCGGACGGGAACTGGAAGGCGCCTTATGCTTTAATATATAGAAATATGGCGATTCTAGGTGTTGAGGGTTTTTCTGCGCTGCCTCAGCATTGCCTGCAATTGTGCTACGGATTCTTCGGATTTGCAATTGCGGCGAATTTGATGAGGGATTTATTTCCGGATAAGTATGGCAAGTGGGTTCCGCTTCCGATGGCCATGGCCGCTCCGTTTCTGATCGGAGCGAGTTTTGCCATTGATATGTTTGTTGGAAGTTTGATAGTTTTTGTTTGGCATAAGATTGATAGTAGAAAGGCTAGCTTGATGGTGCCAGCTGTCGCGTCTGGGTTGATTTGTGGAGATGGTTTGTGGATTTTTCCTTCGTCTTTGCTTGCCATGGCCAAAATTAGTCCGCCTATTTGTATGAAATTCATGGCGACACATTAGAGGAGATATTATTGTAGGTTAAGATGTCTATTTTGTAAGGTGAATTAGATCTTAAATTAGAGAGATTTTTGCCTGTATGATTTGTAATTTTCGGCTATAATTTATAGAAAATATATTGAGTAAAATATAAATTACGCAATCAACTGCAATCGCAAGGTTATTTTAGGGAAAAGTTGATTGTTGTATATATTTGAGTATTTATATCGCAGAATAAATTGATGTATGTTTTTCGCAGAATAAATTGATATATGTTTTCTTATTTAAGAAAAATAGATTAGATTGGTTAGATACATTTAGGTTATTTTACTGAAATTATAGACGTTTCATCACTATCTAATTAACGAATTGATGAAAAGTTTCAAAAAAGAAAACAAATTGATGAAAAGTTTTATAAAAAATGGTGAAAAGGACATGCATATTGAGCAATAATTGAGTGAAGTACGTGATTGGCACTGCACTGCAATAAATTCAGTAGCTGTCCCACTATTATTATTTCAATCATTTCCTGAGGCATCTGTAATATTAGTATAAAAATAGTAATAAAATTCATCCATATGATTTTTCACATGCAATGTCCGTCCGGGCTCAAATAAAGGCCTGATCTGCATTTTCTGATCTTACTGGGCTACATTTATGTATAAAGTACTCATTAAGATTTAATTATATAGTTTATGAAACAAACTAATATTCTATTTATGCTCTCGGCTGAGTGAAGAATTTTATATTAATGAAGAAGGAAATTATGTTTTGAAGTCATGTAAGTTTTATATAGATATAGAGTGTAGGGGAATCCTTGATAGATTTGAATCCTAAGAAATTATTTGGTAGATGGGACTTTGCAACTCAAATGATTTTAATTATCAGTAGTATATCTCATGACATAATGCAAATCTACAGTAGAATAAATTTATGTACGATCATATAATGGTGGTTGTATTTGTACATGGGTTTAACAAATTCAGAATCACTCAGACATGAAACTTTTTTTTTTTTTGCAAATAATTCAGACATGAGTGAGACTATAATATGAATGATGTTTGGTAACTGGTAGTTGCTCTCTTTTTTTTGGACAGTTGTTTTGTAACTTTTGTTATATAAGTTTTTTTTCATAATTTGCAATAATATGATTGTTTTTTATTTTAAAAAATATTGCTTATGTCATCTCAGACAATGCAATGAGTTGCATCATTTTGGATTGCGCAAACATATATATATTTTTGGTTTTTTTATCTTTGCTCTTAAGTATATATTTTAATAAAAATGCCATCTTGATTAGCAAAAGTTATTTGCTCCACCTATAATTTTGAATTTATAGTACTTGCATCATATGAAATGGAGCAAATACCGTTTTTACAAACTAAAGAAATTATATATATTTTTTTTGAAAAATAAGTTGAAAAAAAACCTTACGTGACAAAAGCACTCATTAATTGGTATCATAATAAAGTGTGGTTTTTTTTTCCGAGAAAAATCTTATAATAAATAGTATATGATGACTATGCAAAAATAACCTCAAGCTTGACCTCAATTTTTTTTTGTAAAAATAACGTCTATATATTTTGTTGTGCGAAGAACATTTTCGAACTCTAGAAGTTGAAAATCGTTATTTATACTTTTTTTTTAACTCTGAAGTTCAAAATCACTTTTCTACTTTTTTTCTTCACTGTTTGACATAAAAAAGAGTAGTTTCCTTTTTGGAGATTCTTTTGTATTATAAAACATCACCTAAAAACAGTCATTAAAAAAAAAAAAAAAACATAAACTTATAATTGAGTGCATTGGTGGGTAATTTTTTGCTAATACAAAAATCGGCCACTTGGCATAATATTTGTTAGGCAATGGTTCAAATAATACATTTTAATTAATTAAAGCCTTTTGCTTGTTGTTTTGAGCAAAGAAATAAACTAGACAGACGGCAGAATTATAAAATATGATATCACACAAATAAAAAGAAAGCCCAAACTCAACGAGTCTCAGTAAACTTTACAAATTATATTGAGTCTCAGTAAACTTTACAAATTAAATTTTTTGTGAACTAAAACTAATTTGGATGCTTCTTTTTATCTTTTTTAGGGATCAAGTTGAATTTGAATATGACAGCTTTTTATAAAACGACTATAAATATAATTTATTCATGTTCTTACAATGGAAAATTAAGAAAATTAATTAAACAAGCAGAATAAAACAAATCTGTTCCTGTCTCACGAAAAGAAATAAGTAATTATATGATTAAACTAAATTAACAAAAGCTACAAGATCCATGGATTTTTTCTGAAAACAAAATTTATTTACACTACTAGTACAAAACAAAACAAAAATCATGAACTAAGCACTGAAAATTTTAACTCACCGCCAAAATAACCAAACCCAAAAAAAACCCACCACACGAAATTGACAAAACAGCACAATTCAGAACAGAAATAAAAAACTATAAATAAAAAAACCAACAAAAAACCAAAAGAAAAGAAAGAAAAAAAAGGAAATTTGTTGTGCTAAATTTCGTTCAGTTCAATTTTTCCCCCTCACAAATCAATCAAGGAACCCAGTTTTTTGCAAAACGGCATTACGAACCCGCCTCAAGTCGCGGCCTTTGAGCGTCCGACCGATGCCTTCCAAAACGGAGAAACTCGTGACGTGGGATCTCGCCACGATCACATGCGGCGGCACCATCACCTCCATTTCATCGTCTCCATTCTCATCTTCATTCCCAATCCCCTTTCCATCCTCTTCTTCTCCTTCCTCTGAACCCCATATCTCGTCCAGCGCCTCCACTCTGGCCTTCCTCCCCTCTTTCCTCCTCCCAGGCCACACCGGCACCGCCATCGGCGCCGACTGATTATACGGAGTTGAAGGAGTCGATCTCGCTATCGGCACAGACACTGTAGGCGTGGCCGGAGAAGATTGCCGCGGCCAGATAAGTCCGTTTCCATTGGGGGTTGCTGATGGTTCAAGCAAAGCAGAGAGGCCAAACGTGGCCGGTATGAACGGAAGAGCATTCCGCTGGTGAGGAAACGGCGAAGTAACAACCGGAGACAGATCATGAGAGGAAGGAGATGACCGATCATCGGAGGATGAGGAGGAGGACCAGACAACGTCGGACTCGTCGAGCTCAAGTGCGGAAACGGACACAGAGTGGGAATACGGGTCAGGGCTCTCCGGCTGCTTTAGGAGGCCGAGGAACCGTATGGAGGAGGATGCACCGGCGGCGGCGGAGGAGCGGGGGCTTGACACCGCCGTGGTAGCTCCCTCGCCCATGGACTGTAGTATACTCTCTATCCTTTCTTCTTCTCAAACTCCTTTGTTCCTTTTATAGATGCACACGAGCCTCAGTACATTATTCTTCCTTTTCTGTAATTCTGATGTAGCGAGTCAATTAAACAAGTTTCAAAATACTTATTAGGATGACTCGCTATATTAAACGAAGTTAGATAATGGCCGTATAGATTTAATTGGTGGGGGGATCATGTGGGAATCTTTTCAGGTAATGCTATTGCACTCCGACTGTACCAATTTAAAGTTTGTAACGAATGTGGGACCCATTTGTCAGTGTAGAAAGAAGGATGATTAGGGTGCATATGAGGTGTGCTAAGTCAATACGACTAATTCGTGTGGGTGGACATTGGAAAATGGAGAAATTGGAAGGACGAGTGATGTTTCCTAGGTTGCACGAGTTAAGGTCCGACTGAATCAGAGGACTGACACGTATACAGTTTGTTTGATTATTATCTTGGTTCAGTACGAAATTGGTACATAATTAGTGGGTTTTAAGTACATCGTATTATGCCGTAATTAGGACAAAACCACATAGTGGATAAGATTATTAAATTTTCATGTGTCGACATTTTTGTATTTATCCAATAATTTTGACTGAGACGGAGAGACAACATTTGTTGGATGAGGTAATTCCAGGGCCCAAAGTTTCTTAATCATGTATTTAATTTATTTATGTTAAAATCACACTAACAAAGGCTGTTATGCAAAATACGTGGCAAGGGAGAAAACCAGTTGATTTCCTTGAACATTGATGAATGTGATTGGATATGCACTTTTGTTGGTTGACACCCGTAAATTGGGCCACAAATCTTCTTTGATTCCAATCCTTGATTCTCGATTTGTATTCAGGGTTAGAACCACATTAAGCTGTGACCTAGATTTATTCTCGTACATATGCAATTGATTCCCTCCATGGATTGTTTCTATATACTATCAATTTTACCTAATCTTTTATAGATCCTTCTATTGTTTGTTTGTCTCTGGACAATTTTCATTTGACTTCTTTAGATTAGAAGTGTAATAAAAATCTCAACTTAACTCGAGTGTTTAGTCCTCCAAAGTCCAATCCTGCTTGTATCACTATCATTTCACATCTCGATTTGAGAAATTTCTATTAACAGAAGAAGAAAACTCTTATTTCTTGTCCAACATCGGTTTAGTTTTAGCCAATATAAATATAATAAAAAAAATTAAAAAATCATCTCCACTTTTATTGATTGACACCCATCAAATCTTCTGATTCCAATCCTTGATTCCTGATTGGTATTCTGGATTATTACCATTAGGTTAGGGACACGATGACCCACTATTATTCTAGTCCCTATTCAATTGATTCCCTGTATATATGTTGTTTTTCTAGCAATTTTATGTAATTTTATTTTTTAGATATATCTTTTTCTTTATCTCTTTGAACAATTTTGAATTGGGTGTTGCTATATTAGCCGCACTTTTTTTGCATTGAGCGCAGAGAGAGAAACTTTTCTTCATATTATCCATTTTACCCTTTAAAAGTTTCCCTTCTATTTTTGTTGGCCGTAATTTCTCTACCTAATTTAAGATGAAAAAGTATAACTTTTCCTTAATTTCTTCAAAAAAAAAAATCGTCATATACATAATTATGAAATATATGATATCATAATTATTATATTTATATTTTTTATAATGTCATTTAATATAAAAAATAATGATGATAAACAGAGAGGGGGTGGAAAGAAAAAATTTAATTAAGATTAATTTAAGTTGATCCCACGCCCACCATTTACAATTCTTCCCTTCTCTCTCCTCTCTGTAATGTTGTGAGAACATTTCTCAATCTCTCCTTTGTACTCTCTCTTTCTATTCTCTCTATATTGATCCTGTGATGGTGTGATCAACATTTCTTCTTACAACTATCTGCTCTAGAGTATACAAGTTATTCAATTTATACACAATGAAGATTTTCATTATCTCTGCATTGATTTCATCCCTTTTAACTCTCAAGAAAACAAAATTAATATGCAAAGAAAAAACTTAAAATGTTTTGTTCAGCACACCCACTAAGGACTAGCATAACTGCTAATTATGTTTCTTATTTTCTCAATTTATACTAACTACTGGCAAGTTAAAAAATATCTTTTTTGTTGGAAAAAAAGCTCCTTGAAGCCTACTTTTCATGGAAAAAAAGCTCCTTGAAGCCTACTACCAGCTTCTCATTCAATCCTAACCAAAATTGAAATTCGTTGATTTTTTTTCTTTTCTAAACAAAATAAAAAGAGAAAGAAGTCAAGAGGAGAGCTGGGAAATTAATGAACGGAGTGAAGACAAGAAATGAGTGAAAATGTTATTAGGGGCAAAATGGTAAAACCGAAAATATTAATTACATTTTGCGCTCAATGTTTAAAGTATGCGCTGAAAATAGTAACCCTTTTGAATTGTTGTGTCTATATTTTCAATTTTTGACATATGATAGAAATCAGAACGATATATCAAATATTAATTCACAAGTATTAATTTTTTTGAATGGATGAATCTAGGTCAGTGCCTAGAATTCAATATAATATATTGAAATATAAAAATGTACTTTTCTCTATTAGGAAGATGGATATTGGGTTACAATATCCAGAATAATATAACATAAAAATAAGGAAATAAACACAAGTATTATTTTTTGAAACACGGCATGCCATGATGCAGAATTGTCAGGATATGATTCATATGAAAATCGTATTTTTTTTGCCTACAATATCGGTTTTTTTATGGTCAGTATAAATATAATATATATCAGAAACCAAGTAAAATAATTCAACAAAGATTTTTTTATTACCCATCCCCTTTCAGAAATTAAACTTGAAAATGAAATAAAAGTTCCTTATTTGGAAATTATTGGTCATTAACATCTACTCATCGACCAGTCAAACAGGGTTGTCTTTACCACAAATGGGAACTTTCATTCAAGATTATTTTCTAAACACTTCCTTCATTGCGCACAAATCAAACTCAGTGCAATTTCCTGGACTGAAGCATTAAATTAACCATAGTTTAATTACTTGGGTTTATCTATGTGTAAATTACGTGTCGGCATTATCTTAAGAAGAAAAATTAGATTATCTTTGATGACTTAGTTGGTTTGACACTTAATCCTGACCTTTCTATTTGGCTTCGGAAAAGAGAGGCTGTGAAATACTGGACGGATATTTATCTTCACTCACCTCCATTTAATCATGTAGTGTCTCTGTCACCCAGGCAGAAGTATGATTAGACAACTGTTATCCTTTTGAGTAGTGATTTAACAACTGTTATCATATTAAGGTTACAATAAAATAGAAAATAGATCTACACTAGTTAGTAAAAGTTGAAAAATATTATGTAATCACTAATCACTAATCACTTTATCTTTTTTAATTTTTTTATTATTATTTGGTAAAATGCTGAATTATTCTATACTTTAAAAAAAGTTTGTTTATTTTTAGTATTTGTAATGATATTTTAGAAGATTTTTTGCATTTTATATTAAAATAGTAGTTGACAATTGTCATGTAATACTATAAACTATAAAGGGAATTTCTTTTTTAGGTTTAAGATAATTATTTTGATATGCAATACCGGATCTAATAGAAACTAAATGAGACAACCGTCTCATCAAAATTTTGACGAAACAATATACATATATAGTCAGAAGCAATATGCATATCTCCGTCAAAATTTACGGTGTAATTTGTGTTATGATCTCAATTTATATGGGTCAACATCTGTCACTATGGATATAAATTATTATATTACAAAGTAAATTTGTTTCATTCAATTTAATACTGCTTGTTTAAACATCATGTCAAATATCACAATGGGAAACAGTAGGTACATAACTAAATACTCACAGTCACAGTCAATCACAGCCTCACGATGGACTAACCAGAGATATATATGATCACAGCAGACCAGCTCAACATGAGACAAAATGCAAAATACTCCACAGTTGATACGATGAGACATGAAAATGACCAAATAAACAAATTCCACAGCAGAGAAAATGCTGCGAAGCCCGTTCCAACTTGGGCTTGACCATTTGTGTCGTCTTCCTACCTGATTGATTGCTCTGCTCCGGTTAGGGATGTACACCGATCGGGTTGGATGGGTTTCGATTAAAATTATGACCCAATTTAACTATAATGGGTTTATTATTTTCAATCCAACTCGATCTATAGCACTTTCAAAACTCATCCAATGCGACAATATTTTCTAGGTCGGGTTGATCGGGTTGGCCATATTTTGAGCTTTTATTAAATGGACGTTATGTAATCTTAAGATAAAATAAATACAAATCATGATATTTAGCATATACAATATAAATTAGGATATTTAACATGTATTTTTATCTTTAATAGTGGATTGATATCTATAGATGATTTTTCTTCTTTTTGGACTTAAATATTTGAAATTGTTTTTATGCAATCTAAATCAGCTTTAACTCTATCAAGAATGTTGTACAGGGTTTTTTTTTTTGTTAAGTTTATAACTATGAAACAAAATATTATGGAGGTATAAAAAAAATGAAAATAAAGATACTTTAATATTTTTCATACATGATAAAATTATTTTCATAGTTCGTTATCAAAACTAGGCAGTTGGTGATTTGGGCAATTTTATATTGGCAAATTTATTACGAAAATTCTTTACTTATACGACGCACTGTCGGGTCGGGTTAACACGGGTTTTCAATTTTCAACCCGAAAACCAACCCACAACTCCGATTTTTTCAAAATTTAAACCCAAATCGAACCCGATAGCTTTAAAACCCGTAAAAAAACAGGTCAGATCTAGTTGAGTCGATCGGATTAGGCGGGTTTGTAAATTTGTTGTACACCCCTAGCTCCGGTCCCACGTTATTACTAACTTCCAAAATACCCCAAATGAAATAAATTTATTTTAGGCCTCCATTTTACAGCCCATTTTCTTTAGAATCCATAGTCACAGACTCACAGGCACAGCAGATTGTATAACTCTCTGTCCCTATACAATTCAGCCCTGTGAATAATTCCGTTTGATCTGCATTCTGCGGTCATCCTTCCAATATACACAGATGAAAATATCTATTTTTAAAGCCCATTTTCTTTACCATCCATACTTCATAGACTCACAGCAGATCATATAATTCTCCGTCCCTATAATGTTCAGCCCTGTGAATGAATCCATTTGATCTCTTGCTAATTGTTATCCCAATTCCCTCATCATCTTCTCCATCTCTCCTCTCCTCTCCTCTCCTCTGTTCTCATCAATGGCGGAAATCGTCACATTCTCCTCCACCTCCGACCACCCAACATGGCCGAACCGATTCGAAACCCTAACCCACGTCCTGACTCACCAAACCCTCTCTCCCTCCCTCCACTCTCAACTCTTCGTCTCTCTCCGCGCTCCTTGCTTCCTCAACTGGTCCTACCCTCCATTCCTCTGCCCCTCCCCTCTCCCTCTCTTCAAATTCTCTGTCTCTCTCTACCTCTCTCGGCTCTCCCGCCTCGGCCTTCCGCACACCACCTGGCGGTCCCTCTGCCCCTTCCAGCAGCCTCCGCCGGTGATAATTTCTTCGGGCGTTGATCCGGTGCCGGAGCGGTTGGGGGTGGAAGAAAGGAGGGAGTATGCGAGGAGGAGGATCAGGAGGAAGCGATGGAGCGGAAATGAAGTAGCCGGGATGCTTCTGTTGATTGTGCCTAATATTGCGGCTTTGTCGCTGGTGGTTTGTTCAGATGGATTTTGGCGCCGACGGTCTCAACCGCCGTAAAGGAAAAAACTTTGGAGTGATTTATTCATTTTTTTTGGTTATTCCTTTTAATTTTTTTGAATTAGCTTGTATCTTTAACTATTTTATTTTGTTAATAAATGAAGTTCAGTTGGGTAAAACATTTGCATATGAAACAAGATGTTATGAATTTAAGTTTCGACAAACGTAATTATATAGCACATATTTAATAAAATCTTTCAACCCAATAAATTAAGTTCAATGTGAATAATATTTTTTCATCACACGCTTCAAGTTACAGTTCAAGAGAGACGAATAAATACATTAGTTAATTCATCATGCAACTTATGTGCTATAGTTTCAGTTAAAACTTAAAAATGGAAATCTCATATGCAAGCTCTCAGATTATATAGAGAAATGCTTCAGTTACTAAATAATACAAATTTTTCCTTAGGCATGAGTAGATGGATTAGAAATGACTTTTATTGATAAGATATTAGACGAAACTGAATTAAATATTAAATAGCATATATTATCTTGTGATTTCATGCTATTGGAATTAATGAATTGACTCTAAATTAAACCTCAATCGTGTGGTGCTATCAAGCACCAAATAAGCTGATAAAGGGTAAACCGAACATCCAAACTTCGTAATGAATCCAATAATTCAAGTTGTTCAATTTGAAGTTAATTAATTAGTTAATTTTATTATAGAAAAATGTTTCTCAAGAGTGGAGAATACATTGTATGAGATCGCGGAAATGATAAAAGAGTTGCTAAAGAGGCAAATAAATATTTTGTTTCGGTTCTTATTTTTTTTTGATAATTATCTCAGTACCTAGCATAATTATACGTTTAAACTTAAAATTTTATAATATCTGAAACATGTATCACAAACAAGGAAAAAATAATTAAAACTTAGTTTCAATGTCCACAACAGAAATTTTCTTTTTGTGAGTAATTTGAGACATGCCGGTCAGGTGAAGGCTAAGTAGAATCAGTACAAGTAAAACATAAATTCAACAAATCTGTCATAACTAACTTTTTCTAACATTATTGATATTGATTTAACAGAAAAAATGAGGAGATGAAGGTAATGATTTGTATGCTATTAAGAAGTTCAGAGATAGCTTCTTCACATCTAGGGTTAAATACAAAAATAGGGTCATAACTAAGAAGTTTAGAGAGTGAGACTCAAGAATGCGATTCATGAACAAGTGTTCTTGTTAGAAACTTAAACCTCACTAAACATGACATTTAGTTCAATTTGACACATTAAAACCTCATTAAACATGTTGAATGTTATATAATATATTGAGTTGTCTATTCTAGGCCTCAAATTTACAAACATTTTGTGTGTTCTCTTTTAAGTTTATTTAGGCCTAAATTTTAAGTAACTTAGTCATTGGGCTTGGATTTGTATGGGATCCATTCTCAAGTGATTCATGCCTAATTAAGTGGTAAAACGAAACAGGATTAATCCCAACCCATTATTTTCATCTATTTTTTAATCTTCTCAAAATGCCACATCATCAATTTTATCTCAACCGTTTGATCAATTCTTTTGTTGGATTTTAACCTTTTATTTTCTCAAATTTAGTGATATTTTATGACAACGTATGTGTGGTTATTAAAATATTATCATATGATTGGTTGAGTTGGTATTTCGTGATTCATCCCCGATTTAGTGAGAACTCTTGTAAATTTATTTTTGACAATCAGATCTTAATCAGATGGTTTCAATGAATCATAGTTCAAAGTTATGTTCAATTATTATACCAATAGTTAATGAAGAGTTCACTCATTAAAATATAAAAAAATTTTTGCAAAAAAGCCCCTGCATTATGCATTAATTGTAAAAAAGCCCCTGCCTTATTGGAAATTGCAAAAAAGTCCCTACATTATTGCTTAAATTGCAAAAAAAAATCCTACCGTTAGATTGAAGTTAACACCGTTAGTTTCAGTTGTTTAATCACTTCAAAATTTTTTTTTAAAATATTAATTAACATTTTATCTAAAATTATATTTCTTAAAAAATATTTTTAAATCTATTTTTAAGAAAAAAATTGAAAAAAATTTTTGTTATTGAAAAAAAAATTGTTTCAGAAAAACTTTTGTTTCGGGAACACATATTTTTAATGAAACAATTTACTGAAAAATAATATCTATTTTTTTAAATATTAAAAAAATACTTTTTCATAATTATTTTTAAAATACTTTTTCTACAAGAATGTTAATTATCATTTAAAAAATAATTTTGAAGTGATTAAACTACTGAAACTAACGGCTTTAGCTTCAATATAACGGTAGGGTCTTTCTTGCAATTTTAGCAATAATGTAGGGGCTTTTTTGCAATTTCCAATAAGGCAGGGGTTTTTTTGCAATTAAGGCATAACGTAGGGGCTTTTTTGCAAATTTTCCAAATATAAATAATTTTTTTCTTGTTTAAAAAATTATAATTCTTAATGGAATATTATATTTCTCATATTAAAATCATCAAATATAAATTTGTTGGAATTTTCTCTTTATTTTGAGTTACATATTGTTATGGTTTTAATTTATTTATTTTCTTGCTAAAATATGTGAATAAAGACTATATAAAAGAACATGTACAAAAATAGTATGCTTATCAAGTTATATCTTATTTTTCATATCTCTTTCAACATTCTCAAAAGACCTATCGTCAATTTTATCTCGACCATTAGATTATTTTTTTTTTTTCAAATCTTAACTTTTCATTTAAATTATTACCACAATATCACATGGCCAGTTAGATTAATATTTCGTGCTATATCTTCAATTACGTGAGAACTATCATATCAAATAAAATTCGGAGTATAAAAATTATATTACTTAATGTATTACGGATAATCTGTATTATTTTAACAACTAATGGAATATAAAGAAGAAAATAATAGTGACAATTTTTTTCATAAAATGAGTCATATTATATTTTTTTATGTATAGTAAACATACTTTTTTCATATAATATCATATTTCCTTTTTACAAATCATGTTAAATATAATTATTATTTTTATATTTTTTAAAGTTAATCAACTAAAAACTTATGAAATAAATTATCCTGTATTTTTAGTTTTTTCGATCTCTTTCATCGTCTAATTAATACTTGATTTTTTTTTAAATATAATATGTCAATAGATAATGACACAAGAAAACTAAAGAAAAAAAAAAAAGTGATATTTTAATCTTAGAAATCTTAATGCAAACATAAATTAAGATTGTAAATTAACAATTCAAATTATTTTTTGGATTATTATTTTTTATTTTTTAATGAATTTATTATTTATGTTATTTTATTTCTTATATGTAAATTTGGTTGTATAGAGTTATCCATCCTTATAAAATTAGATGTGATATAAAAATATTTTTGAATGGATAATAAATGGATAAAATATCATACGATGTAATTCAAAGTATTTTTAAACGTAACAAACTTACATAACAAATTATTATATATAATTTATGTACCCTAAATTTATTTCAAACTTTAATTTAAATTTTTCATAATTGCAATTTATAGATAAAATGTTAGTAGTAAGCTCTAGGCCAATGTATTTGAGACCTAGATGTATGGATTGTGTTAAACAAACATTGTTTTTATTTAGAGATATTTTATATAATAAATGCGTATTGGTTATTTTATTCTTATTACTAAAATGAACCTTGAATATGATATTCAGTTTTATATCATCAAAGTATGTGACTTTGATAGTAAAACTATAAAGTATTATGAATGATATTCTAAACTGTCCCTGATCGTTCATAGGATGTTTGTGAGACAAACATACTTTATGATAAGCTATAAATGTACATCAATATGTTAGTTGACTGATGGTCACGTTTTACTGATCATGAATAAGAGTTATTAAGTCATTAACATAAGTATATGTTAGAGACCATATACTGGATTGACCCACCGTGAGAATACTACATGGTTCGTGTCATTAGTTATTCTCAGTAAAGAATGTATCTGTAATCCTTAGACTTGAGATTATCTCAGTTTCCTACATGAGAAATTTTATACTTTAATATAATCTAACATCGTCTTTAACCGGACGGTCATAAAGATTATAATTAGGTATATAATGAATTATGCGGAGGAAAGAGTTTAATTAAGATAGGATTTGTTCCTCTCATAAATTGAGAGAGATATCTTTAGGCCTCTTGATGATTTGATTGAAGAAACGCATGGCCGTGCTCAAATGAATTAATAAAGAGTTATTAATGTCATTTCATGTTCAATCAAATTCGGTGTCAAGAAATATTTATCGACCAACATAAGGTTGACACATACCATGCCTTATGGACGATATAGATATCGTGTAACAAAGGGATACAATGCATGACATAAATTAGGTTTGATCGAATCATCTATATTTGCTTAATTTGGGTAATCATGATGTCTTGCTAGAGGCCGCTCATGATTTATAATCCGTTGTGATTATTGTCAACATTAAGTAAACCTACAGGGTCACACACAAAGAACAACTATTGAGACGTACACAGAAAAATCATAACTTATGTGATAAGTTGTATGGAGAGCTACATAGTCAAGTGACACATCCAATCCTACATCTTATATAATAAGGTGTGTTGCATATATGGTTATATAGTTACCATGCACATAGGATATGAAACTTATGGACTATGTAGGCACAAGAGACACCCCAAAATCAGATGAAGGATTATAATATTTTCGTCCATCTTTTGTGAGACAAAGATGAGAGAAAAATCCGAAAATTATTCTTTTGTTATTTCTGTGAGAGAAATGAAGAACGGATACTAGCATATATCGTTCTTTATCCGTTCAAAGGGGTTGTTCATGTGGATACCGGTAGAGGACGAAGCGAAGTGCGGCGTCTTTGTGATTCGGGTTGAAACCGTGGTTTTGTTTGGAGAATCGGTTTGCTTGGAGAATCCGTTCGTTTGGAATTCGGTTTGTTAGACCGGTTAGGCGAAATATACAAAGGATCGGTTTGGAAACCGGTTTGGAATCGGGCAACGAGAAGCGTCAACCATATTCGCTTTTGATCATCACGGATTAAGCGTAATCCGAAGGTACAAAGTTATGAACTTTTTTTTGATTTAATTGTAATTCACGGATCCTTCTTTTGGGTTTCGAATTCGATTTTGTTTAGTTTTGTATTTTTCGCTGCGTTATGAACGGTAGAAACCCAACATAAAATTCAATTGAATGATAAATTTAAATATTCACAGCGAATCACGAATCACGAGCATTCTTCTAGTAAAATATAAAAATAGGGTCATCATAACTAAGAAGATTAGAGAGTGGGACTATATAGACACTGGGATGGAACATGCCGCCTCCGCAAAGAATTTGAATATAGTAGTATATATTACTTTGTTTATATAGAAATTTTTTAAAATATAAGTATTTCTATAAGTATTTCTATGTATTTCATCTTTTCAAAATTTTTTTGTAAGATTAATTAGTGGAGAAATTTCTTTTGGCCCTGTATATCTCCTCAAGCTCCGGCACTGTATACGTTCATATTTTAACTATTTGTAACATTTTGATACAATTTGAAGAAATGAATGAAACATTTATAAGACTACTGCTGTTGTGTGGAAACATATGCAAACGTCAATGCATCATTTGACTAAGAAGCCAACTTTTTGGTCAGTCATAGAATAATATATTGACGGTTTTTCATAATTCCATTTTGGTTGATGAAGCAGCCTGCCAAGTGCAATAAGCGTTTTACACGTGAAAACTACAACTACAACCATAAGTCATTTGATTAATGGATTAGTCATATGATTAATGGATTATTCAATGTCTCATTAAAAGACTTCCATCCATAATTAGTATTCGTTTAGTTCGTGCTGAATCATTTAATAGTAGTTATCAGAGTGTCTGTTCTGTGCAGTGTAGTGTTACAGCCCTTCACATTCTCATCACGAAAATCGACGTTAGAGATTTAATGGATGGATATCTCAAGTTTATTAAACTGGAGATGATATGGAACCAGATTGGGTAGTTGTAGTTAAATACTGCAGATCCCATCACGACTTGTTATGATATGAAGCTAAACAAAGACTGAGCAAATCGCAAGAGAATTGGAGAGTTTGGAACTGAGAAACGATTAGGGAAAGAAAAAGGTAATAATAATAATACTTGGGTCTGAGCTTCGGGTTAGCTCTGTTTTGAATTTTCAGATTGAATCGTTGATTTTTTTTTTTCATTGAATTTCAGGGGAGGAAGAGAGATGGCGGAGGAGAAGAAGGTGTTCAAGTTCGAGGAGGTGTCGAGTCATAACGTGGCGAAGGATTGCTGGCTGATAATCCATGGCAAGGTCAATCTTTTTTTTTTCTTTTTTCTTTCTTAGATCTAGTAATTTTCAGCTACATCCACTCTTTCTGTGCTTAATTTTTGCTTTTGAGTTGAGAAAACCATTATTAGATCTACTGCTATATCTGGAAATGATTTATTGAGCTTGTTCTAGTATTTATTTAGAGCCTGATGTTGGAATTGAGAGGAATTGGTTAGCAATAGTTAGTTTATTTTGGCTTATAATGCTTGTATAACATCTTTTTTTGGAAAATAATTGAGCCATGGTTCAAAAATAGTATACCAATTCCTTCACAAAAAAAAAAATATATAGTATACCAAAAATAAATCCTACAGGTCTCCAAATACAACCACAATCTATATACTTACTCAGTAGAGAAAGCAAGTCACAGGATCTCTAGGCTGAAACTGTGAACATATTTTTCCTTCAAAGAAGAAAGAAATTGTGAACATATAATCCATCTTACAAATATCTTCTTCACTTTTGGTTATAAAACATAATAAAACTATTCCGTATTTAAAACATTAGGTTTATGATCTCACTCCATTTATGGACGAGCATCCCGGCGGCGACGAAGTTCTACTAGCCGCCACTGGTAATAAAATCATAAATTACTCTTACCAATAAATAATAAACTTATTATATTATATAACATTTCCAATTAAATTCCGTTCAGCGAAAGACGCAACAAACGATTTTGAGGACGTGGGCCACAGCACCGCTGCGAGAGAAATGATGGAAAAATATTTCATCGGTGAAATCGACGCCTCGACCGTCCCCACCAAGCGGGCCTACATCCCGCCTTTGCAGAGCGATCAGAGGCCTGAAAATAACTCGGATTTTCTCGTCAAGATTCTTCAGTTCCTCGTGCCGATTTTGATTATTGGTTTGGCTTTTGCCGTGAGGTATTATACCAAATCCGATGATTAGTGATTGGGTGATTTGGTGTTTTATATGTTGGAGCATTGGTTGTCTGTTTGGTTGGTTAAGTAATTAATTAATTAATTAGAGAGACTGTACTTGGTTTTAATAATTAGTATGGATCATTGCTGTGTTTTGTGATAATTTTGTGTCATGATTGCAAAATATACACTTGAAAAAGATGAAAATGTTGAATATGAGATTTAGAAAGAAAGGGAAGGCGGTGAAATGATTCGACAAATGAGGCTGCTATTTATATGTGATGTCTATTCTTACACTACCATTTTCATCAAATACGAATAGAAAATTACAAACAACAAAATAAACTTCTAGAAATACAAAATGTTAGCTTTTGGCCGAACAATTGCAGTCATCTGCCTTCTATAAATTCTAAGGCAGTTGTTGATATATACAGGTAAGACCCCAAAAAGGTTCAATAATATACCCTCGTAACCACAAGAGACGACGCTAATTGCAAAATAATTGCAACTTTAAAGAGGGGTATATTTATAAATATCAGGAACTAGTTTCCAATTGAAGAATATTCTCCTGATTGCTTTCTACAAAAAACTTCAGCTCGGCCGGCGCAACCACCAATTTCAGCCACTCTTGCAACTCCTCTCCTTCCACCTTCTCTTTCTCTGTATTTATAATCCATAACGAAACATTAATTCCATATTATAACCTTTATCAAAATATCCAACAATAAAGTATCAAAATTAGCAAAGTATACCTTCCAAATATGCACCGAGGCCCTCCAAAACGGTGGGATTCGCGCGAATCACCAAAAGAGCCACTTCAAGAGCGGACTGAAGCAACATCTTGACCTCCCTTTGCACAAGATCCACCAAATGCCCCTACAAAATCACTTGTCTCAATTCAAATCGGTTCCTCGTTTTAATAAACTCTCAACAAAAAAAGGGAACTGCACGACAACCCTTTTTTTGCGGAACAAATATAAGTTCTTATATTTAAAAACAGTACATAAAATGAAAAATAAGTAGTATATAGAATAGAAAAACAACACACATCAATCACATATATAACCAAAAAACAGTATATAAATCCTGAAAAGCAATACATAAAATATATATTTCGAAAACAGTATATCAAAAGTTGCAAACAATCATCAAAACAGTACATAAAACACAGAAAACGATATAAAAAAAACTCATTTTCGTCTTTTTCATACACTGTTTTTTAATAACAATATTTATTTCACCATTAAAAAAAGGCCAAATATCATATGTACCCCTAACCCCTACAAAACATCATAACTTCACGTGTACCCCTACAAAAAGTGAAATATCACGGATACCCCTATAAAATCACTTTAACACATCGAATTACGACGTTTTGCAGGGGTTCAGCCTTAAAAAAAAGACACAAACCTGATCTCTTCCCCAGGGACTCCCACCAGACTCGTCCAACCCGCCGCTCGAAAGCGTGGCCACCGACACCGGCCCGATCTTCTGACTGAGCCCGTACTCCGCGACGGCCTTATACGCCATGTCGGTGGCCCTTTTAATATCGTCGAGAGCGCCGGTGGAGACTCGGCCAGAGTAGGAGACCTCCTCCGCGGCGCGGCCGCCGAGGAGGGTGACGAGCCGGCCGCGGAGCTCGTCGACGAAGAGGAGGTACCGGTCCTCGGTCGTGGGCGGGGTGTAGGTGAAGCCTAAGGCCCCGCCGGATCGGGGTAAGATGCTGAGCTTCTGTTGGAGGAAAGGAATGATAAAGTTAGCGAGTGGATACATGGAAATTTGCAAAAAAGCCCCTACATTGCAATAAAAGGCCCTCTATTTTTAAAATTACTTGAGAGAAGACGTTGATGAATTGGTGGGGAATAAATGGTAGAGGCTATGTTTTTGGATTTTTGAAGAATATAGGGGCTTTTTAGTAATTTCCAACAATCTAGTCTAGGGGTAATATGCTTAGCTTCTGTTTTGAGAAGGAAATAAAGTTGCTGAGTGGATGTATAGAAATTTGTGAAAAGCCCCTACGTTTTTTAAAAATGCAATAAATGTCCCTTTATTCTTAAAAGAAATTGAGGAAAAGCCCTTGAGGAATTAGTGGGGACCTGACGCTAGAGGCTATTTTTTTTTGGATTTTTGAAGAATATAGATAGGGGATTTGTAGCAATTTCCAACAATGCGGGTGCGTTCTTTTTTTTTTTTTTTTTGCGGATTTCGGATGGATGTGTGTTTTTGTGCGTTGGTATTAAGGACGAATGAGACCTCGACACGTGGCTGGCCTGGGAGGAGTTTCGCGACGGCGGTCCCCACGACCGCGTGACCCGCTTCGTGTCTTGCTACTACTCCCTTTTCGCTTCCTTTTAGCTTCGCATGTTTCTTTTCTATACCCTGTTTAAATAAAAAAGAAGAAAAAAATAATAATTTAGCAACATATATTATTGGAGAGATAGAGATTATACTTAATTTAATAAAATGATGTACATACAGCAATGGACCGTTCAACCGCATGAATGAAATCAATCTTCTCAACCACTTCCTTACTCTCCCGCCCCGCCAGCAAGGCCGCCTCGTTCACCAGATTCGCCAGGTCAGCACTGCACATTTCAAACTCAACCATAAATATAATAATATTTATGCCATAAAATGTTATTATCACTTTTCATTTTTTTTAAATTTTACCCGGTGAAACCAGTAGTCATAGAGGCAATTTCACTCAAATCGACATTTAATGCGAGTGGCAGCTCTTTTCGGTTCACATGCACGTCCAGAATCTCTTTCCTCCCACGCTTATCTGGCGCTTCCACCTGTCCATCCAATCATAAAAAATAATATTTTTTTTTGCCAAATTCACTTATTTTTTTAAAAAAATAAATAAATAAGTAAGTTAGTTAATTACCATAACAACACGATCGAATCGGCCGGGCCGGCGTAAGGCCGGATCTAAAACATCGGCACGATTCGTCGCTCCGAGTACTATCACCGCCGCATTACTATCAAACCCATCCATTTCCTAAATTACAAAAATTAAACTAAATAATAAACATTTATTTATTATTTTAAATTAAAAGTGAGTAAAAAGTATTATTTTTACAGTGAGGAGTTGATTGAGTGTTTGCTCTCTTTCGTCATTGCTCACAATCCTGTACCTCCCATCCCTACTCTTCGCCACCGCATCAATCTACTCATCAAAAAAAAAAAAAAAAAACCTTTTAAATCGTTAAAACGAAAAAAAAATCCTTTTAAATCGTTAAAAATATATTAAAACTAGAAAAATATTAAATAAAAATTAAAATTTATTAAAAAACCCTAAACCCTAAAAAAAAATCCTTTAAAATTGTAAATGGCAAAATAACCATTCAAAAGATTTACTAACTTTATAAACCCTAAACCCTAAAAACAACTCAATCAAAGTACAAGGAACCAACAATAACAAAAGTCAACAAAAAGTCAAAGTCAAAGCGCCAGCTCAGCTCACCTCGTCGATGAAAATAATAGAGGGGGCTTCCTTCTTAGCCCTGGAAAACAAATCCCGGACTCTGGAAGCCCCCATTCCGACATATAATTCCACAAATTCGCTCGCCGAACAACTTATGAACGGAACTTCGGCTTCTCCTGCCACGGCCTTGGCCAAAAGCGTCTTTCCCGTCCCCGGCAACCCCACCTAACGGTTGGAAATAAAAAATAATGTTGAATAAAATGGTTGATTAAACAAAAAATAATGTTGAATAAAATAGTTGAGTTTTGGAATTTTGAAATGGGGAAATTTAGGAGGGAAAGAATGTATGTGTTGTTGAAAATTGCGAGAAAAGAAGCCGTGTGTTGTTGAGAATTTCAAAAGAGAAGCGGTACGATCAGATTGGAAATAATAGAATTGAGAGAATAATTTGATTTTGAAATTTCAAGAGGGGAAGTTGTGAAAAATCCTATCAATTATGCTGAAATTGGGAAAAATCCCACCTAAAGAAGGTTGGAAACAAAAAGTAAAAATAAAAAAGTTGATATTTGGTGTTTTGAGATGGGAAAATCGGGAGAAGGAGAAGGAGCGTGTATTATTTATTTATTGAAAATTGGGAAAAGAAAACCATGTGTTGTTGAGGATCGCAAAAAAGCTCTTGTATTGTTGACAATTGCAAAAACGAACCTTTGATGATCGAATTGAAAATGCTAGAATTAAGAAATGATTTGGTTTTGAGATTTTAGAACTGAGGAATTGTAATGAGTCCTATTAATAAAGCTGAATTTACAAAAAAGGAAGTCGATTGTTGAAAATTGCAAAAAAAAGAAAAAAAAGCCCCTATATTATTGTTAAAATTGGAAAAAACTCGCTAATGTTAATCAGAAGTTAACTAATGGTGTTAATGTACGGGTCTTCATTCTGCAATTTTGGCATAATGAAGGGGCTCTTTTGCAATTTTTTATTTTTTGAAAATTTTGAGTATAATAAGGTTGGTTACCAATAAGACGCCTCGAGGGGGGCGGGCGCCGAGCCGTACATATTTATCCGGATTCTTTAAAAATTCCTAATAAAAAATCAGAAAACCAAATTTATGAATTATAACTATTGAAACACAATTTTAAAAGATATGTAAGAATAAATTATGCAATTAATTAAACAAACGTCAATTTCTTCTAACTGTTCTTAAAAATTCATGAATCATGATTACACAAACAAATATTGTATAATTTCTTCTAACTCTTCTTGTAAATTCATGAATAACGATTATTCAAATCAAGCACAACTTCAAATATATTCTACAAGGATAATATATTCATACCACAATTTCTTCTAATTCCTCTTTGGCCTCATCAACACCCGCCACGTCAGCAAAGGTGATCGCGTCAGCTTGCTCTGACGCCTTCGACCCACCTGATCCCGATTTCTTCTTCCTCATTTGTCCTGTTGTGTGCTGTTAAATCACAAAACATTAAAATTCAAAAATATTATTATTAATTAATTAAATTGGTTAATTGATGTGAAATTTTGGAAGCGTGACATACTGTAGAGAAGGAAATAGGGAAGCGTTGGAGAATTCCAGCGATTAAAACAATGTAGAAAAGTGCAACCTGTGATAAAAAAGAATTTAGTTAGGAATAATAAGGTATGAATTGAGATTTTAGAGCGAGAAAATAAATAAAATGATTGATATTAAAAGATGCAAACTTTTATGCATTTCTGGTTTCAGAACCCTTTTGCGATTAATCGAAACAGTCAGGACGTATGAGCATAATTAGGAGTTATGAGGACTGTATTTTCTTTTTCCACGTTATAATTTAGGAATTAATTAAACTAATGCTCATCACACTGAGTTAGTTGTCCACGTCGTTAAACAAACATATCGAACAAAAAAAAAATTAAAAAAGGAAAAATTATCCCACTAATTCTTTTCCTTTAACGTATTTCCACTTTTCTTTACAAAATTAATATCAATAGCAATTTACTTATATACACCTTTTCCACCAATTTTACCAATTTACCCCTCACCATGCGTTTCACCCAATTCAAATTCAAAATCAAAATCCCACGCCCCAAAATTAAACAACAGTACAGAAGTAAAGAAAAGAGAGAATCCAAAAACCCACCAAAACGGAATTCCAAAATCCGCCGGATCGTTTATCCGGCGATCCGAACTCCACTCTGTTTTCCAGCATTTTCTCATACGGCGTTTTAATATCCTGCGGCCGAGTCGTCATATAAACAACCCGTCGGGTCGGCACCGCATTCCTCATCGCTTCGTCTGTAGCCTCCGTGTGGCGGGTCAACCCGTTTGAGAGCGATTCAGAATTGCTTTGACTCGGCTTCAGCTTGAACATGATGTGGACGCCGTCTACTTCGACTTTCTGAACCTGGTTGTCGTTTATCTTGCTGAGAAAGTCGCTGTACGGCACGCTGACGTGGCTGGTGCTGGGCTCAGGGAAGGAGGTGGAAGGCCGGAGCATCCGGAAGGCGAAGATGCAGACGGCGAGCTGGAGGAGGAGGAAGCTCATGTCCTGGTTCTCGCCGATCGGCTTCCACTGCCATTTACTCCGGTTGTTCTTCTCCTTCCACCACCACTTCTTCTCCCTGCGCGGCGGGTTCGAGGACGAGGAGGAGGAGGAATTCGGGGCCGAATTGGGGTTCGGAGTGTTGGATTGATTCTGAATTGAGTTTTTGTTGGTGGTGGGTTCTGCGTCATTCGACGAGCTCTCGGTGTCCTGCTCGCAGGAGCTGTTGGCATGAATTTTGGAGGATTTGTGAGCGATTATCAGGTGTAGAGGGTCGAAACGGGGACGGCGGGGCGGGACCGAGGACAGGGAATGGGAGGGTTTGTGAGAAGACAAACGAGCTGAATTGAAGCACCCATTTTGATTTCGGGCAGAACAGTAGGAACGGAGGACAAAGGAACGGGACTTCGAGCTGGGTTCTGTGGACCGAGGAACTGAACGAGGGGTGAGAGATTGCAGAGAATCCATGGCCGAGTGCATTCCACGGGTTCGGGCTGAACCCTAATTGAATGGGGAGGAGAGTGTGAGTGAAGGAGAGAGTTGGGTAGGTTTGCTTGGATTTTTATACGAGCAACAGACAAATTGGATAAGAGAAAGAGAGAGACAGACAGAGAGATAGATAGATAGATAGATGATTAGATAGAATAGAAGAGAGAACGAAAGAAAGAAAGAAAGAAAGAAAAGATGAAAATGAAACTCTATTCAGTTTTTTGTGCGAGCTCGATAAAATGAGGAAAGAAGGAAAGGAAAAATGGAGCGGTCGGACTAAACTACAGAGAAGCCTGTATACTCTAACATGGACATGGTTTATTAGATAGATTGATGTTAAAGATAGTGGGTCCCTCTTATCAGTTTGATTTTTTCATGGTCATGGTTCATTCAATATTTATTCCTGTCCCCAGTTTGATCGCAGAGAGTTATCCTTTGATACATACTGGATGCGACCGGCGTACTGTATAGTGCGTGAAGTGTTTGAACTGAGGATTTAATCACATGCTTCTTAAATTATTTAGGTTCATGGTTAATGTATGGACCGGTTGTATGCAAAGTTTGATGCAATCTATCTGAGGCACGAGACGAATGCGGGAGCAGAGTAGGTGATTTGACCACGTGGATAAAGGACAGCCGTCGATTGGAAGATCGAACGGATGGAGTTTTTAATGGATATTTTTGGATGAATTATCAGATGGAGGGTTTAGATAAATCAGATAATGCAGTCCACACGAGCTGATCTTATGAATTATTATGTGTTTGATTTTTTTTTTCCCCCAAATTTTCTGTTTTTATCTCAAAATATGAAGGTTAGCTACGGAATACAAAATATTGTAAATACGTCTATAAAAGATAAGGAAATATCAAGTGTACTCCGAGCATACAAAATAAATGAAAAAAAAATTTATAGCTTTAATTTCAATATTTGTTTTTAAAAAATTGTCATCATTTTTTTACTTGGGCGTGAATTTGTGAGAACGGAAGTTTAAGTATTTTATTGAAAAATTATGAGATGAAGGTATTAATTAATTATATTGTTCATGTTTTGTAGGGATATTCATGATGTTGAAAGTTTAGAAGTCCAACTGAACAGATAGAAAGTTTAAAAGTCCTATTAAACGTTGAAATATAATCGAGAACTAACTGAATATTGAGATGATTCAACAGTACGTCAGTTTGATCAGTTGTGATTTAGCATTAAGATTAAATTATTTTCGATTCAAACGTACTTAAAATGACTTCTTTAGGTTTCAAGTCAATCTGATATCATGGTACATATGTGGATTTGAATTGATTTGGATTGGATCAGATGTCAATTACAGATTTCAGTTATAATTCTGGTTAAACCAAACTCAAGCTAATTCTGACAAATTTAATATATTGAAATTTAATTTATTTAGTTTAGCGAGCTTATATGCCTTAAATAATTACATAACATAATATTTTTCCTAAAATAATTGGTTCAATTTGACTGTTACATAACATAATATATCTTGAGACTTTTTTCGACAATGTTTCCTTCTATGTTATTTTTGGGAGACCGGTCAAGAGAAATAATAAGTTTTTGCAAGTACAAATTATTTTCATATCTTTTTGGTGCTTTTGTGATGTTTATAGCCTTATCTCACTAAATTCACGCAACTAACACAAAAAATAATAATACATAAATGAAATTACAATACTACATAGAAAAAAGTCAAAATCAAATCTTATATATTGTCATAAATGAATGGTCGTCATAATCGTCACGGTTATTGCAACTAGCTGAAACACTGAGCGGGAAAAGAAAAGTAGAAAACTTTCAAAACTAAATTAAAATAACCGGTGGAAATACAAAGTTGAACTAAAGTCGCAATAAACATAATAATTTTTGACAATATAACATAAGAAGAATTACAAAAATTTAATAACAAAACGTCAAAACCTAATTTCTTTTTTGATAGAAACGAAACCTAATTTCTTTTTTTTTTTAATAGAAGCTTAAAACACAAACCTAATTTCAATAATATATTGCCTGATAAATATCACTTTCGAATTGATTTCCTCCAATTTTTTAATATAATTAATGTTGAGTACAGAAAGATTATGATGGCTATGTTAGAACTTTTGCGTTGAAGATACCCATTAATATTTTTTATTAACAAAATAATTTAGATAAAATATAATATTTATAAATTATACATTTTGATAGAAAATAATAAAAGTAATAATTAATGTACAATTAAGGACATAATACGAACCTGGAGAAGGCAAGTCCGCCCCCGCCATAATACAAAACCCTAAATTTTACTTCCTTTTATTTCTTTTTTTTCCTTGTACAAAATCTTTTTAATTTTCAATGAAATCTCAGCGAGTCTCTTCGCGGGCTGCAGCTTCAAAAAAAAAGAGAAATAAAAGAGAGGGTTGGTTATGTGGTTCGTAGGACTTATGAGTGGGCCGGGCCGGGCCTTTCAAATTTAACATAGTGTTGCATTCAGCTCTAAATTTGTCTGATCGATTCCAAGTTTATGGAGTAACACCAGTTGTGCTTGAAAAAAATGGTAATTGATATTGAAGTAATACCAGTTCTCTTATCTAGATGTAATTAAAATTTATCTCTCTAGTGATTTTATATGTATATATTTTTATTTCTTATTATCTAAATTTTTACTTCGATTATGTTGTATGCTGATAGATATGTAAATGTAAGCCTTTTTTTGAAGCGTCAGGAGGCGATTGCCTCACTGAGATTCTTTTATATATAAAATAAAATAAAAATATTTTTGTCGTAATAGACTTTACATATGAGGGGTACAGATCCTATTACAATAGACCCAATTATAAGAAATTATAAGGGATCTCTTATCGAATTGCAAAGAGGCCTAGAAAATAGAAATGTCGATATGGCGTGAAGCGAAGTTAGACATGCTTCCACAGTCTTCTGCTTGTCGTTTGGCCTCCATCAAAATTGCTCCCGGCATTGTCCTCTTGCTCCTAAAGATGGAATTATTTCTCGCCTTCCATATGGTCCAGCACGCACTAAGCCAGACGGAATCCCATTTTTTGCATTATGTTTTTCGAAGTGCAGCACGAGTTTGGCACCAAAAGAGCTCATTGGAGATGAATAATAGCGGGTTATAGCCCAATTGTCTCCATATTTGTGTTGCCGTATCACAATGAAGAAACAAATGTGTCGTTGTTTCCTCCTCTTGATGTGAACACATTACACACTCGCCTTGATTTGACCACCCTTTCTTGAGTATATTTTCTTGCGTTAGAAGTCGGTAAAGGAGCAGTAACCATCCAAAAAATCTAGCTTTTTCAGGTCCTTTAATTTTTCATAAGATTTTATTTTCCTTTGATTGAGAAAAAGAAAGGTGAAGGAATTTATACCCGGACTTACAGGAGAATTCTCCTGAGTTTGTCCAACGCTAGACGGGTGTGTCTCTCTCCTCTGATGTATTTAGAAGGGCTAGGAGAAGAAATATATCCTGAGCTTCCGAACTTATTAGCGGGTGAGGAGAAGCAATAAATTGCTGGAAGTTAATCGACCCACTGAGTATCTGAGCAACCGTTTTGCCATCATCTCTTACTATTCCAAAGATGGTTGGAAATGCTTTTTTAAGCGGGATTTGTAGAACCCAAATATCGTTCCAGAAATTAATAGTCTCACCATTACCTAAAGAATAGGAAATTGAAGTTTGAAATCTAGACAACAGAGTCATTAGTTGCTTTAAAAAGAAGGAAATGTGTAAATGTAAGCCTTAAAATGTTAAAGCTTTCATCTAAATTTTTACTTCGATTAGATTGTATATTGATAGATATGTAATGCTTAAAATTTTAAAGCTTTCATTTCTAGCAGATCTTTCATTTCTACAGCAGCTCTTTTGTTGACATTTATATTCCTTTTTTAAATATTAAAAAATTAGATATGAAATGTTCTTTAGATGGTAGCTATCCAAGCATCATGACACTATTGATGTCAATGTCTCTGAGCTAAAGCGTCAAATGGTACAAAATTCAGTACCAGTCAATCTTCAGTTGGTGTGAAATTTGTAAGTCTTTTTATACCTCTTTTTTGTATATGTATATTGCTAACCAGGTGTGGTGAATCTGAATCCTTAGAAGGACAATTTTTTCAACTTGATTTGTAGAAGTTGATCTCTATAAACATCTGTTTTTAAAATCAAAACCAAAGGTATGTGCTCTACACTCTAGAGCTCAACGGAAACTCTAGATTGCGTTTATTGTCATATTTTATCGGGGTATGTGTGATACTTTTAATGTTCTTATATCAATTATAATGGGTATATAATTAAGAATATCTAATAAAACGAATAAATCAATTAAAATTTTAAGAATCTCGACACTAATCACACTTGGCGTGAACACGATATGCAGGTTAACAATGAAGTTCTTAAATTTGTATGATGCTTCAAGCGAGAATGACGGACACAAAATCAGTCAAAAATCTTAAAATCAAATGCTTCAATCAAGAACGACGGCCACAAAATCAGTCACAGATGTTAAAATCAAATCAAAAAATTATGTTTTAGAACTTCAAAAAAAAAAAAAATTATGTTTTAATATTCTGTGATATAGACTCTAAAACTTAATTAGTATAATCATGTTCAGAATTTATGTGCTTAACGTGTTCAAGGCACGTGCATATTTCTAGTACTTAAAAAGTTGAAAGTTCATAATGTAGACATAATTAGTAATTCTCCTATATCTTATTAACATAAAAATAGTTGCTTTTAAAGAGAACTTTCAAAACTAAATTAAAATATCCGGCGGAAATACAATGTTGAACTAAAGTCGCAATAAAACATAACGATTTTGGACAATATAACATAAGAAGAATTATAAAAATTTAATAACAAAACCTAATTTCTTTTTTTGATAGAAACGAAACCTAATTTCTTTTTTTGAATGGAAGCTTAAAACACAAACCTAATTTCAATAATATATTACGTGATAAATATCATATTTGAATTGATTTCCTCCAATTTTTAATATAATTAATGTTGAGTACAGAAAGTTATGATGGCTATTTGGTAATACATTTTTGTAGAAAATTCTCTCATTATGTTTCTCCTGACCAATCATTAAGAATTTGTTTTCAACTAATATTAAAAAAAAAAAGAATTTGTTTTCAACTTAGCAGTTATGAAATGAAAAATGTGCATTTAGAAATATACACGATCAGAATAGAAGAATGTGGGGGGGGAGAGCGAAAAGAGAGAGCAGAGAGAAGAAGAGGGAAGAAGGAAATGGAGGGGGAAACTGAAGGAGATAGATGTGGGAGGGGGCTGGAAACAAATCCAAAGGCAACAGAAACCGATGTGGATTCCTTTCACTCCCTATAAGTCTCTCTCTAAAACCCAGAAGTCCTTCTGCTGTCCTTTCCCCCCACACAACAAAAACACTTCTAACAGAACCTTCCCGGCCATGAAACCTGCAACTTTCAATCACAACGGAAGAAACATGAGAAATCAAAACTTCTCAAGGAGAACAAATGGACACCAAGGGGCACAACATGCACCTAGAGCAGGAAACGCAGCCCAACAACACCAGCCTCGTACTCAACTCAGAGGCACACCTGCACCCGTTACTCTCCAACAGCAGGTAAACGCTGGTCCCTCTTCTCGTAAGCGTCCCCTTTCTCCACCTTCTCAGTCCTTCACCCCCCCAACACAAAAACTCACCTACCCACCGGACCCAAACGACCCTTCGTGGTTTGGTTTATGCACCAAGTGTGTTGAACCGGGTCATGATGCAGCAGCCTGTAGAAGGCAGCGGCGTTGTTGTCACTGCTTCTGTACCGACCACCTATATAAGAACTGTCCGGTTCGTCTCCAAGAGGAGACAGACCATGACGTCCTTATCCCGAGAGGTCGGCCAGCTGCTGAAATGATGCCGACGGACAGGGTCAAATCAGTGGCTTGTTTCATTAGACAAACGCCATCGCATCAAAAAGAGCTAAGAGAACTGGAAAGTGCCATAGTTATAGATGCAATAATGGCTCAAAAACACGATCTCGACGGGCTGAGAATGCTAGTTCAAAGGAGTCTCGACTGGAAAGAGCCCTTTGAGCTCATGTACTGGGGTAAGATGCGATATCTTCTCCGACTGCCTCAAAGTGTTCAACGTGAGTATTTCCTCAAGAACCACCTCCGGCTGCTCCGCCGCGCACGGTTTGCCTGTTACCCATGGACAAATGCCATTGGAGCCGAAGTAATCCACTACAACTTCAAACTGTGGTGCAAATTGGAATACTTACCTATCCATGCTTGGTGCGAGACGCAATTGGATATGATTAGTTGTTCTTTCGGGGAAATTCTCTCACACGGACCTCTAGAATAGCTCGACTCAATGCACAAACTAAGGTTAGTCATCACAACAACTGAGCTCAAGCTAATTCCGAAAATGATCGATTTGTATGTCGGTGGTTTACTTAAAAAAGTACCGCTTGAGGTTGAAACGGTATTGGAGGAGAAAGCCTATTTTTTAGGCCCAAAGACACTACTCCGTCGGGACCGGAATACATGCACATGATTAATCTCACTTCACCGACTAACCTACCAATCCACAATCCGCCACAATTCACTCTACAAATCCCGCAATTAAGTGCCCAATCGGCAAATGAGAACTCAAACCATCTCTCTCAGACAGAGGAAAATGAAATTGACAACAAGTGGTTCGAGACAATGATGAAGGTGTGGCAATTAGCGCCGCCATCAAAAGAGAAGGATGCACTAGCCCCACTCTTCTTCTCAAAGCCACTTTTCTGCAACATGCCGAACATCGGTCTGTTGTCGACACCGCAAGATGCGGCAAAATTGCCACAAGAGGTTATCCAACTAATCACCGGAGAAACAACACCAGTGAGAAATCCTGGTCCAAGCTCCGCTCAAATCCGTCAACCACTGGCCACCTACATTATGCCGACGTGGAACCAATCAGAACCGCACTTTCAAAATTTTGTCAATCTCGAGGAAAAAAGTCAAAACAAGGTGGGCGGACAGATCGAGGACAACAACGGCCCAGGATTGCAGATGGTCATAGCAAACCCGCCTGTCATAAGACAGACTGCAATACGTGTGGAGCGCACGGAGCGAGAAAATAGCATGCACATCGAGCACAGGACTAGAAACCTGCTCTCTGACGACTCCACATATGCTGGAAGGGGAAACAAACAAGGCGGCGAAGCTTCCAAGAGAAGGTACACGAAAGAAGAAAAGGGCAAAGGCCAAGCACTCTTCCAGCACAACGTGACAATACTTCAAAGAGAAAAAGGTCAGAAAAGCAACTCTTCTTTTTCCATTTCCTCTCTTAGCTCCCAACGTTTGAAAAAACAAAAAAAGAGATCAAAAGATCATTTGCCCCCTTCTATTCTAAATAATACAATACTAGGGCTTAGAAGGTCAAAAAGAAATATAAAAAAGGTTAGGTTTTTTGATGGGACCCAAGTGAAAGAATTCAAGAAAAGAAAAAACAGGAAAATTTTGGCCACTAAAAAACAAAACTCACAAATTAAATGTTCGGACATTCTAGAGAGCCTTCATGCAGAAACATTAATTAAAAAAAAACTAAACTTTCAAAAAGCAAATAATATTAGAGAAAGTTGTGGGCTCAAGCCCAACTTAAACACTAATGTATTTAATGTAAAAAATATTCCTATGCGTGGGCCAAAGGGTCCTAACAGTGGGATATTAAAATTTACTAGAAAGGCAAACTCAGACTCTGGGCCAACAGAAAAGAAAATGAAAACGAAAGGCCGCCTGATTGGGGCTTTGAAATTAAACCACAACAACTCTGAAAATGATGTAGATTTTTCTAATGTATGTGGTTTCATTCCAACAAAGGACAAGACCGATTGTGACTGGAAGTTTGATTTTGAAGAAGACGGCCTAGATAAGGTTGACTATGGAGAAGGAAATGATGATTTTATGTAAGCCAAGGGCTAAGAGAACCGAGGCTTGTTTTGAAAATTATAGAAGTTTAAATGACTAGAACAATATTTAATTTCTTATCTATTTTATTTTGGAATGTAAGAGGCTTAGGCAACCCGAAAAAGCGTATGGTTGTCAAAGACTCGGTTAGAGATGCTAAGTGTAACTTAGTTTGTTTGCAAGAAACAAAATGGGATTCGCCCAACTATTTTCATATGAAATCGGTATGCCCTTCTCAATTTAAAAATGTCATGTTTAAAAAGGCTGATGGAACAAGAGGAGGTTTAATGGTTGCCTGGACAGATAACCTCTCTTTGATCTCTTCAACCATCGGCTCCTTCTCCATCTCTCTAACTATGTCAGCACCTAATGGCTTTGTGTTCGTGTTAACAAATGTATACGGGCCCAATGACGACTCATTGAAACTCGACTTCCTAAATGAGCTAATGGCAGTAGGCAACAGCTCAAACCATCCTTGGATAATAGTTGGAGATTTTAATCTCATTAGATCTCATAGAGACTCCACAAGTATGGGAAGACACCACAACTTCGCCTATGATTTCAACCATTTCATAAATGAAAATAATCTTATAGATGTTCCGCTTCCGACGCGACAGTTCACGTGGTCAAACAAATGACCGAACCCAACTTTGTCAAAGCTGGATCGAGCTCTTATCTCGCAACACTTCCTCGCTCTAAACACAATCGCTTCTCTCTCTGACTCGCCAATGCCAACGTCAGACCATGCACCCCTGAAACTAGTCAAGAGGACAAAAAAAATTTGAGCGAATGT
This sequence comes from Juncus inflexus, assembly GCA_024447665.1. Lineage (NCBI taxonomy): Eukaryota > Viridiplantae > Streptophyta > Magnoliopsida > Poales > Juncaceae > Juncus > Juncus inflexus. The sequence continues at coordinate 2,903,130 of JAJHPC010000006.1, forward strand.
GGCTCTTGAAGAATGATATGGTGCAACTATTCAAGGATACTTGGACATCTACCCCTCTCTCATCAAACTCAGCAATTAACTTCCTCAAAAAATTAGCTGCCACTTGGAAAGTGATGAAAGAAAGGGAGACTTTACAGACCAAGAACAGAAACATCAATCTAAAAAACTCGAAAAGAGTAATACAAATTCTAGATATTTTAGAGGAATCTAGAGAACTAAATAATGAAGAAAAGAAACTTAGAATAGAGCTAAGAGAACAAGTGCACAACATAGCTCTCCAACTAGAAACAAAATGGCAACAGAGGGCCTCATGCACTTGGCTAAAATTGGGAGACAATAATACTTCATATTTTCATGCGGTTGCGCGACGGCTAAAAGACAGCACAACTTCATATCTACCATTTTAACAAATGGCCAGACTTACCACGAAACAGAACAAATAGCCTCAATCTTCTATGATTTTTACAAAGAAAGTATAGGATCAAGGCAATCGAACACAACTCCATGTGATGTTGACACATTACTAGGACCACCTACACATGGCCAAGACCTTTCTTCTCTAAGTAACCCATTCACCGAAATGGAAATTAAGAAAATTGTGGATTCCCTCCAAAAAGGTAAATCGTCTGGCCCAGACGGATTGACCTCTAAGTTTATTTCCGGAATGTGGGAGGAAATGAAAGAAGACATCATGAAAATGGTTCGGGACTTCCAAGAAAACAAGCTAGATTTATGGAGGATTAACCAAGCTACGATTACACTAGTGCCCAAGAAACAAGAGGCTAAATCACCGGAAGATTTTAGGCCTATAAGTGTGATTTCATCCCCGATTAAGATAATCACAAAGTGTTTAGCTAATAGATTGCAACCTTTTCTATCATCCATGATACATTGCAATCAAACTGCATTCATTAACAAACGAGCAATAACAGAAAGTTTTGCTTCCTCAAGAGAATTGCTACACTTCTTCCACAAAAGGAAAATCCCGACAATCATGCTTAAAATAGATTTCAAAAAAGCTTTCGACAATCTATCGTGGGACTTTCTTCGAAAGCTCCTCACGGCAAAAGGATTCCCCGAAAAATGGACTCGCTGGATTGAGAATTTGCTACATTCCTCGAGTTCCTCGATTAAAGTCAATGGAACTATATCCTCTTATTTCTTCCACCAGAAAGGACTAAGACAAGGAGACCCACTCTCTCCTATGCTCTTCAATTTAGCGGTTGATATTCTTCAAGACCTAATTAAGAAAATAAATTTCCATCTAACAAAAGTCCTCGCAATGGACGCCCAAGTACTTCAGTTTGCCGATGACACCGTGATCTTTTTCGAGGCTCATGCGGAAAACCTCAAAATCATCACGCTAACACTTGATATATCTTCTCAGAGATAACGGGATTAGCAATTAATTGGGAGAAGAGTAACTATACCCCCATAGCTATACCTCCAGAATGTTACGATAACATAGCAACAGTCTTGAGATGTCAACGACAACCACTACCAACTAAATATCTTGGGTTACCGTTGACTTTAAGAAAACCGAAAAAACTATCCTTCCTACCACTAATAGAAAAAATATAAGAAAGAATAGCCTCTTGGAAAGGAAGACTACTCTCATTTGGAGGGAGAATAACCTTAATAAAAGCAACACTGAATGCTCTGCCTACATATGCCATGCAGGTTATGAAATTACCAAAAGAGGTACTCAAAAGTATAGATAGACTAACAAGAGCATTCCTATGGGGAGAAAAAGAAACATGCGGCCCAGGAAAATGCCTCATGAATTGGAAAAGAGTATGTATGCCTAAAAGAAACGGAGGATTGGGAATACCTCACATGGAAACAATGAACAACGCACTACTACAAAAATTCATTTGGAAGCTAGATAGCGGAGATGGTAACCTATGGGCAAAATATATCAACTTGCTATATGATATTAACTCATCTAGAGCACTAGTTGACACCAACCCCCAAAGCCTATCTTTCTTCCTGAATGACTTGAAATCTATTGCTGATGCATTCATGACTTCAGTTTAAAGGCCTAATGGACAAGCCAGGAACTCATGGAGATGGGAAAAATCGGGCAAATTTACAGTCAGATCGGCATACAAGTTCATGCGTGAACCAGGGGTACAAAATCATTGGCAAAGAGCAATATGGAAAATAAAAGCTCCCATGAAAATAAGATTCTTCTTATGGTTAGCTTTCCACACAAGAATTAATACGGCAGACCTACTAGCTAGAAAAGGCTGGCCCCATACTACAACGTGTATTATGTGCAATAGGACAACAGAAGATAGAGACCACCTCTTACAAAACTGCACTTTCACGAAAGCAGCATGGAGAATTGCTGAAAGGAAAACGGGTGCTCATATTAAACTAAGGATGAGCGGAGATTTCGTACAAACATGAAAAGCAAATAGACGGAGAATTCCAAAAAACCATAGAAGGAATTGGGAAAGTCTCTGGGCAGCGATGGCATGGACGGTGTGGAAAGAAAGAAATGCGAGGATCTTCAACAACACACAAAAGACGCCGGAGATGGTGACTACACTGGCAGCGCAAGACACGGCAAAATGGATTAAATTTTGTTAATTTTTCTTTTTTCTGTTCTGTAGAGTTGTAAGGGACAGTAGTACAGGGTAAACCTGAACTATAACTTTGTAACTCGATGCTTTATTAATACAAACAAGAAGAAATGCATCTTGCATTCTTCTATTCAAAAAAAAAAAAAAAAAAAAGGAATATACACGTTCTTTTTTTTCTTGAATAATAACACAAACTCATTTTCTTCTTGCATAATAGTACAGCCAAATGCACTCTTTGATTGTAGAATTTTCATTTCTGAATATTATTCAGAACCAAAAGCATACTTTTGTTAAATAACAACGTATCCATATACAAATATATCTGTTTCTCTTTTTTAATAAGAACATACCAAATATACTTGTACTAACTACTAATTCAACAAAATACAATACCATCAAAAATTACATTTTGACACACTCTTTAAGATCCATCCATCGCTTGGTACTTATTTAAGGTCCTTTGAAAATATATATCACGAAAACAACTTTTATTATGAGACATAACTCGGTCTATTCAGCAGGCCCGGCCTAATCTAGAGTAATCCTAGATCCATGAAAAGGACTACAGGGTTGAGTTGTTGTCTAATTACTTAATTTTAATAATTAATTGTGTTTGTAGTTGTAATTTTTTATTTCTGTTTTGTTATTGATTTATTGATTCATTAATTTAGAATTTCCCATTTTGGGTAATGTGAACTCCTCCTTTGTCTGGAAATGTTATAAAACCGTTGGAGCATCTTATCCGATTATTTGTTTATACGATATAAAAAATAGTTGACTAGCAATACACTCTTCCAAAACAGTTAATTGTTTATAATCATAGCTGTATTAATCATATAATACAACTATGTTTATAGAAAAAGGAGAAAAGAGGAAAAGAACATAGCTGCATTAATCAAGTAATAATTAATGTGGCTGGCTGTATCTTACTAATATACATTAGCCTGTTAAGTATGATTATTTTATAGAGAGTATAATGCTTTGGAGCCTTCATTTAGTCATGTTATAGGATTTATATTCTTATATTTTTTTTCCCGTTTCTTCAGTAGATTTCCCTGTTGCACGTTGCAGCCATTCTACAAGGATAAAATATAATAGTGGAAATGTGGAATAATACTTCTATTCCGTGGAATAAGAGTGAAAAAAAATATGAAACTGAGAAGATGAAAAAATAATGTATGGAAAATTATCATTAAACTTATTAATTATCCTACAAAAATTAGCCATTTTCCGCATTTTCAGACCAAATCCAAGTAACTACTAAAGTACTATGTTTGAACATTAAACTATACTCATGCAGATATTCTGCTTATAAAACTGCTTTTGAGAGAGTAAATTTACATTCGTTCCCTCGTTTTTTTTTTTTGTTTTTCTTTCTGGAGCTTTAGTTCAGTAATGGAGATAGAGAAAACAGAGGAATTAGAACAAATGGAGAGATCAAGAGAAGAAGGAGAAACAGAGCATGAAACAATTCCTCACTGGACAAAGCAGCTAACGTTACGAGGCCTCGTAACAAGTCTAATCATAGGGATTCTTTACAGCATAATAATCATGAAATTGAATCTCACAACTGGTCTCTCGCCGACATTAAACATCTCGGCCGCCCTTCTCTCCTTCTTCTTCCTCAAAGCCTGGGTTAAGATTCTCTCACAGCTCGGTTTCAAATCGGCCCCGTTCACAAAACAGGAGAATACCGTCGTTCAAACCTGTGCTGTTGCTTGTTACAGCGTCTCTGTTTCAGGTCTTCAATTTTTTTTACGAATTATTATCATTATATTTATAAAAATTATAAAAATATGAATTTTCTTATTTGGAAAATGATTTTTAGGTGGATTTGGATCGTATATGTTGGGTTTGAATGAAAAGACGTATGTATTAGCTGGAGGAGTTGATACTCCAGGAAATACTGGATTTAAGAATCCAACAATTGGTTGGTTTACTGGATTTCTATTTTCTGTTAGTTTTGTGGGTCTTTTTTCCTTGATTCCTCTCAGGAAGGTAACTAATTCTCTTGACTCTTGTAATTAATTATTCTTTCTTAATTAATTTGATAATTGTTAGCAATTTTGCATTATATTGAATTTTTGTATGTTAGATGACTTAAGACTTAGATAGTAATTCCTTTTGAAAAAGATGCACGTAATCCCAATTTAGGGCTTGTTTGGATTCCTTTTGAAAAAGATGCACGTAATCCCAATTTAGGGCTTGTTTGGATGTGTCAAATTTTCAAGGATAGGATTAGGATATTTCTAGGGATTAGGATTGTGAAAAAAGTGATCATATAAGATAAGGAAAATTCGGGAAAATAGAAATGATTATTTTTCTATTTTTAGTGGATTGACTTATTCTTCCAGGAATTATGAATAGAAAACATGATAATATTAAATTAGGAGCAAACAATTATTCGTCTGCATGACCTAGCATTCAATATTAAACTGTTTTCTACATAAAATATCATGGCTTATTAGCTGTATTTATATTTTGTTTTATTTTGGTGTATGTATTCATTTTTGTAATTAATTTTTTTTTTCAGATTATGATACTTGATTATAAATTACCTTATCCAAGTGGAACTGCAACTGCTGTGCTTCTAAATGGATTCCACACCCCACAAGGAGATATTGCAGCAAAGTATATAAATCAATTAAATTCTCTAAATTTAAAAAATATATTATTCTTTTTTAATAAATCAATCTGAAAAATAATTGAATTATGTATATGTTTGTCTTTACAACAGGAAGCAAGTCAGCGGATTTTTAAAATTTTTTGGGTTGAGTTTTCTTTGGAGCTTCTTTCAGTGGTTTTTCACAAATGGAGCCATATGTGGATTCGCTCAATTTCCTACTTTTGGTTTACAAGCTTGGAAACAAACGTAATTAATCATTGATCATATTATTTGTTATTTTAGTTATTTTGAGCTGCTCTAATTTTTTTTTTTCATTTTTTGGGCAGATTTTTCTTTGATTTTAGCCTGACATATGTGGGAGCAGGAATGATCGTGTCACATTTAGTGAATTTATCTCTTCTTTTTGGTGCAATTATTTCATGGGGAATTACTTGGCCGCTTTTAACTGATTTAAAAGGAGATTGGTACCCAGCTAAAGTTTCAGAAAGCAGTATGAGAAGTATGGCAGGCTACAAGGTGTTCAAAATATAATAATGATAATAACAAAATAAAAGTCATCAAGCTTGCATTCAGAAAAAAAAAATAACAAAATAAAAGTTTAATAAATAACTATAAATTTATTATGTGTTTATTTCAAATTTGCGTTTCTTATGATTTGTTTTTTATGTTTCAGGCTTTCCTTACAATTGCTCTTATTCTAGGAGATGGATTTTACAACTTCGCCAAAATCATAATTGTCGTTTCCAAAAGCATGTATGACGAGTCAAGACCAAGAAACATAGGGAGAGGTAAACACTAGATATAATTACTCTGCTTTCAACACAATCATGTTATAATTATCTAAAATTAATATTCCAAAATTCAATATAGTGGCAGATGAAGCAACTACAATTAAAGGCGACAAAAAACACGACGAATTCTTCGTAAAAGAAACGATCCCACTTTGGGTGTCCTACGTAGGCTACATACTCTTCACAATAATTGCAATCATCGCAATTCCATTAATGTTTCGTGAAATAAGGTGGTATTATGTAATAATCGCATATATTTTGGCTCCATTCCTGGGTTTCTCCAATGCATATGGTGCGGGTCTGACCGACATAAACATGGCCTATAATTACGGAAAAGTCGCGCTTTTTATTTTCGCGGCTTGGTCCGGCGGGAGCAATGGTGTCATTGCCGGCCTTGTCGAATGCGGATTGGTAAAATCTCTTGTTTATATATCAGCCGATTTAATGCACGACTTTAGAACCGGCTATCTAACCCTAACTTCTCCTAGATCCATGTTTGTAAGCCAAGTTATTGGCACCGCAATGGGTTGTGTAATTGCCCCTCTCACGTTTTTCCTTTATTACAAAGCATTTGACATAGGAAACCCAGAGGGTGTTTGGAAGGCACCTTACGCGTTGGTATATCGTAACATGGCGATTTTAGGTGTCGAAGGTTTCTCTGCTTTGCCAAAAAATTGTTTGAAATTGTGCTATGGATTCTTCGGATTTGCAATCGGTGTGAATGTGTTGAGAGATGTTTTACCTGTGAGATACGGCAGGTGGATGCCTTTGCCTATGGCGATGGCGGTTCCGTTATTGTCCGGAGCGAATTTCGCCATTGATATGTGTGTTGGAAGTTTGATTGTTTTTATCTGGAATAAGGTGAATAGTGTAAGAGCTAAATTGATGATTCCGGCTGTGGCATCTGGTTTGTTGTGTGGAGATGGTCTTTGGATTTTGCCGTCGGCTTTGCTCGCGTTGGCGAAAGTTCATCCTCCCATTTGCATGAAGTTCACCAAGTCTTGAATTTGAAGTTGTTAATGGTGGATTATATGAATTTGTTGTTCTAATTTTTCTTTTGATATTAATTTGTAGTTACAATTTTTTTATATAAAATTGTTATAATATTTTTTCTATTGAAAGAACTTTAATGATCAAAAGTTCTACACCGTTTCATCCATATAGAACTATTATCATATTTCTGTTACCAACAGAATTCATATATGGAGAATTTTCTTAGTTTTAGTTTCATTAATAATGTAATGTTTCAGATAGAGGTTTTATGCTCAATCGCTAGAGTAGATTTGGAAAAAAGGAGAAAACCAGAGATGATCAGATATGATATACTTGAATAAAAGGAAATTATTCATGAATAAAGTCTTAAATTCTAGTAATCAGAACAATGATTCAAACTAAATGGAGTTTTGATAGAAAGTTGAACTTACAATTTAATGATCGCAGATTATCTCCATGATTCAGACAAGTTGGAGATATATCATATATGAGGGGATGTCAAAGATTTTCTTTCTTTGGCACTGTATTTTCTTCTTTCATTCCTTCCTTTCCTTTTCTTTTTGGGTAATGCTCGAGTTGAACTTGAATACGAAGAGTTCAATCAAAGAAGCTTTCAAATATTATTTGAGTTGTCTATTACTAATTTATTTTCTTTAATACTAATTTAATAGATATTAATAAAATGGGAGCTTAAAGTTACAACAATCCTAGTTTCAAACATAATTCTAGCTCGTGTTCTGTACATTAAGGCATCTAATTTCATGTATATACACATACCTAAATTAGTGTGCTGAATTTTTTATTTTGACTGAAAACGTAACACTGAAAAATCCTAATTATCCCAAACTAAACCGTAATTCAATAATATTCCAAAAAAACTACATCCAAATTCAGTAATTCAAGACCAGATTCGCTAAATCAACCCAAATCAAACAATAATTCAATCCAAAATCGCTATAATTATATAGTATATAATTTGCAGATTTTCAGGGACCTGCTTTGTAATATGTGTTGTTTTGGAAATAGTAAAATATTCATCAAGAAAATCCTCCAATTAACCAAAACAATGACCAAATGTGGCAATTCAGTTACAAAAACAAAAGTGCAGACCAAAACTAATTAAACCGACTAAGAAACAAAAAAATCAGACTTAAATTCTAACCGTCCAAACAGCTCACTGATGACGTAATTATTTATCAGAAATATAAAAAAATGAAACGACTAAAGAGACTGAGAATATTACTACTTTTCACTTTACTCAGCTTTCCTTGCCTTTGGCTTAACGGGTCGGGCGGGTTTTATAATATTACCCAGTATGAAAAATACTATCGGTACAATTGTACCCACAAAATACACGCTTTTATACGAAGCAAGAGTCTCTTCCAAGCTCAATACCTTCAAAATAAATTAATAAATATGGATTAAAATAAATGAAGTGAAAAAATAATTATCATTAAAATTAAATTTTATTTAAAATTAATAGGAAAAAACTAACCATGAAACCGATGCAAGAATAGTTGAGCACTAAAATGGTGTATAAGAAATTAACAAAGGTTAATAAACTCGCGAGATATTTTGAAGAGACGGCTTGTTGCCACCTGTATATAACTGTTCCAACAAAAAAAGAGATAATAATTAATTATACAAGAAAATTAAAACTAAAATAAAAAAATATATCATATTACAGAAAATATTATATATTAATATACCTCTTGAGCCAGCTATCATGAGAGCAGATTGAACGAAGAAAATAATATATCCAGGATATAATCCCTGTAATTAAATTAAACAAAATACCATATCAGCTAAACAAACCCCAACTAAATTAAATAAAATACAAATTAATAAAAATAATTAAATAAATGAATACTTACATGCCAGATGGCACTGACGGTCTGAGTCGCCAAAAGCTGAAGAAACCCTGCTTTCTTCCCCTTCTTAACCAACCTGTCATAAACATCTACACAAAAAACAAAACGAACAAATCACATCAAAACCCTAAACCCTAAATTTTCAAACCATCAAAGTCCCGCAGAAACAGAATTCCTCAACCACTCACAGTGTCTGAGCCAGGTGCTGACTTGAATATTCCAAACCAGCGGCAGCTGCACAGAACTCCTCGCCAGCTCGACGCCCAACACATCCACATTCTTCGCCCGGTCCCACTTGGCAGTGCCTTTCTCGCTCCAGCCGCTAAACCCTAAACCCCCGACAATCACGGCCGCCTCCGAAATCGACCAGATGAAATAATACTTCCACCTGGCGGTGAACCCCGACATGTACTGGAAGAACAATTTATGAAAGAAACTGTACTGTTTGTATGCATCTTCGCTGAATCTCGACAAGGGGAAGAGGGGGGAGAGGTTGAGGTAGAGGCCCATGCAGATGGCGGCCTGGATGAGGGCGCGCAGGGTCGCGAGGAACGGGGACGGGGCGGGTTTGCCATTTGACGGGGCCCACATCTGAAAATATTCAGTTAAATTAAGTAATACTTAGTGTTGGCGTAATAGAGAGGTTTGGAAAGAAGCTGCTGGGGTTGGGTTGGGTTGGGTTGGGTTGTGTTGTGTTGTGTTCCCTCCGTTATTGGAAATTGGGAGAAATAACTAACTGTATTCTTTATTTTGAAAGAAGAATGATTAGAATGGTTAAGATGGGTTGACTCAGAAATGTTAGATCTTGACAAAATTTAAGTTATTGTTCAAAGATTTTCTACATAATAAACGTGGCTTTTTTTGGCAATTTTCTGAAGTAATTTTTTTTTTGCAATTTCCAATAACGGAGGGGCTTCTTTGTAATTTAACAGGGACTTCTTTGCAAATTTCCCCAATAAATAAACTGTAAATGAACTTATGTTACGTACGCCTTTTCTTTCGATCCAGTCGAGGTAATCCTTCATTTCGTAGACGGGCCCCGCAAAGTGGGTCCCACAACAGAGACAATATCCAAAATACTCAATAATTGAGGGGCGGTTAATTAATCTATTTTTCTTTTGCGAGTCGCGTAATTCCTCTTCTTGTTTTATCATTCCGTCCCCATAATTAATCGAGCATGAGATCACTTTCAGCGTCAGAACCATTAACGCTCCTAAAAGATTAAAAAATAAATAAAAAGGATTAGCTGGTTAGAATAAATTGTGAAGAGATTAGGAAAGTAGTGTGTTTTTGAAGGAGAAATTTGCCAAAAAAAGCCACCAATTTATTGCCAAAATTGTAAAAAAGTCCCGACATTATTGGAAGTTGTAAGAAAGCCCCTGCATTATTGCCAAAATTGCAAAAGAGACCCTACAGTACTGTTTAAACCTCAAAAAAAAAATAGTATCAGTTAACGTATTTTATCACTCATAAGATTTTTTTAAGTTAATTAACAGTTATTAAACTTAATAAAGAATATTAATTAACTAGGGGATTTTTAGCAAGTTCGGCGATAATGTAGGGTCTTTTTGGTAATTTCCGGAACATGTAGGGGCTTTTTTTGCAAATTTCTCATTTTTAAACATAGTTTTATTAATTACCTGTTGCATCGATGCCTCCGTCCTTCCATGCATCGCCGCTCATGTAGTACATATGGCTGTTGAATTGAAATATGATAAGAATTGATAAAAATATAAATAATAGTTCAATATGTTAAATTTGTCATCATGTATATTTAAGGATGTGTTAATTACTCATTAAGTACGATCCGTTAGTAACCGTTATGAGTCATTACTATTTAGTTATCAAATTAACTGAATTGCCTCTATAGGAAGTCAGAATCTAAATCCTATAACCTTATCTAAATCTAACTAGGGTAAATTCTACCTAATTTCTGTTAACAGTAATTAATCAATCACCAGAATCATCTAATTATGCAAACCACAACACACTCAAAAACAGAGCCAATTTCCAAATTCCAACACAAAAAACCGCATCCAATCCAAACCACAATACAAAAATCAACCACACACAACCAAAACAACCCTCACCAGCCAATGAGATATCCGAATCCAGCAAAGAAGGTCAAAATCCCGCAGTGCTTCCGGTTCAACAGCATGAGGAGGTACCCCATCGCCATGGGGATGAGGAAGTGGAGGTTCGACGAGAACCCGAAGGACAGATAAGAAAGCGCGGCGCCGGTGAGGCCGGCGTAGAGGTGTCGCCCCAGCGCGGTGGGCACGAAGCGGGAGAAGAAGCTGACCGGAATCGTCGCCACGAAGCAGAGCAGGAAGCGGAGCACCGGCACGGACACGCCGATCGCCGCCGCCATCGAATCCATCTCCATCTCCGCCTCCATTGCTCCTTCTTTTCTTTCTTTTCTTTCGGATCGGAATTCGAACTGGGCGAAGAAAATGAAATGAAGACGATGATATATGCGGGACTTTTACTGCCGATTTTGCCCCTGGATTACTCATCCCCTGATGCGGGGAAATTCAGCTTTGGTTAAGGGGCACGATCGTAATATGTGGTGACTTTGAGGGCATATAGTTTGTAAGGTTGTACTGCGGTGGAGCTCATGCCCAATTGCTGGGAGATATATATTCGAAGCTGAACCTGGTTCTTCGGTGTGTAATCCTTTTAATTTTCTGATGATGACTCGTCCGACGATGATTAACATAGAATGGTCTTGATATGAACGGTGAACCGGGTGTATGGAGAGCCAGAGCAGAAGAATGGTTTAGTTAGATCGGATTGCAGCTGCGAGCATTAATTACTAGGGACAGAAAAATTTATTTGGATAAATAAATCGTATCTGGGCCTACTTGTCAGTGAGACAGACAGTCTGCTCCGGGTTCAGGGAGAAATGGTGAAAATATATACTGTTTTGACTGTAACAAATTGTACGTGAAGAAGAGATCTAGATCTGTAATTAATATTCTACTTCTAAATTGTACCTTTTTTTACCTCGTATGGATATGGAAAATGTACTTAAGAGTACAGTTGCAGTGTGACTTTTCGAGCAGTAATAATTTGCAGTTACTATTTGAGAGGATGAATGTTTGCATTTTGTAGTAATGAATTTCAGAGTTATGAGAAACACTGCACGAGTCAGACTTTGTGATGGCTACTGAATAGTGAATTTATCATTATGCCATATTTATTTGTTGGTACTTGGTATTTATTTCATTGCTGTAGATCGAAAAGTGGACCAATTCACCCACCAGCTGCCTTTTGAATTTAAATTGAAAGATCAAAAAGAAATTTGAGCCCAAAGCTGGATTTGTTATTCAAAATCAGATATAATTCTCAAATACGTGTACTTTTAATTCAAATTGACAAATATTTATACGTGTTTGTGGACCCGAACCGAACTCTGTGTTTCCTTAAATATCTATTAAATTCAATACTTGTAAACATCTATCCAATTAAGAATCAAACAAATCATTATGTAAAACAGACGAATAATCTTCTCCTTGCGTACTCTATTGATTTTGAAAATGTAATTAGCTTGATTAGATTTAAATCACAACAATTCTACGAACCCAAAAATGGTCAGATTATCAACCCCAAAATTGAAACAAGGAAGAAATATCTTAACTATTTTTCGTTTTTAACTTCTTTATTTTCGTATTAGCCTATTAGGAGATAATTATGAGCCCGTTCGGCAAAATGTGGAAGAGTGGTTCTTCCATTTTATTCCATTATTGCTCGGCAAGTTTCATGAAATAAAAAATTAATTTAAAAAATAAAAATAATTGCTAATTACTATAATATTCTTATTTTAATTATATTTTATTAATTTATTTAATAACTTCTAATTTTTTTAATTAAATAAGATATAAAATACAAAAACATAAATGTTCAATTAAAAATACAATAGCAAAAGAAAAATAAAATAAATTTTTATTCAAAAATATAGGAAGGCATATCTCTTTAGATAGAGAAAAATGAGTACAATCATTTGCACATTTCAAATTTATGATTTTATGAAATTTTTATCGAAAATTAGTGATTTTTTAATTCATATTTTTTGACAAAAAAATTATAGAAAGAAATGAGAGAGAGGGAGAAACAGTGCATTAATTGATAATGCCACATCAGCTTATAGTGAAAAAAAGAGGGTGTTTTCGTCCTAAAATTTGGCTTATTTCATGGAATAAAGATCTTCTACCTCCCCAATGGAATTAGGAAATCTCACTCTTCCACCCATGTATTCTATTTACTTTCACCCTTATCCGGCTGGAATAACCCACTTCTTCCATTCTTCCACTCTTTTCCACCTCGCCGAACGCCACCTATGTGTCCTGTTTCATAATTTTTAGCATTTCTTATACAAGTATAAGATACTATAGTGTGGTGATACATCCATACAAGTAAGAAACTCATGCAAAGTCCAAGGATTACTTGCGTGGATTGCAAGGAACCATTAGTTGGCCTTGTGATCAACCTACATTTGTGTTATCAGTATTAAATTAATATTATGTTTTCAATCTACCAAATATCAAACAATTAAAATTAGGGTTTCAACACTCAGCGATTCAATTCAATCCTAAATCAAACATTAATTGCAGAAAGAAACATAACACTCAATTTATAATTAAAGTCCTAGAATCAAAACTGAGCTGTCTTTGAACAAATGGAGTAATATCAATGTATCATTCAACCTTAGCTGTCCATTATTTCCTTATTTATTACAAACAATTAATTTCAAGAAATATCTCAGTAACAAATCAAATCAACACCACAAACTCTCAACCCAATTCAAGCAACAAACTCTACGTAATATTAAATTTTAAACTATTACAAAGTATAATACCCAAAAAATCTATCAAATTCCAAAATATCACAAAGGATAATGACAAAAAATTCTATCCTCCTATGAATAAATAAAATCATACTCTCTTTATCCCCTCTAAAAATTCCCAAACCAAAAACAAAACAAAAAAAAAAGATATACACAAACAAAAAAAATTAACCATCTATCTTCACTCACTCTCCATACTCTACAACTTTCTACAAAACCCTACAAACTAAACACAACCCACCAAATTATCCTTCTCGCTCCCCACGAACCCTTTGGGATAAACCAACACACAATCCACACACAGCCCACCTTTCGTGTGCGTGCAATCAATCTGCGTCATCGAATACCTCACCTTCAAATCCTCCTCCAAATCCCGGACTTCAAAATCCCCGACATAATAAACCCCCCACGAGTCGACTTCCTTAAGGTGGTAAACGGAACTCGAGCTCTGCCCATCTAAAGTTGACAACTGGAATTTAACAGGTTTTAAGTCCCAGCCGTGTACGTTTTCGGTGCTCCATATCTTGCGGCCTAGTCTTTTTGTGGGCCGGCCCAAATGGAGGCGGAAATAGAGGGAGTAGGAGCCGGGCGAGAATGAGAAGTTTATTTCGCCCGTTACTTCAAACCACCATATTTGGTGGAGATAGGCCACTGAGTGGAATCTGAAATTAGGGTTAGGGTTTCAAATTAGGGTTTTGAAGGTTAGATTGGGAAAATGGATTGATTGACCAAATAGAGGGTAAATAAAAAGGGAGTCAAATGAAAAATGGGTTAAAAGTCATCTAGAGAAAATAGACATTTGAAAGCGAATTGGGTTTGGAAAAACAAAGGCATTGAAGTGTAGAGAGTTCGAGAAGGGATAAATAAATGGTCAAGAGAAAAATGTAGCAAGCTTTTTTATACATTTTTTTTAGAGGCAATTTTGACTTGGCGCAAAATGCATCTATAATCACTGTGGAACTGATGAAAATTAATAAAAACCAAATGACTAAGAATTTGGTGATAAATGGAAAGAAAAATGTAATTCAATTCTCTTCAATTTACTATGAGTACACAAATTAGTAAATTACAATGGTTAAATCATGCTCTATACATGATTAAAGCCAAATATTGATCAACTTTTCAAAGTTACCAATTTACCACAATATTTTGATTCTAATATTTGCTTGTAATTCATTGAAATTTTATGGGAAATTCTTCAAAAACCCCCTAACTTTTCTGCTATTTATCAAAAACCCCCTAACTTTTCAATGTTCTTCAAAAACCCCCTATAAAGTGAATTCAATTTTTTTTTAGCCCCCTATGGTGTTAAATTCAACTTTTCCATCAAATTTTGATTTGTAAAAGACTAAAATACCCCTCATATATTTATTTTCATGTCTATTTTATTGCATTAAATAAAAAAATTATATTTTACACTAAATTTAAATTAATGACTACAATATAGACAAAATCACAATAAATAGTAATGACAAAAATAATATTTTACGAAATATAAAATTATAATTTAAATATAGGATAATAAAAAAATTGTAATATAAGACCATAAAATAAAAACTAACATATCATAAAATAATATCATAAAATATCGTAAAATTAACATCGTAAAATATTATATTAAAAAATAATATATTTATTTATTATTTTATTGAATATAATAAAATATGAAAATAAATATATGAGGGGTATTTTAGTCTTTTACAAATCAAAATTGGATGGAAAAGTTGAGATTAACACCATAGGGGCCCAAAAAAAAATTGAATTCACTTTATAGGGGGTTTTTGAAGAATATTGAAAAGTTAGGGGGTTTTTGATAAATAGTAGAAAAGTTAGGGGGTTTTTGAAGAATTTCCCAAATTTTATTACAAAATAATTTAGTAATTATCAATTAATTACCTTGATTCTTCAGTTGGAATGTGAGTCCAATATCTCCTATCGTCAATTCCTGTAATTACCATAGATTTTGAAGAAATCGCCATGCAAACTTGGCCCCTTGTCTTTTCTATCCAAAATTCCTATTCACCAAAAAAAAAAAAATGATAGAAATTCAAAATATTTTACACTGGCAAGATGGACATTTAAGTTAATCAATGATATAAATCATGGTAATTGAACAAAGCGCACATAATGATCTGAAATATAGATCAATTTCAGACAAATTATAGCTTCAAAGGTCCAATTTAGAAGATTTAATTGGACTTGTTAACAACTTTTAAGAATGCACTCTCAAGTAAAAAAATCCAACTGCCTCACAAATGACCACAAAAATACGAAATTTTCAAATAAAAAAAAACAAATTTTCATAGAAAAAGAACTCTTAAAAGCCTAAAGCTCGAGTCTTTAACTATTTACTGACCTTACAGCCTCCATCAAAAGAATTACGCCGGCAAAGCATCGCATAAATCTCCTTCTTACACAGCCCACCACACCGCCCGCATTCCCGCTTCCCATCCGACTCAACCAGATCAACCAAGAACCTATAATTCCTCGGCAATTTCGCGTCCCAGACGAAATCCGCAGACGCAGCGCCTCTGAAGGCGCGGTTGAGCCTGGCGACGCTGCAGATCTCCTTCACGTCGAGGTGCAACAGCACGGCGGCCACGCAGCTCTCCGGCATGTCCCCCAGACTCACGATGCCTTCTGCTTCTTCTCCGTCCGGCCCCATTATGCTCGAAACCCCCGCCCCCATTGAAGAAAAACCTTGAATAATCTCCTTGTTAGGTTCCTTTCTTTTTATAGTGGTTTTTACTCGAGAAGGAGAAGAGAGAATGAGATTGTTTAGGTCGAGAAAGAGAAAAAGACGGGAGGTCGATTCATAAATAGAGAAAAATATTGGGGGGGAAAGAAGAAAATGCAATTTTTTATTTTAACGAATTGAGGAAAAGGAGGGTGGAAATGACGGAAATGCCCTTGGGGATTTGGTTGGATAGAAGGAAAATGAAGATTTTATTTTAATGAACTGAGGAAAAGGCGGGAGGAAATGACGGAAATGGCCTTGGTTGTTTTGTTGGATAGAAGAGGAACAGTGAACAGTGGAGGAGGAAGGTTGACCGTTGACTGACTCAAAGACTTGATTGATTGATTAAGTTAATGAGGTACTAATGAGTTTTAAGAAGACTTCTTCTGTTGTACTGTCGGGTGTGCTCCTTAAGGCTCCGTTTGGACGTGGGTCTAATTTAATTTAGATATAAGAATTTATGTTTTTTTATTTCTCAATTTTGAAATGATATTCGGCAAGATGATATGAATATAAAAGAGAATAGTGTTCAATTTAAAAATATAATAATTTATAATGATCAAAATATTTTCATATTATAACATAATAAGTACAATGAAAAATTTAATTATTAATTATATTACATATTATGTAACACTTATAAATTTGTATATAATTATGATATTCATTTATATTTTAAATTATAAGTATTTTAGAATATAATTAATATTTATATTAAATTAATGCATTGTAAAGTTATTTTAATGATATATTAAATCTATGTTTAACAAGAATTATTATTTAATAATTTAATATGTTATTCAATTAATAATTTAGTATGTTATTTAATTAAAATTTTATTATTTTATTGATAATTATATAAATTTAATAGTTAAATTAAATAATATTAAATTAATTAAACCAGATTATATTATATTATATTAAGCTAAAACTATAATTAAATATATTTAATGAAGTTAAAAGTTATATACACTTAATTACTGGTATTATTTTATATAAATTTTTTATTTTTTAATTATAATTTATATCTGAATATTATTAATAATTATATTGTTATGTATTAATTATTACTAAAATTATTTATGACTTATTTTATATATTATTTATTTACTTAGATTATGATTAATTATATAATAATTAATATTAATTAATTATTTAAAATTAAAATATTACTTTATTAATATAATAATACTATAGCAATAATATATAAGTTAAATATTAATATATATATATATATATTAAATTATTAAAATATTAGTTTATTTTATTAAATAATATTTTTGTTACTATATTAAATTAAATGTAGTTAGAAGTAGATCTAATAAAAAAACAAAACAACTTAAAGTGAGAGTATTTTCGGAATAAAATAAGATATAAGAGTTGGAGTAATCTTATTCTACCAATGGTTGGTATAAGCTTATATCTCTTACATTTCTCTATTTCTCCAACTTTTGATGGTGTCTGACAAGGTATAAGAGAATAAGCTGCTTATTTCCTTTCTTATCCCGCATCCAAACACAGCCTAGGGGATAAAGGAGGAGAGGGGAAGAAAAAAATTATCTTACTCCAATATTTTATTTTAGAGGTGAATGGAAAGGAGGAGACAAATCTTCTCCTTCAAATGAATTTTTTTTTAAGTTTTGTCTTCCTTCAAATTATGGGGTATATTTTCTCTTTCTCCTTTCTCTTTCCATCCCATCCCATCCCTTCTTCTATCCTCTCCCTCCTTTTCCTTGCCCTCCAATACAAAGTTCTGAAGTACATCCTTACTCCAAAAAAGAGTAAAGAAGTGGAAAGAAAGAAAAGAGAGGAGAAGAGAGAATATTATCTTGCTCTATTATTTTATTTTGGATGAGATGAATGAAGAGGAGGGGACAAATTATCTCCTTCAAATAAGAAATTTTCTATATTTTGTCACCCTCTAAATTAGGATGTAATTGTTCTCTCATACCTTCTCTTTCCACCCCTGCCTCCAAATTATGCTGCGATTTTTTAATCATGTTGTATATGTTGTTTATCATTTTATTATACAATGTTTTATTATAATATAGATATTTTGTATATAAAATGTTATATATATATATATATATAATAATAATAATAATAATAATAATAATAATAATAATAATAATAATAATATAATTATCATGGAATTATAGCTACACTATAATTATGGACATCTTTTCTCTTGATGACACGTGTAGGATTTTAAAATAGATTTTTGTTATTTAGACCCAAACTGTATCCTACAATATAAATTATATAGAGATGTGTTATATGAACTCAAATTGTACCCCACGAAAGTTTTAGTGATTTAATTTATAATTTCATATATACCCCTCCAAATTTAAATATTATTTTTCTCGCTTAAAAAATATATACTACTAAAAAATAATTATAAATATAATTTCTTAAGAAAATTTTGTGTAAATAATGTTTCAATTAATTTTTTTTTTTAATTTTGTTTTTCCCAGAATTTATGAAAAATATTTTATGTTTTCTTTTACATTTTGTGCAATTTAGTATCATATTAAAAAAATTTACTTCTTAAATCATATATAATCCGAAGCGGAGCGAGGGTTACCGCTAGTATATATTAAGATAGGTATATGCAAAACATGTGTTAAGAGGCATTAAAATTTAAAGGTCAATTACCTGTATTGCTACATGAAAATGTATATTGGGGTAGTTTAGGAAATTCAAATGACAACTTTGATAATTCTCCAAAACTATATTATCCTAAAGATAAATTGCCAGCAAGGCACCAGAAATGAATTTTCAGATATATCATTGGGCTATGGATAAAGGATTAATAATATAGGGTCCCAAAAGCACGAATTAAATAAATTCAATCAAAATAAACATCTCAACGATAGCACATTCTCTTGCTTCCTCTGATGATATGCATGCATTAAGTTTATGGTCCCTTCTGAATGAATAGTTAGTTGATCTGACAAAATTGTCTAATTTAAATCAAAGTTGTATTATTATATTATATTTGTTTACATATTATTGAATATTAAATCTATGGTGGATAATTTCTAAAAATTTAGAATATTGCTATTGTTTATGGGATAAATGTGTGTGGCTCCTATACTTCAGTAGGATTACAATTTAATTATTATACTATTTATTTTGATATTTAACTCCATTTATTTATTAAAAGTACAATGTTAGTCTCTCTATTAACGGAATAAATTAAGTGAAAATATATTAGTGTTCAATTTGCTTTTTATAGTTTATGGAGAAAAAACATCATACAATTCCTAAAAAAAATTATGGGGAAACTTAGTCTGACGTGAATGAAATTTGAATTATTTAACTGGCTTGTTTAGTCCTTTGGTGCATCTAATCAGTACCTCATAAATGAAATTAAGAGGGCAAAGGACCTCAAATCCATCTTTTTATGTACAAACCGTTCGAATATTTCATGAGCCCCACTTGACACATCTCATCCAACCAAAAATCATGGTATCACTTGTATTAGTGATTTGATAACTTACATTATTATATTTATTTTTGGACTAATAAATCATGGTTTTTCAAAATTGGAACAGTTATAAATATAAAAAAATGAAGGGCCACATACGTGGATCCAAGTCAGCAACGTAGATGCTTATCTATACAGCCACGTGGCATATCGTCAGAGGTTAATTCGCTGTCATCTCGTTTTTTATTTTTATTTTTATATAAATCAGTGGGCTTTTCTTTTACGCGTTCAACAGAAAGAAGTTTTGGAAATACAAAAGGAATACAAAACTAAAACAAAAACAGAAGCAAATGAAAGACTAGTCCAGAGCAGAGACTCCCAACACACAAAAACAAAGTACTGAGAACTACACAAAACCTAGTCATCTCATTTATTTGACTTGATTGTTTTGGATATTCGCCTTTTCGTCAATCTATTGGTTAGATTAGATAAGGAAAATTAACATTGTTTAATTTTTTATCAAGGTAATTATATGATTTGAGGTTGAGCACGATACATTTCCTTCTTTCCGGCTTGATTTGATGCACATTTTAAGGTGTTTGTCTTAAAATTTTAATATTATTTATATTCATAAGAAAGAAATTAGTCATATTTCTGAGTAAATATTCGATCAGTAATACAGCATGATCGCAATCGCGATTAAAGTTATACTTTGTCTTTAACACTATATTTAGTTTCTAAATTTTTTATACTATATAGTACACTTGATTTGGGTTCTGAAAATTAAAATATATTAAGAAAAGTTTAACGTTAAGTTGGTTTTTTTTTAATGCAAGCTTGAGTTTTAGTTTATTTTTATTTTTTTATTTTTTTGACAATAGCCCGTAGGCATACACACAATATGATACACGCACACTGAGAGGGCACACAATTAGTCATATCTGAAAATCTCTTTAAAATGTTACCAAACGCGGAATTCGAACCCCTCATCTATGCAAAGTGGAATTAGTACTATAACCACTAGCCTAATCTAGTGGAAGTAATTTTTTTTTCTTTTTTATGTTTACTGTTAATCAATGATAAAATAGTTTTTACAATATATTTTAAATTCAAGTAATCAAGTTATGTAAGTAATCATTTAAATATATTCTTTTAAACATCACTTTTATATTTTTCATATACTCTTTTATAGAGTTCATGTTTACATACTCAATTTTTTTTTTTTTTTGGAACAAACCCGTACGTAACATACTCAAGTTACTCGAGCAAAATAAAGCTAAAACTGGAATGATATAAACTATAACTCAAAAATATTAGAGAAAATTTCAAAATATTTGAACATTATGTCAAATAATAAATAATTGAGTAAATCAGTTTAACATGAACCGAATGAATAGCACCAATCTACGTCATTAAAATAAACATGCTAAAAAATAAATAAAAAATAAGGACAAAAAAAAAGGATTTAAAGAAATAAAATATCTTAACAATGATGAATAAATAATATAAATTTTGTCATAGTTCATAATTTGACAATTAGTACAACAAGAAGGTTGAAATTGCAAACTGTCGCATAGCCTAGTAGTTGACTTGCTTGAAACATAAGACATTTTGTGCTCAAATTTCACATGCACCATAATGCACCATAATGATAAACAACTTTTCTTTTTTCTTGCAAGTATTACTCACTTGAGGAACTTAAAAAAAATGCTGAAACTAAAAGATAGGTGCAATAGAAAAAATGTTTTAAATTTTATTGTACATTATTTTATTTTTTTCAAATCCATAATTAGCGGTTTGAAACTCGTCATGACTTCAACTTGGAATAACTCAAAATTCAAGAGTGTCTATTACTTGAGCTAACAATGGTCTCATTGCAAGTTTTGAGCTAACAATGGTCTCATTGCAAGTTATTATTGATGTGAATTAATTTGACAAACCTCCATCTAACCCTTTATTTTAGTGCCATGTTGGTACGGACGCCTACCCTACCTTAAGTTGGACAAGGAAAGATGGAAAATAAAAGAATCATTGATATGGATTTTTTTGGAATTTCATTGTTTTAAAATTTTGATCATATGCTTTACCACGGTATATTACAATATATGATAATGACTATCATGTCGAATATGCTTTGCGTTATGAATGCCGTGACATCACATGACAAACTTAGCTTAATAAATTAACCAATAAAGTGATTTTGTGTTATTTCTTAATTTTTATTTTGAGAAAATTTGGATAAGACTTAATTATACCCTTTCCAAATATTTATATATATATTTTGTAATATATACACAGGAATTTCTTTTTCATTTTTACATGTATCCCTATAAAAGAAAAAGAAATAAAAAGATAACCAAAAAAAGAATAAAAACGAGCAACGGATTAATAGAATTAGTGATACACGACCCAACCCTATTCAAAAATTGAATTCTCAGTTTTCAGAAATTTAGGAATTAAATTCCCTTATTTCAAAACCGGAATTTATCTAAACAAGAAATAAAACCCGATACTACAAAATAGCTTCTATCTTCCGACAAGAATCCTCATTTTATGACCTTATTACTCTCTCACTTCTTCTGCTTCCTCGTTTAATCCACTTAAACACGCCACTGAAGAATTCTCTTCGATCTTCGTCGTCTTCTATACAACTCTAATTAGCTAAAGTTTCTCCAATATTTCTCTAATTAGATCCACTCCAGACTCTTTTCGCTTACTAAATGTGTGTCTACACCTTTCTCACCGCATACAAAAGAAGAATAAGAATACGTCGGATTTGAGCTCTTTCATCGCCTTCACTAATAGATCGGAACACTTATTTCTTAATCTTACTTATAAACCAATCACTTGACGTATTATTTATTGAAGGAAAAAAGTTCTTTCATTCTACTTATATTTTTTTGGTGATAGTAAAATTTGAATTCATGATCTCTGATATATTGTGTTTTACACTTAATATTTTAAGATATAGATTCATAATTACCATCACTTACCGTATTAGTTTAGTATTTTTCAACTTACCGTATTAGTTTAGTATTTTTCAAATTTACACTGCAAAACTAACAAATGCAAGGGCCCAGTTAAACTAAATCAAATAACTAGAGGTTCAACCTCGGTTGTTAGAAAATTATAATGCCTCAAAAAAGAAAAAGAAAATAAATTAAGGACCGAAGCATAAGAAAATACAGAAGTATAAAACAGAAGTTTATTTTCTCTTTAACAGTAATAATGAAAATAATAATAATTTACAATTAAAAAAATAAAAAAATAAAAAAAATAATAATAATAATTTGCTTCTTTGTCGCAACTAGAGGCTATCTTAGACCAAGAAAAACCAGCCATCTAATGGCTAGTCTTTTCAACAACCAACTAAATGGAGTCGAGGGCGTAACAACAAGGACATTAATGGATGTTAAAAAATGAATGCGATAAAACTAGCTACTAATTCTTAGTTCAACATTATATGCCTTTAGCGAATCAAATGCAATTGTAATAGGATAATTATTAATGTCTATTATGGCTCATGTAAATAATCAAATGTAAAAGCAACTTTATTATTTTTTATTTAATCTTCGTAAGCTAACGTTTACCATTCAATAAAAATGGCTAGTCTTTTAGCCGGCTGATTTGTTAGTCATATAAGCACGTTATTAGCCCTTGGGTCCGGTCTCTTCCCAACTTGAATTCATTAGTAATATTACTCATTCTAATCAAAGAAACGGTTTGGGGTCAAAAATGTTTACCAAGACTTTACTATAATACTGACCATATATTTTTCTTAGAAAGTATTTGATTTTCTTTTTTGAATATTAGATGTTTGAAGCATTTGAGCTTTCATTATGCATATTACAATATGATCACCGGTAACCGTGGGCCTTTTTGAATTTCCAAAGACTATAACCATGAAAATTATGGTGTGACTTTTGTGTTGTTCAAAAAGTGGGAAAACTCTTCACACACAAGAGATGGCCATCCAAGTCGAGTCTTTTGACTCTTTACACAACAATTATTATTATTATTATTATTATTATTATTATTATTATTATTATTATTATTTTCTTTTTCAATTAGATATGTATAGAGCGAGAGAGTAAGGAGGGAGCTCCACGTTCATGAAACCTACACTGCAAAAATTAGAAGGTGAAAGTACCAGTGACATGAACCAAACTGTGAGGCCCTTGTTTAGATCAGCTGTACACCTTAATTTTATCCTCATTTTTGTCCCTTTTTTCATTGTTTTATTAAAGAAATATATAGGCAGACTATATATTGTTTTCAAAAGAAATAAGGCTAGCCTAGAATAAAATTTAGGTTAAAAAAGCACAATACAATATATTTTTTGTCATTCCAAAATTTGAAGAGATGACAACATGTTTGTATTTCATACTCATATTCCTAAATTATGTATACAGGTGCTCAGCAAGGTCGGAAAATTGAAATAAGATCAAATAACTTGTTCCACAAAAGAACAAGGATGGAATAAAGATGAAATAATAAGTATGTAAAAGAGAAGAATTTCTTTCTTCCAAGTGAGAGATGGAATAATCACTATTCGATCTTCCATCTCTCACACTCACCAAACATGTCTTGTATTAACAACAACCAAGTAAAATATGTTCGTTCGATCTGAATCATTTAAATACAAATCCCACAAATAAAACATGCCCAAAATAAATAACATGGTTGATCGATAGAAAGTTGGAAACGAGTACTTACCTAAAATATCCTTCAATTATTCTAATTTGTAAACTCGTGTTATGTTGATTTTATTTGTAAGAATAATTTTTTTTTCCGTCCAATGTGCTTGCGGTAGTGCAAATATTATCTCTCACTATGTGAGCTTATATTAGTGAAAATATTCTTCTTTGGGAATCTTATTTTTGTGAAAAAGTTAACTTTTTATTATCTCAGTGAGAGAAATTTTGCATTAGCTCAAACATAGATGGATGAAAATGCTATTGTTGTACAAAAAATTTACAAGATGGATGAAAATATTTTCAATTTTTATTATTTAATGGTATCTTAGAAGGCAATCGTCTTGTGAAGCTTAAAAAAAAAAGAAAATGATATTCTTGCAATCGAAATCAATATACTGCTGGTTTAGAAAAAAAATTGAGGGATACAAGAGAAAATACGAGTGAGACACATTGTATGGAATCACAAATAGTAAGCAGGTGGGGTCTTATGAAAACCACGTGCGTAAGAAAAGCAGTGCAACATAACAAAAGATGACTAGTTTTCTCATAATTTTTTTTTGATAGTAGCAGTATTTTAAAGAATAATTAATTAGATAGTATTTTTTTCAAAATATTTGGGTAACTAGTATTTTCGTCAGATCCTCTGACGAAACTAAAGTAGTTCTGCCAGAGGGTCTAACGGACTATGTATTTTTTTTTTGCTAATCTCGGCCATTTGACACCCTTAAACACGCTTAATTAATGGAAAATGCTAGTTCCGCCACAGGGTCTGGCGGAATTAGGTAAAATTTAATTTTGGCCCAATTTGGACGGTGAAATTGGCCCAAAAATGACGAAAATATAGGTTCCGCCAGACCCTCTGGCGGAACTAGCTAGAAATAACTGGTTCCGCAGATTATTTGGCGGAACCAGATCATTTTTTCAACTTATAATCCGACCCAAAAAGAAAAAAAATGGTCTAGTTCCGCCAGAGGGTCTGGCGAAACTAGTTATTTCTAGCTAGTTCCGCCAGACCGTCTCTGGCGGAACTAGACCATTTTTTCAACTTACAATCTGACCCAAAATAATCAAAAAAAGGTCTAGTTCCGCCAAACCCTCTGGCGGAACTAGACCATTTTTTCAACTTACAATCTGACCCAAAAAAATAAAAAAAATTGTCTAGTTTCGCCAGACCCTCTGGCGGAACTAGCTAGAAATAACTAGTTCCGCTAGACCCTCTGGCGGAACTAGACCATTTTTTCAACTTACAATCTGACCCAAAAAAATCAAAAAAATGGTCTAGTTCCGCCAGATCCAAAATCAAAAAAATGGTCTAGTTCCGCCAAAACCTCTGGCGGAACTAGCTAGAAATAACTAGTTCTGCCAGACCCTCTGGTGGAACTAGACCATTTTTTCAACTTACAATCTGACTCAAAAAAATGGTCTAGTTCTGCCAGAACCTCTGGCGGAACTAGCTAGAAATAACTCGTTCCGCCAGAGGGTCTGGCGGAACCTATATTTTCGTCATTTTTGGGCCAATTTCACCGTTCAAATTGGGCCAAAAATAAATTTTATTTAGTTCTGCCATAATTTTCCATTAATTAAGCGTGTTTAAGGGTGCCAAATAGCCGAGATTAGCAAAAAGAAAATACCTAGTTCCGTCAGAGGATCTGGCGAAAGTGCTACCTACCGAAATATTTTGAAAAAAATATTATCTGATTAATTATTCTTCAAAATAATGCTACTATTCAAAAAAATTCGTTTTTCAAGTAGCAATCAAATTCAAGAGTCTTGTATTTTTGTTGAGCTATTTTATCTAAATATAGTGTAGGGGCGAAAACTGAAGATCTCATATATCACTAAAATATATTACATGTGTTTCATGCTTCCATTTTTTATTTATTTATATGTCAATGTGTACTTTTATTTCCTGTAATTTTCTCTAATAATGCCGTCCCAACAACCGAGATTTTTACTCGTATAAGTTTGACAAAATTATTTCATTTAATAGTTTTTTCTTATATTAATAGAAAGAAAATGACAATATAACAATGAGTTCTTATGTGTTGCCCGAGGTTGTTTTAAACTTTTATGATGGATTAGATCTTAGCCCTTCATTTTGTAAATGATATTTTGGGTATTATTAATTAATTGCACAATTAATTACATAACGGCTCATTCCTTATTTCCCTTTCTCTAGATGTATATGTTCTCCCCTCTCCATTCCATCATCTTCATTTCAACCAATCTTATTTATATGCGCAACTGTTATTTCTTGAACAATATATTTCCGAATTTTCTATCCTCCTATTTATCATAAAATTATATATTAACATGCCAAATTATATATAAATATTGGAGTTGGCATAAAGTCAATATTAGCACTTAAAAACAATATATAAAATCTCAAAGAAAATTTGCAACACAAAACTTTATCGAAAAATAAATGGTAACCCGAAAGACATGATGCGCTGGATCTACGTTGCATCATATATAAGCATGGCATATTGACACCAATTTCATATCTCTACAAAAAATGATATGATGACACTAAATATGATATATTGGTCTCGGAAGATGGTATATTAGTGGTGAAAATGATTGATTCACACCGAGAAGAGTATATTATCATATCATACGTATACAAAAATTATGTATCTTTACTAAAAAAAAGTTATATTGGCAAGGGAAGCTAATATATTAATCATAAAATTTTATATTCACACTGAATACATTAGTATACTTGCATACACAATTACATTAACACTAAAAATATGTATTGTCATCCAAAAATACTTTACTGAATATCTAAAAAAATGTAAGTTCTAAAAGATAAAGTTCACTCATCCAAAAAAATGTTGAATAACAACAGAAAGACAAAAATAAAAAACTAAGTTATACAAAATGGTGACCATTGACATAAAAAAATATGATATATTGGCATCAATATCATACTTACACAAAAATGATATATAATATTGATAATGATATATTGACATTATTAGATGGTATATTAATGGTGAAAATTATACATATCCATCGTGAAAATGGTGTATTGGCTCGCAAAATGATGTATTAGCATTGATTATGGTATATTCACATTAGAAGATAGTATATTAATGATGAAAATGATATATTGAACAGTGAAAACGGTATATTGGCTCGCAAAATGATACATTAACACTAAAATTAGTACAAAAATATACACATTAACACTTAGAAATATATATTGGCATTACAAAAACAAAACATATAAAATGTATATAGTACATAACATTAAAATCTTCACAAAAAATTATATATTAGCACATATAACAATTCTGTTAGCTATTGTTTCAGTAATAATTAAAACAAAAAACTACAAACAAATACACTTAAGAATACACACAGTTAGTTCTAGTGCTATAAAAATCCAAGTCCTAATTTTTTACATCTTTAACTAATTATACATATCAGTCGAGAGGTGAGGGAAGGGAAGCCAGCGTGAAAGAGAGACAACACTACTGGAGAGATAAGGGTTGATGAGAAAAAGGAATGAATGAATATTATTAAAATTACTATTTTGCCCTTTTAATTAATTTTGCTAAGCGATTAAAATGGGAACATTGTAATGCTGGCATCTCTTTAAAATTCATCTCAACCATCAGATTAAGAAAAATGCTTTTAATATCAAGCGTTTATTTTTTAGTCGGGCAACATATAAAAATCCTATAACAATTACCTAACTTTACGTTCAGACCTAATAATGATTTGAAATTTTCAGATTGAGACTACACTATATACTCTTTTTCCACAAAAAAAAATGTTAATAAAATATTCACAATTTCACATATTTAATGTTAAAGAAAACAATTCACATAAATCTTGATTTAATGCACCCACATGAGCTTTGTTTAAAATTGTAGATAAAAAATTGAAACCCTTGCCACCAAGATGAAAAAATTCGGATCTAGGGAGAGGTGACATCTCTGGCGCCTCCCCGGGTCTCCTCTTTAGTACCTGTCTCTTCTTGCACACTTCTCTAGCTAACTGGAGCTAGTTTTTGCAGATTTTCGCATCTCTCTCTAACTCATCTCTCCCTAGACGACTCGTGACGCAAACTAGGGTTTCCTTTGACGAACGACGGTCACGTACGGCGCCGTCGCCTCAGTGTTTCATGGCATTCTGTGTGAATAGCAAAATTCAGTTCCTTTGACTGTTTTTGTTGCACTGGTACGAGCCTATTATGGTTGGTTATGCATTGGTACCAATATACTGTGGATGTTATTTCTGAAGAAGACCCATTGTGGTTTCTCTCTTAGATCTTGGCGACACTCGATCCTTGTTTATGGCACGCTCCTTCTCTTGTCATGGAACTGTCAAGATGTCTTTCATTAAGTTCCGAAACTACACATTCGGAAAAAAACGATCTTCAAGTTAGCAAAATGTTACGCCAAAGAATGGTGTATGCTGGCACCAACCATCGCGGCAAAAAGACTAGCCATCCACATTGGAAAAATGAAAATAGAGATTTAGGGCATGAGGTTTCTTTTTAATTGTTTTTCTCTCTAACTTTAGGCTTTGAATTGTATCGAATGTAATGTGGCATGAAATATGTAACCGTTTTTTTTATTATTATTATAAATAAAAATCTCTAGTATGCTCTCGCCTACTATTTCAAAAAAAAAATGTCACCCACATGAATATGATTTATGGTATGAGTTAATTTTCCTTCCAAATTAGCATCAATTATTAATCAAGAGACAAAAAGTATGATTCGATATCTTTGTGATTAAGGCTCCTCTTAAGAAAAAGAAATCAACATGTGTTCACATTAACTAATCAACATGAATTCTTAAAAAATCAACATGAGCTCATATTTACTGTTTGTGATTAAGACTCGTCTATAAAAAAACAACATGAAATCAGACCCAACTCTTTGGAACTGATTACCTAACATACTATTTTTGTCAAATGATGTTTGCATAAATAAAATAAATTTCATTTTATTGCCATTTTTTACGAATCAATAAAGTTGGGCCAACTGGTGTCATGTCAATTGTTTTATTAATTATGCACCACAAATGTAGCAATATAGCAGAAAAAGAAAAAGAATATATATATATAGTAAGGTTAAAATTTATAAGACATAACGCATTACAAAGTACTTAATTTTCTCTCATAACTAGAAAAAAACTCTGAAACAACTCCATAATTTTATTACATTTATATTATATATTATTATATTAATATACAATAGACAAAGAAGATAAATGCACCAGTTCACGATCCAAACACCTCTTTACCACAAACAGGGCAAGTCTGGAAAAAACAATAATTAAATTTTTCTCAATAGAAAGTAACAAAATTGACAAACAAAAGTTCATATTACAAGAGGTAAATAAATAATCGGTCATCTTGTAGAAACCCTACCCTGGTGCTCTACCAAAAAGAAAATTAATGAAATAAATATAAATAAATATAAAAATAAAAATACCTTGTTGATTTTAAGCCATTTAGTAACACAATCTTTATGATACTTATGCTCACAAGGCAATATAATCAATTTATCTTTGTTCTTATAAGCCATGCAACATATAACACACCTACACAAAATCACAATAACTCACTATACACTAACATTCATCTTTATAACACAAATTAATAAAATACTAATAAAAAATTTAGGCAAAATTAACATACTCTTCATGTTTATCTTTGCGTGAAAAAATGCCACCGATTTTATAATTGCAAGTTGGTAAATAAGCAATCATTTGATCTGATAATCCTCTGCTTTCTGTTCCAATTGCATCTCCTAATTCTTGCAATTCCTTTAAAAAATAAATATATAAATATAATTAATTAAGGAAACAATTTCATGCCATACAAAATGAGAAATATCATGAATACCCCCTACAAAACATGAAAAATATCATAAACTCCTTTCTGTATTTGTTTCAAAAAATGTTAAAATCATTAAATTATTAAACACTTATTTTGTTGTAATTTGTTGATAATTTATACATAAATAAGTAAAGACATGACGTAATTTGCATGTATTTTTTTCTCAGAAAAAATAGGAGAGAGGGAGGAGGTATTATAGTCTTGATAATATTTCTCAGGTTTTGCGATGGTATTCATGATATTTCAAATTTTGAAGGGGCATAAACGATTATATAAAATTAATTAATTAAGGACCAGAAAGTAAATAAACCTCATAAGTCATACTGTCAGGGTCAATATCGTCCTGCCTTGAAGGAGCCTGCAATTGCATTATTATATTGCTACATATATATTCATATATTTCTTTATACAAATGATAAATTTTCTTGCATTTAATATAATGTTTTTCGTCAAAAAAGTTCGGAAACTTTTTCAAAACCCCTTGTAT
The DNA here is from genome assembly GCA_024447665.1 of Juncus inflexus. Taxonomy (NCBI): domain Eukaryota; kingdom Viridiplantae; phylum Streptophyta; class Magnoliopsida; order Poales; family Juncaceae; genus Juncus; species Juncus inflexus. The sequence goes on from JAJHPC010000006.1 coordinate 2,934,058, forward strand.
TTTCTCAAATTTACAAAAAAACTACTTTTGGCATTCCATTTTCCAAAACCCCACTAAGTTTTAAAGTTCTCAAAATGACATATTATGTCTTAACTTTTTATTTTCAAAAATAAAAACTTTATAATATTCACATAATATATAAGTAATGATAAATAATATGTAAACATATTTTGGAAATTATTTATCTATTATTTCAAAATGACATCTAAAAAAAATAGAATATTAAATGTAAGGGGTTTCTGAAAATATTAAATTAACATTAGTTTTTTTTGAAAAAAGGAAAGTTTGAAGTAGTTATATTCCAAAAAATATGAGAAATCATACAGTTTTTTAAAAATAAATAAATAATATAATGAAATATTTATAATTTATCACATAAAAATATAAAAAAAACCTCAACAGGTATATTAATTGTAGATCTTGTGCCAGCGGTTGAATTTACTGGCCGCACTCTTCCTATAAACACCAACAAGAAAATATAAATTACAAATTTAAAAAACAAATGATCATAAAAAAAATAAAAAAATAATCCGCACATAAGGGAAATTTACAAATAACCCCCTATCTTTTCTGAATATTACAAATAACCCCTAACCTTTTCAAAATTTACAAAAAAAACCCCTGTCAGAAATGTTTTCTTTACAAATACCCCCCTCCATCCACTTTCCCATCCATTTTAAGGTTAATTTTTAAAAAATGATCAAAATACCCTCACCTATATTGAATAAATTAAATTAATAAATAAACGTAAATAAACAAAAAAAAGTAAATAAAAATAAAAATAGTTATAGAGATAAAAGAGTTAAAAAATAAAAATAATTAAATTAATTAATAAAAAGTAAAAAATAATTTTAAAATAAATAATAATTAAAATAAATAAAAATTATTGATACAAAAAATTCTATTTAATATAAAAGAGAGTTTTTTTTGTCAATATAGGTGAGGGTATTTTGGTCATTTCTTAAAAAATATCCATTAAATGGACAGAAAAGTGGATGGAGGGGGCTATTTGTAAAGAAAACATTTCTGACAGGGTTTTTTTTGTAAATTTTGAAAAGATAGGGGGTTATTTGTAATATTCAGAAAAGATAGGGGGTTATTTGTAAATTTCCCTATATTTAATTTACCAGAATTAGAAACGTTATTTTCACGAATCGACACGTCCAAAAGCTGGTTCTCCAAATCTTGCAATTCTTTTGCAATCGCCTCATCAACCGCCAGCTGTCCATCGTCAGTCCGCACAGATCTTGATGCGCCAACCCTCTCTCGCGAATTCTGACCATTTGAGGGGTTTGACCGCAAATTCGCACCTCGACCAGCGCCGCTTTGACCGGTTCTCTGAATTGATTCATACACAATCTCCTGTTTGAAAATCACAAGGAAATTTATGTTGAGAAATGTATTAATAGAAGATTATTTCTTTGATTTGTTTGAATTGAAGGAAAAAAAGATTAATACTTGATCTTGAAGGACTTCGGCGAGCGAAATATCGTCATGGTCGTAAAAATAATCTCCGAAATTTTCTTCAATTACGTAAGGGGCAGGGGCGTTCATGTAATACACCGCCATTTTTATTTTTATTTTTAATTTTATTTTGTTTTTGCTACCTGTAGAAATGACAATTAATTGTATGATAAGAATTACTTTGTGGCAATATCTGTAAATTAGTTGGAATAAATAAGTATTACTGTATAAGTTGGAGTGGAGGAGTTAAGCTAAGTCAGAATCTTGTAATGCTTTAAATATTAATTAATCAAAACAAAAAGGGGCCTTAATTCATTATAATCCTACTTCAAAAAAGAATTCATTCATTATAATCAGTACGAATAAATAGACGGGACAGATCTCTCATTGTTACGTACATTCCATTTAAGCTCCCAAATAAATCAAAAGAAGAAATGACTGGAAACAGAAAATTAATTCATCTTACCAAAAATTTCAGCTATTTAAGAATCATGTCAGTCACAACACAAGGTCTACAAAACCAATTACACCAAAAATTTCAGCTCGGAACACCTCAAACCAAGTTCAGGCAGGTGCCCAAAACAGAAAAACCTCGGATCTGAAGTACCAATTTATTAAAAACCAGTGAGAAATAAGCACAAAATCACCTTGAAGAAGAAGAATAAGAAGAAGAAGAAGATGAGATCGATGCTGGTCTGCTTCTGCTTCAGTCAGTCCCAATTCCCGACTGCTTTAAGCTGCGTGCATAAAAGAGACGAACCAATCTTAACGGTCGATCATCTACTTCGAGATTCGTGCTAGAGTAGATGAACGGTCAGTATTAAAGCGTTAAATTCTGTGATTTTGACAGAAGAATACGACGCGCTCGTATGATGACCTTGACCACGTCACGGGATTCCTTCCGTTATTCTCTTGAAACTACAACCTGAGCCTGGTCTATTAAAACCTCCATCGTTCTTCCGCTTTTTACGAATCCTGTAAGTATATAGGTCTACAAGACCATGTCCAATTCAACGAGACCATTACAGGACGAAAATTTACGGAATTGGACAGGGACGGTGGTTTCGCTTGTTCCAATAAAGTCATACTGAATGCTCCCGGTGCAGAATTGGCGTCAGCACGTCTGCTCTGAAATGTGGGACCCACAGAGAAAAATGGGCAGGTCATTATTCCGACTTTATGGACCGAGACCAGCCGCGTAATATTGGTCCGGATGTGACGAACAGCTCAATTCCAGTTTGACTATTCTCGCCCAGTCAATCAATATTGCGTTGGGCCAAATTATATGGGCCTAAATTATTATTTATTAGGCCTTCTGACTAAGGTGCGCCTGATTTATTAATTTTCGGGCTGATAATGTGCGCCTGCTTTATTAATTTTTGGACTTCCACAAAGAACTCAATTTTTTACACCCCATATCTAATTTTTTAGAGAAATTCCTCAAAAACCCCCTGACTTTTCTTAATATTATCAAAAAGCCCCTATAATTTGACTTAAATTTCTTTTTAACCCCCTATGGGGTTAAAACTCTCACATTTTGCATCCCATAATTTTTTTGGACCAAAATACCCTCTTCAAAATTCTTTTTTTTTTCAAAACCAAAATATTAAATAAAAATTATATATTTACATTTAATATAAATAAATGAGTACTAAAATAAAAATAAAGTCATAATAAATAATAATCAAGAAAATAATATTTATGTAAAATAAATTGTTTTTGTTTTAATTCAAAAATAGAATTGAATTTTCGTATAAAATAAGAGAAAAACATTTTAAGTAATATAATAATAAAATAAAATAATGAATCCCTGAAATAATATCATAAAATATAATCAAAATAATAGTATGAAATATTATGTAGAAAAATATTTCATATTTTATTTTTAACATAAATATGAAAATAATTTAAGCAGGAGCATTTTGGTAAAAAAAAAAATTATTGGATGGAAAATGTGAGAGTTAACCCATAGGGGTTATAAAAAAATTCAAGTCAAATTATAGGGACTTTTTGAAGAATCAAAAAAGATAGGGGATTTTTGAAGAATTTCCCAATTTTCAATACGAAAAATCATGAGAAAAAACAAACTAAAAGAGTACAACGCTAGGTAAAAAGATTCAAACTCTCCAGCAGTAGAAAATCCAAACAAAATGTAGATAATCACACTACATAAATTAAAATCCAAGTGAGGCACCAAGTTTGTTCATAACAGTTTTACATACATAAAGTATCAAAATATCAAAAGTGCGATTATTATACGAATTTCATTATGATAATTTCAATCGCCACCAACTTGTCGCTTCCACGAATCCTCGACTATAAGCTCATCCACTCCCCAATCTTCGTAACTGTCAAAGAAAATATAACATACAATTTAATTTAACAATATAATAAAGTTTAATTTTGATAAATAAAAAGTATATTTACAAGTAAATAAATTAAAATTATATATATACCTTCCATCAGGCAGGTATCTGCGAATGGTGAATGGAATCTTGCGCTGTCTTAACTCCTTCATTGCAATCTTAAATTTACAAAAATAAAAAGTATTAAACTTAAAAACTATACAAATAAATTATTGACAATTTTATTAAAAAAACTTGTATAATTAATCTTACCTCAAGTGGGTCAGTTTCTCCCTCTAGCTCAACCATAACTGGCGCATTCATACTAAATAAACAAAAAATCCAGCAAATTAAGAAAAATCACAAATATCACCCACAAAAATAAAAATTGCAAAAAAGCCCCTGCAATATACCTAAATTGCAAAACAGTGCCTACATTAATTATCTTCAAATTTGCAAAAAAAAAAGGCACTGCATTATGCTTATTTTTTTTGTAATTTCGACACAACGCAGGGGCTTTTATGCAAAATTACCCCAAAAATTTATGAAAAAATTAAGGGACCTGATTTGAAGAGCGCGAGTTCCAAGGATTCGAGCTCTTTCATACTTGGTCATATATTTAGAGGTTTTTCTGACGATCTGAGCCGGCTCCTTTTCGACCTTTTCCTCCTGATCTGGCAGCAGCTCGTCAGGCAATTCTTCGTTGTTGTTCTCTATTTCCTCTTCTGCCCCTTCCTAAAATTAGATTTACAAATTTAGAAAAAAAATTAATCATGAAAAAGTATTTTAATTTGAATAAAGTTGAGGAAGTATAATAAGGGGTTTTTTGTTATTTACTTATTTATTACCTCTATTTCTGGCTCTGGAGGCTCATCTTCATATCTGGGTAAAAAGTAAAGCAATTAGGGTTAGAACCGAAATTAATAGGCGATAAAAGTAAGCTGAAAATTTACAGTAAGAAATTTCAAGCTTAGGATTTTATCAAAAGCTTGAAAATACAAAAGGATGTCCAAAATAATCTCTTAAATCCTAATCCATCCAATTATTCCTTCAACTAGCCAGTCATCAATAACCCCAAATCGGCCCAAGTTCTACATAAACCCTAAATTCGTCCCCAAATCAGAAAACTGATCTAAATTCGTACTATAACTTCCCTCGAGTCATGACGTGATTAAACACTACAAAAATAACCCGTGTACTAAAAAATCAGAGAGAGAGAGAGAGAGAGGAACGAACCCCATGTCCATGTCATTGTATTCATCGTCGGCCATCTCCGCTCCCAATTCGAATTCTCTCCGGCGAGTGAAGAGGAAGGCGAAAAACCCTAGAGCTCAAATCGCCGCCTGCAGTCAAGTCCGAGTTCTACTTTCTCTTTCGTCCTTGAGTTTATTAACTTGACATACATAGTTCGGTGTTTCAATTAGTTGGGCTGGGTTTTTGTTTTGGCCAGCCCATTTATTCTTTGTATTCTTTAGTAATCAATGGGCCGAAGATAAGTTATTTAAGAAATGAAATTGAAATTGTTTAAACAGGATGATTTGTTCTTTTCTTTTCTTTTCTTGGATTAATTGTGAAGTGAATAGGGTGGGGTCATTAAGAAATGAAATTGAAATTAGTTGATTATACAGATAGAAGAATACTGGTTTGGTTCCCTTTTGTCCCCAGTTTCCAACCTAGTAATGGGCGAGCTCTTGATATTCAATGGCTTCATTCAAGTTCCGTTCAACTCATGTGATTTTGGGGCCAATGGGTCCATATTTTCCACGTCAGCACAGCTTAGGAAATGGAGAGTATAATCATAATGGTACTTCATGTGTAGGTTTAGCAGCTTGACTAGCTAGCTTGTGCATGTTAGTAATGTTTCATATATATAGCTTATATTAATTATTGGATAAAATGAGGTAACTCGTTTTTATGGAACCAATATTCTTTTTCCAGATGATTTCATTTTATGATTATACATACATTTAATCTTGAAGTCTTGCAGTTTTGTAAGTTTTACAAGTAATTCAGTCCAATATCAGTAGACACTTAGTCCTTAGATCTTAATACAGAAGCTACATCTTTCCGTACATAAAATATACGATAGTATGAGTAATTAGTAATATAATATATTGTATTCTACTATAATATAATTTTGAATTTTATGCCAAAGCTTGCTAGTTAATTAGAAGGAGAAATCTCAAATTTAAAACCCAATAAACACATTTAGCACAATTGATATTTAAGTATGTTTCTCAACCCACTAACACTAACAATAGGTTTGAGTCTCAGTAAATAAATAAAATAATTTTGAATTTTATATGTTTAATCCTCATCCCCAAATGAATCTGTGAAGTATAATATGAATCTCCATTACAAAATATGTACTAGATTATAACTTAGGAGGAGCAGGTTTACAAGGGCATAAAAGGTCTAAAATGATTGACATATGTGGTTGTGGCGTGGGCACATGGATGAGGAAGGTTCATAACTTGTGACAATTCAAGCTCACTTTTTTGCAATGTGGACCATAGAAAATAAAGGTTTCCCTAACTACTACATATCAGAATTTTCATACATTTAATCGCCTACTTTTACTTATATAGTAGTCTTATTAAATCAAATTAATTATTAGCCCCTTTTGATTTTTTTATCTTTTATCCATTTTTTAGACTAAATATATAATATCTTGCATGTTCCTACAAAATGAGGAAAAATATGGATACAACTGCAATATATCATTATATATCAAACAATTAGTCTAGGACCATCATTAAAAATTATGAATCAGATTATAATGTCTAATTGAAGAAATTGACACCACCAAATTAAATATTATGAAGTTCTCTAATTTTATATATATATATATATATATATTATGTTATGAATTATATTTTTAATTATGATCCATAAACATTTTTATAACAAGTACAAATCATGATAAATATCATGTATAATCTTCTTTCCTCTATTCCAAACTACAATTATATAATTATCGCGACCTCAACATAATGAGAGAGAAATGGTGACAATTAAGACTTTTTCAAAAAAATTAAGATAGAATTGTAAAAAAAATGAGTGAGAACTACAAGCAATTGCTTGCTTCGTTCTCTATCTAGGGTGGGCTCACATGCTCCTGTCTAACTTTTTAAAATTCTGTTAGACGCAAGATTCGAACTCCTACCTATAGAAAAGTATGATTAATATCATACTACTAGACTATCTTAGTTGTTAGTAAGATAAAACTGTATTAAAGATACTTTTATTTTATATTTGTATAGAAGATACACTTGCTTAGTGGCTTTGCGGAAGTGTTATGATATTTTGATGTTTTGTAGGGGTATTCACCAAAATTATGCCTATGTAATAGTGATTGAATTTCTTTTTTTTATTTGTAGGCCATCCCAACTCCATAGGAAAAGTTTCAGATCCAAAGTCCATTGACACCTTCACCAAATCCTATCCAAACTTGCCTTGACCCAGGTGCAAGTGGTATTGCTCAAAATTCATGTATGTGATAGAAAAATAGAATACTGTGTAAGAATGTAGTGTACCTATAAATAATACTAACGTGGTGATAAATATGTTTCATTAAACAATATTGGGGATAGATAATAAATTATTAATATACAAAGTTTATTGATAGTCTCAATTTTTTGAATCAGAGCTAATTAAATTAACTTCCCTAGGAACAGTTCATTCAATTTTCTTCAGAGGTGGGCCTTGAGGGGAGATTTTTCATTGATATCACTGGAAAATTTTATTTTTATGATAACACCTTTATTTGCTTTGTTGAAATTTTCCATTATATACACCCTTATTATATATGCTAATCCTATATTGAAATTTTCCGGTATCTGATTTTTTCTACTGACAGAAGTATGATCAGTGACGGTCCTGCTTAATAAAATAAGAGGCACCTGTCAAAATATTTGCTCTGTGGCTTAAACTTGAGACTTCTATGGAAATTCAAAAAATCCTCAACTGCTGAGTTTGTAAGGTTTGACCTTCTTCTGAATTATGCACAAATATATGTTTTGAGGCTCAAGATGTAAATATAGAAGTTTATAGTGGCATGGTACAACTTAATTTCTTCTTCTTTTTTCAATCAACCTCCTTTCTCACCTACTTAATCTGGGGTGGTACGTTTGACTCTCACTCCCACACTGAGGTAGATCAAATTGCACCCAAAAAGATGAGAAATGATACACTAAAGTATGAAAAAAGGGAATTTGAGACGCACAACATACAAGGAATAACATTTGTTTTTAACCATATGCATTAACTCAACTTCCTTACATTTCACTACAAAGTAGAAGTACCAAGTACAGTACAGCTTGCATTACCCACTCTAATTATATAAATGGTCCAATTTAGTAGTTTCTTTTCGAGTGATATTTGTGTAGCCGGACTTGAACCTATGAAATCAAGGGAAATTTGTGTAGCCCCTACATCATGCCAAATTGCAGAAACGCCCTAATATTATTGGAGAGATCATTGCAAACAAACTTCATTGTCAAATAAATTCAGCTCCTATCATTCAGCTTTGTCTAGTGATGTTAGATCAATATCTATAAGATTAGGCATGTTAATCTAATATCGTTACAAACGATTGTACAATGAAAACTATTTTTTGAATCATTGAAGAATAGAATACTTTTTTCAATTTCCGTTAATACATGGACTTTTTTTTGCAAATTACCTAATCAAATATCATGTGATGTGGCCATAAAGTCCGTGACCCTACATTGAGTCACTGTAATGCGGGTCCCACCTAAAAGTTTATAACAAGTTAATTCGTTATCTATATGAATTTGTATATAAATTAGTAATCCGTATATAAATTACAATATGATCCGTAAAAGGAGATTTGAGAGAGCATGCATGTGAATTTTTCTTTTGTTTTGTTTATTTCGAAAAGGTAAGAATTGCATGGAAGAGTTTAAGATAAAACAAAGTTAAATCGTCACGCTAACGCTAAGTTGTCCCTATAAATATAGGGAGCTTATTTCCTCCATTTGCTTCATTTTGTATGGCTCTAGCTCTTATTTCACTTCTTTTTATTGCAAATGATTGCATCGATAAAATAAATTCACAAAGAAGTCCTCAACTTTATATATATTGCAGAAAACAGAATTTCAATAAAAATAGTCCCTATAATAAATAACAATAACAAAATAAAATGTAGCAACAACCAAAACATTATATATAGAAAAGAGAACTAGAATATTTCCGTACAATAGTCCATATAAAACGGTATAACACAACAATAATAAAATAGCTAATCTATAATGAAACAATATTTTATTGTTATAAATCAATGTATATGCATGCTAAAATATTAAATAAGTATAATAAAACATATATTGCTCTTGTGCAACCGTATATAGACACATAAAGAATTTGCTTAAAGTGAACTTATATAATCAATATTATGAATCTAGATAAGAGTTAACACTCAAGAGATTTAACATGTATAATTTATGAGCTTTTTTAACAAATAGTCAAATAAATATATAATTTTATTTACAGTTTTAGGTTTTGATTTGTAATATTCGAACTTTATTTGGGTAATATATCCATGGGCGGAGATTTATTGGGACTGGGGGGCATGTCCTCCTCCTCTCAAGATTTCGACAGAGTAGTATATATCGGTAGTGTTTAGTGAAGAAATTCTAAAATATATATATATATATATATATATATATATATATATATATATATATATATATATATATATATATATATATATATATATATATATATTTATGTTTTGTAAAGAAACCAGACAATCACACAGGGACTTAAACAGTTAGCCGCGTCGCTGACAGAGAAACAGAATAACAGTGACTGCACAGTAACATGGTAGCACTAAACCAGCAGTGACCTTGTAGTTATCAGCAGCAGAAATAATAGTGCAGTAATAAGCTCACACTAGTCTAAGAAAGAACAATAATAGAAGAAGAAAATATTGAACAATGAAAATTGAAAAATAAGATAAACTTCTTATTACAAGAGAAATAAAGAGATACAAAATATTGTTATTGTTAGAATGAATCAAACTCTATCATACCCCTCTATTTATAGAATAGTCATATATAATATAAGAAAATAACTCAAAGAATTACTGCCCAAATTAACATCTAATGCATGGAAATACTAAAGCTTCTTGTCAAAAAATCTTATTCATGATAATACCAAATATGCTTGTTAAGAAATCTTATTTCCAAGAAACTTCTTTCATAATTTGTTGACTGACTTCATAATATACAAATGTATCTTTATATTTTAACATGTTTTTGCTCTCAAAAATTTTGTACAATATTAATCAGTTGAAATAAATTTTTTTTTTTGTCTCCAGTAAATTCAGAGAAGTTCCGTCACTGAATATATCCCATGAGTGGGTGAAAAACCGCCTCATGCTTGATAAAAAAACATAGATGGGAACTTTAATTTGCCATTTTTTTTATAATGTAGGGATTCTTTTGCAACAATATCTTCATAACTTACGGGCATTTTGCAAAGCATTTTGCAAAATGTATGTCAACAAATGATATAGTATATAACACTAGTAATTTAAACATGAAAAAAGTAAAAGTAAACAAAAAAAAAAGCCAAAAGAGAAAATTACTTGTGCGATGCAAATAGAAACTGCCCCGCCATGAGAAAGGGGAGAGCTTTAATATCATTCTTTTCACTGCTTGGAAGCCAAGACAATGCAGATTCTAAAGAACCCATCAATTTTATGGTAAAAAACGAAAAAAGAGTCACTACTCAGTAGTCGTGTAATAATGCAGACTAGTTGTTAAAATTATGAGAAATTTCGTGCTATGTTATATTTAAAAATCCATTGTTGATCAAACATAAAATTATTTCTTATAATGAATTTTTGAGGTCTAATTAATTGGATCTCAATTTAGCGATTCAATATCTGAATATCTTATTTGAGAATTAGGATGTTAGAGATTGTTGTCTCAAATCTCATAACATCAATTAATGAAAAAGTTACCTAAGAGAGCTTAAAAACAATTGTAGTCCAACTATTTTTTTTTTATTTGATATTTAAGTCCAACTATAAAAATATATATTCTATAAGTGTCTTTTACATTTTTTTTTCATTTGTATATTCTTTTACATTACTTATTTTTATATACTTAAATGAAAGAAAAAAAAAAGTGTCTTTTACTTTAATGAATAAGTTACCTTAAGAGCGCTTTCAAAAAAAAATTGAAGTCCAACTATTTTTTTATTTAACATTTAAGTCCAAATATATAATATACATTCTATATAAGTGTCTTTTACATTTTTTTCATTTGTATATTATCTTAAATTACATATTTTCACATACTGAAATGAAAGAAAAAAAAGATAAAGAATAAATCAAACAGATTTATAAATAAAGATTTTAATAAAAAATATGATATTTGAATAAGAATTATTATTTTTTGTAGAATTGTACAAAATTTATTTGTGCTTTAGTAGTGAATTTGTAACTTCTACTTATATGAATATTTCAACTTAATGGAAAATAATAAATTGTTGGATGGAATATTTTAGTTGTACTTAGACAATAATAATTGCTTCAAATTTCTTCCAACGCAGTCTTGACTCTTGATTAATGCCAAATTACTCCATTGATCGTGCTTCGCTTAGATAATTCCTTTTTTTTCACGAAACGCCCGTGCTTGTTTAATTTGGATTTATTTAAATAAGAAGGGAGACAAAAAAACATATGTAATGTATAAATTATTTTATATTCTGAGGCATATTCAACTTGTAGATCTTTGGAAAGGTTTGTTTTTCTTTCATTTAAATGGAGAAAAAGTGAAGGCGAAATCCAGAATCCTATCTACCTACAGATAAAAGGATAATTACAAAAACAAGAATCCAGAAATCAATTATTCAACTTAATATATAAATTAGTTTAATATATATTATAAATTTATTTAATATATACTTTATATTATTTTGTTGTAAATTTATTTTAAGAAAATATCTCATGTTTATCCAAATCAATCAAAATCATATATCAAACAAACAATTTTAATATATATGCATCAAAACAATTATGCACACAATTTCAATCAGCATCCACAAATAAATTATTCAACTTAATATATAAATTGTTTTTAAGATGCATACAAATTATATATACTATTTTGATATATAATATATATTATTTTGTTGCAACTTTATTTTTAAAATAGCTTGTGTTTATTCAAATCCATCAAAATCAAACATCAATCAAAATAAAACAAATCCGGCCGCCTGGTCATCTTCTTGCATCAACATTTTTTTTGTATTAATAATATAAGAAAATGTATAATCACGACGGTTAAATTACTTCTATATTATTCAGGTCAATGGTCACCCTTTGACTGGTTGTTCGTTGAGTTATATATATTATTTTTGTGTTTTTAGAAAAAAAATTTGTGTTTTATATATTATTTTGATATATAATATTATGTATGTTTTATATACTATTTTTTTATTTATATATATTATTTTCAAAATATATATTTTACATACTATTTTTTATTTTTATATACTGTTATAATGCTTCCTATATGTTATTTGGTTTTATATACTATTTTGAAAAAATAATTTTATATTTTTCTTTCATATATTTTTTTGTGTTTTTATATATTGTTTCGCTATAAAAGAAAAAACTCGGAGTGCACTAAGTGATTTATCAAGTCCCTAATATATATTTCCTCTACCGCGCAAATGATACATGCAAGACAAATGAAATATAACTTGATCAGAAAAGAAAAACAAACAATCAATTAATTAAAATATTTGTCAATGAAAAACAACAACTTTCTATTATAATCTATATGAAAAATAAAAATTCGAAAGATCATCCATTTAGATTCTTAATTAAATCCCAAAATATCAAAAACCATTATGTATTGAGTGGTGGAAATGGTGTGATGTAACCACACACTTAATAGTTCAACAAAACAAGTACTAACAAATTAATTTGGTTTTTTTCTTGCAAGAAGGCAAGATTGTCATTTTTTAGCCCCAACTCATGATTAGTGGATTGAGAGGCTTGGATTGAGAGGCTTTGCTAAGTAATATTAACTTAAAATTTCCCCCACAGTTTAGAGGTATTTTACTATTTGATTTAGTAAGATTTGGCAAAATTGTTATTTTTTAATTTTGGAATAAGCAAAATCACACACTATTTAATGCATACCCCTCAGAAAGCATATATTGAATAAGTGAAATGTGCAAATACGAAGGCATTGTAGCATGACGGCACTGTAGATATACTATTTTTCCATTTTATATATTGTTTTCTCATTTTTACTGTTTTGCCATTTAATATATTGTTGTTTATTCTTTATGTATTTTTTATTTTTTTATTTACTTTTATATACTATTTTCTCATTTTATATATTGTTTTCTCATTTTTATATACTCTTTCTCTTTTTATGTATATATAGTTATTAGAAAATAAATTATATATATTATTATTAGATCCGTCATGAACAATCATGCTACAGTGTCATCATGCTCTATCAGGTCCCATTGAATAAATCCTAGTGCATTTTGAGTTTACATTATGGGCCTGTTTGATTTGATAGAAAAGAAAGTGTTTTCTAAGAATTGATGTTCATGGTAACATAATTAAAAGAATTGTGTTTCTATATGTGTTGTTTGATGTGTTAAAAAAGGAAATTATTGAAACTAAAATTTGTTGTTTGATATAAAAGAAAATTTTAAAGTAGTTTAAAAGGAAATGAAGGTTAAATACTATTTTTCAGTATAATATAATATAATATAATATAATATAATATAATATAATATAATATAATATAATATAATATAATATAATTTTATGAATTTAATATAATATAGTATAAATTATAATGTAATATAATATATATTATGAATTTAATATAATATAGTATAATCTAATTTATTTAATATAATATAATATAATATAACAATATTTAATATATGAGATGAGAGAACGTGTTTTTTCTCCATTTTGGATGGAAAATAAATTGGACTTAAAAGGTGGCATCCATAGAAATGAGTTTCCATCAAGGAACTCATTTCTTGCTAAATATTTAACATTTTAACCATCAAACACAAGAATGAAATAACTTTCTAAGTAAGCTCTTTTTTTTTCCAAGTTTTTCTCTCAAATCAAACAAGACATGTATGCTCTCATGATTTCTTTTTAATGAAAGCTTGAGGTAAGTGATCCCACAAACTATTATATTAATAATAAAATAGAAGAATTATAATAAGTATAAAGACACATGCGGATTTATTGTTTTGAAATTGTCGAAATCAATTCATGCTCTCATGATTAATGGAATGAAGATGAGAAACAATCAAGCTCTCCATTTTTTTATCAAAAATAATTAGGTAGAATTCACTGTATATACACGAATAAAAACGGAATTCTCAAAATATACACATTCATAATCAAATTCCAATTTATAGCATTTCCGCACTTCTAAAGTGTGGTTTGCAATTTTTTTTTTTTTTGGGCTGAAACCACACTTTAGAAGTGCGGTTCAGAAAAAAAAAAAAATTTCTAAAACCGCACTTCTAAAGTGCGGTTATAGATTTTTTTTTTTTTTTTTTTTAGTTTTTAGGATGAATTTTATATGTTTGGAAAAAAAAACATATATGTCTTTATCTATATGTTAAAAAGGAATATTTATAAACATTTATTTCAATATATGTTGTCAAACATATATTGTAAGATAAATATTTTTATAGGTCTTAATTTATTGTCATGGTATAAACATTTTTATTCAATTTCTACAACATATAAAAATGCAATTGCCAAATATTCATTTAAGGACATATAAAAATCTTTTTCATGATATAAACATTTTTATTCAATTTCTACAACATATAAAAATGCACTTGCCAAATATTCATTTAAGGACATATAAAAATATTTTTCATTTTTATCAAGAACCTAACCTTGATAGTAAAAGCATTTTTATTTTGATTAATTATAATATGCATGTCCGAATGGTAAAGATATATTATACCATTTAGTGCATTTTACTATATGGTATAGATACTTACTATTCGGACATACATATTATAATTAATCAAAATAAAAATGCTTTTATTACCAAGGTTAGGTTCTTGATAAAAATGAAAAATATTTTTATATGTCCTTAAATGAATATTTGGCAAGTGCATTTTTATATGTTGTAGAAATTGAATAAAAATGTTTATATCATGAAAAATATTTTTATATGTCCTTAAATGAATATTTGGCAAGTGCATTTTTATATGTTGTAGAAATTGAATAAAAATGTGTATATACCATGACAATAAATTAAGACCTATAAAAATATTTATCCAACAACATATGTTTGACAACATATATTGAAATAAATGTTTATAAATATTCATTTTTAACATATAGATAAAGATCTATATGTTTTTTTTTCCAAACATATAAAATTCATCCTAAAAAACTAAAATAAAAAAAAAATCTATAACTGCACTTTAGAAGTGCGGTTTTAGAAAAAGAAAAAAAATTCTGATTCAGCCCAAAAAAAAAAAAAAATTGCAAACTGCACTTTAGAAGTGCGGAAATGTTATAAATTAGAATTTGATTCTGAATGTGTATATTTTGGAAATTTCGTTTTTATTCGTGTATATACAGAATTCTACCAAATAATTATCACATTTTTAATTTCCCCTATCTATTTTTCTCAAGCAGAACAATCACAGACTAACAACTCACAAGTCTCTTGCCAGTGTTCTCCAAATCTCAGGTCCAAAACACACCAAACGTTTCTAGACCTCCTCTTAATTAACATTATTCAAATCCACTTAACCATCCCCCTTAATTATAATTACCAATTATCAACTATTTTAGCAACTCATTAATTTCACGCACCCCCCTCCCCAAATTCAACCTCTGTCATGAAACTGTGGACACCTCTTTCCTTAATTACCCTAAAAAATTCATTACCATTAGAATTTTTCTCACTTATTATTCATCTCTCACATGCACCCAAATCCCCACACCTCCCCTATATGGCCTTACCATCATTGCACCCACCTCTCCTCCCTTCTCAAACCAAACTTTGTTAAAGCCATCATTCCTTCAAGCGTCAAGCTCCATCAATGGCAGGGGCAAGTAAGCTCTATCAAAAATACTTCAAAAAGCGCCCTAATCTCATCTCTATAGCCTTTATCTCTCTTCTCTGTTCCCTCTCGTACTTCCTCGGAGTTTGGCAGAATGGCGGAGTATCGAACTCCACCGCCACCACTTCTCTGCTCTCCACCAAAGCTTGCGACCCAACAACCGGCGTGACATCATCATCTTCTCTAAACCTCGACTTCGCAGCTCACCATGCAGCCAACGACTCATCTTTCGCAACTCCTGCCCCAAACAATTTCCCGTCTTGCGACATCAAGTTTTCTGAATACACCCCATGTGAGGATGTAGATAGGTCGCTGAAATTCGATCGGGACAGATTGATTTACAGAGAGAGGCACTGTCCTGAGAAGAGGGAGCTCTTGAAATGTTTGATTCCGGCGCCGAACGGGTACCGGAACCCGTTTCCATGGCCGGCAAGCAGGGACGTTGCTTGGTTTGCGAACGTGCCGCACAAGGAGCTGACGGTGGAGAAGGCGGTGCAGAATTGGATTAGGGTTGATGGAGATAAATTTAGGTTTCCGGGCGGAGGGACGATGTTTCCTCATGGAGCCGATGCTTATATTGATGAAATTGATAAGTTGATTTCTCTTCATGATGGAGCTATTCGAACCGCCATTGACACTGGTTGTGGGGTAAGTTTGACTGATTTTGTTAAAGAATTAATTTTTTTTTAAATGATTTTTTATGTTTGTTTCTTTGATTTGGTGATTTTGGGTTTTTGAATGTGATTAACATTTTACTTGTGTTGCTCTGTTTTGATAATTTGATTTTCTTTTTGTGAGTGAATCTAGTGAATTAAAACATAGAGAATATAATCAGGGATTAATTGGGTGGATATTAACTATCAAGGGAAAATAAAACAGAAAGTATTTCTAAAGGGATATTGCGTGTTGATAAATTAGGAAAGATTTCATTTGATTGATCTGATACATTGTACTCAAACTTCAGCAACCCAAATTCTTAGTCTTTCAATAGCTTTTCATTTTTCCCGACAATCTTCCCATCAAGTTGGACTTTTTTCCTTTTCCTTTTGCACCTTTCAAAAATTGCATTTTCATATTAATCCCTTGATTCTTTGTGGGACCATGTGGTGTGTATGTAGGATATTATTATTTACGTATGAAAACATTATGTATTTTTTGGGTGAATATGCAAACAAGCCCCTACCGAAATGAATCAGTACCGGTTCCGTTACTGACAGAAACCAGTAGCTTTTGAGCATTAGTTGTACTTATTTTGTTTTCCAATAGTAGTAGAAGCAATGTGGCAGCTTTGCTCTGTTCTTCTCAGTGATTGCACTCCGTGTGGCCGACTTACATTTACACATGTCATCCACCGCAAATTATCTTCTATACTTTAATTATAAAATAAAAAACATGTGGTATATATTAATATATCTGCGAAAAATCTCCTTTAAGTCTTAAGGAGTCCATTTAAATTTTTTGGTGGGCATATCTGCAAAAAGACATTTAAAGTAACAGACAAGCACTTCCTAACCCCCAGTCTCAACAGTCAACACAAATGGAGCTAGAAAATAAACAAACAAAAAAGAACAACAAAATAGGCTCTTCAAAAAGACCTTTAATTAAAGATTAAACACTTTTTAACAATATTTTGATTTGACAGGTGGCGAGTTGGGGAGCATACTTATTATCGCGAAATGTTATGACAATGTCCTTTGCGCCAAGAGATACTCATGAGGCACAAGTGCAGTTCGCCTTGGAACGAGGCGTGCCGGCCATGATTGGCGTGATGGCTTCGAACCGCCTGCCTTATCCTGCAAGAGCATTTGACATGGCTCACTGCTCTCGTTGTCTCATCCCTTGGAGTCAATACGGTATATGTCACTAATACATAAATCATGTGGAACCCAAATGCTACTAAGAGAAAATGAAATAGTAACTATAAAAGTATTTTTGTAAATTTAAGGACCACCAAAGTTTATTTCTTATTTGGACAGACCACTCAACTTTCAATCGTCTCGTTTTGTGAAAGTTCAATTACAATAAATATATAATTATAATTTGCGTGACTAATTTGGGTACGTAATTAACTTCAATGATTAATATGCATAATTTAACCAATCTTGATGATTTAATCCACAGATGGGTTGTACTTGATTGAAGTCGACAGAATTCTAAGGCCGGGAGGATACTGGATCCTCTCCGGCCCACCGATCAACTGGAGGAAGCACTGGAAGGGTTGGCAAAGGACTCAAGAGGATTTGAATTCAGAACAAAATTCAATCGAGGCTGTAGCGAAACGTCTTTGCTGGAAGAAAATCAAGGAGAACGGAGACATCGCCATCTGGCAAAAACCGACCAATCACATCCATTGCAAGCTGAACCGCAAAGTCATCAAGTCGCCTCAGTTCTGCCCCGCCCAAAACCCCGACGCGGCATGGTAAATCGAAATTGGAAAATATTTTTCATTTGCCTTACAAAAATCAAGAATCTTTCGGACATAGAATCTATTTAAACTAGAAATTAGTGCTAGACACGACTAGTTTGTATGACAGTCAAGTCTATTAGTTGGTATCCAGAATTCTAGTTAAAAGAAAATACTACTAGCTAGACCTGACTCCCTTATAAAGTTGTCTAGGTTTGATTTCTTGATTCTCTTTTTGGATTTTATGTATGTAACATTATTAACAAAAAATATATAATTTCTTTATTAATTTTGTATTTTGACAGGTATGATAAAATGGAAGCGTGCATTACTCCAATGCCTGAGGTCTCAAGCATTGAAGAAGTGGCGGGCGGAGAATTAAAAAGATGGCCTGAAAGATTATACACAGTTCCTCCCAGAATTGATTCCGGAAGTATTGAAGGAGTCACAGAAGAGATTTTCTATAAAGACATGGAGTTATGGAAGAGTCGAGTTGACTATTACAAAAAACTAATCAACCAATTAGGTCAAAAGGGCAGATACCGTAATTTACTCGACATGAACGCCCAATTTGGCGGGTTTGCCGCCGCTTTGATAAACGACCCGGTTTGGGTCATGAATATGGTCCCGACGGTTGGGAAGGATACTCTTGGTGCCGTTTATGAAAGGGGATTAATTGGAGCTTATCAAGATTGGTATGTTAATAATTTTTTATTTTGATTTTTTCTTATTTTTATGTTTGTGTAGTTTGTAGTTATATTTTGATATTTTATTTTTAGGTGTGAGGCGATGTCTACTTATCCAAGAACGTATGATCTCATCCATGCCGATTCGGTCTTTACCTTGTACAAAGACAGGTAATTAAATTGTTTTTACACCCTTTTATCTAAATTTCTAATTGTTTTTAATGTGTTATATTGATATTTTGTTGTTCAGATGTGAGACGGAAGATATATTAATAGAGATGGATAGAATCTTAAGGCCGGAAGGCAGTGTAATTTTCAGAGATGATGTGGATATTTTAGTGAAAATAAAAAGTATAGTGGATCGAATGAGATGGGAAAGTCAGATTGTAGATCATGAGAATGGCCCACATGTCAGAGAGAAGATTTTGTTGGTCGTAAAATCGTATTGGACGGCTGAAGACCAAAATCAGGCTCGATAAGTTTAGAAAAAATGTTTAAAGTTGGTTTTTATGTTTTGAACATCATTGGTTTAGTTTTTTTTTATTTTTTTTGTTTTCGGTTTATTTTTGTTTCTTTCTTATTCTTTGGACAGTAGGAGTTCAAACAACCGGCCGGTTTCTTTATAGAAAAGGAGGATAAAAAGGAAATGGTTGTAAGTGTTGAAATTAATAGATTTAAATTGTGTTAGGCTGTGGTTAAAACGAAATTCTGCTCGTGGAAATAAATGTTTTACTTTTAATTAGTAAATTTACTTGATTTTATAATGAAAAAAATTAAAAGAAAAGATTTTCAGGAATCCGCATTTGGTATGACATGCAAAAATGGTTGATATTTCTAGTCTAGAGTTGTTGAATCATGAAATATGTGATGGAATCTAGCTGAATCATTTTCAGTAAATCATTAGCTTAAGTTTACTGCATATAGCTCCAAATTTTGATTAGTAAAATCTCAATTGAAGTTTCTGAACAATTAAAATTTGACAACTCGCAAGGTCATAATTGAAAATAATGGAGTTGTTTAATGAAGAAAATGACTAATGTGGATTTAGTTAGATATGTCTGTTGGTGAGAGGTCATTTAGGTAAATAAATAGTGCCATACATTTCTGGTTTTAGTTGGCAAATCACGACAATTGGATAAAAAATCATATAGAAAACGATAAAACTAGATAAGGCTTACTATCTCACTAATTGCCATGCCAGTAGTTTCATGATTATATAAATATCAAATAATATTTTAGCCCGTGCCATGCCCTTTGTTGACTTTTCAAAAAGTTGTGGTTTGAGACGGGGTTGAAAACAAGTATTTAATGGACTCTTTTTATAAACAGTCTATACTAACTTACATGATTTTATCAAGAAAAAGAGTAATTTTTCTTAGTCTCTTTTTTAAATTTGTAGAAGATTCAAAAAAATTTAGAAACGATTGCAGTTTTACAAATTTTAGAAAGAAGGGCTAATTTGAGAAACTATTCAAAAAGTCTTCATAACACTGTTGATTGAAAGACTACCAGAGCAGATAGTATAGGGCAGTTGAGCTCAATAGAAAGCACATGGAAGGATTAAGAAACATGATTGTACAGCCACATGTAAAGAGTTGGATTCTCTTTTATTTTTCCTAATAATTTGACATTTCCCTTTCAGATTGTCTCTTTTAGCTTATCCTATCCACTGATTACAGCTAATTGATTTTCGCCTATAAATAATTTTATTATTTCTTCCAAGGAAGGATCTCGTTAAGCTTGAAATGACATTCAGTTATAAATTTATTTTATTCCTATAGCACAAATGTAATCTTTTTACATTAATGCACAGAAAACTCCTGTCTAATGTGTGTTTCTCATGATACAAACTTCATTTAACTACCGCCTAGTTATCGCATGTATTATGCGAAGTAAACTTAATCAGGTTCAAATTTTATATAACGAACATCAGCATCTTGTCAATTAATATCTTTTAATGCATTGCCTGTACAAACGGCCTACATAAAGCACAATTATGCTATGAAATTTAATAACTGATTATTTGACAATATATTCTAATCAAACAAATTGATACTCTCTACATGTGCAACTAAATCCTAAATATAATTAGATTTATGTTTTGTTTTTTCTTATTTTCAGAAAGATTCCATTGTCACTTCTCTCACTTTTTTAAGGGTTCGATTAAGACACTGACAGAACTCTTAATCTACCTGGAGAAATTTACTAGGTTTTGATTCTTTTGAATAATTAAATAATTTAAATAAGTCAATAAAACCTGTCTTGGTTGAAGCCAGTCTAAGTTAATAACACTATTTCATCCAGGTTCATCTCAACTAATCTTCTAATTAATAAACACACTCAACATTTCAAAAGATCCAAAAGTACATTTTATTGATCTAAACTACCAACAATAACAATCCAAGCATTTTCAGAACCCAAAATCAACTATTAGAGTTAAGAGATATATATAAACTAGATATACACAAAAAAATATGTGAAATTATACTAATAATTAGTAACATTTTAATATTCTCACCAAGGAATACTTCTCATTTCGGAAACTTCTTGAAATCTTTTCTTGACAGCTTTAAAGCTGCCTTGACTGGTTTTTCGCCAGTCAAACGATGCGCTTCTTTTGAATATGTCCGATAAATATGGCGATTTTGCGATCGGGTCCTTTTCAGGCAAGTCATCATATTCTGCAAGAAAAAGAAAAAAGATAAATACATGTTCTTCAAAAACACCTTATGTTATGGAATATTAAAAAAAAATACCCTATTTTAATTAAACTAGTTAACTTTTAAATTAGTAAAAAAAAAGTTCATATTAACTTTTTATATTCACTAACTTTAATGTTTTAAAAAACACCCTAACTCATTTTGGAAATAGAGGAAACACCTTAATTTATTTTGAAAATTAAATAAATAATTTAAAAAATGTATTTACATATCATATATCATTATTTATATATTATTTTGAATATCAAGCAAGAGGGTACTTTCTAAATTAAATGTAAATGGTTTTTTAGAACTTTAAAAGTTACAGGGTTTTCGAAGATTAAAAGTAGGAGTTTTTTTGACAAATTTGGAAAAAAAACATAGGGGTGTATTTGAAAATTCGCCATATTGAATATTGATTCTTTTGGGGGGTCAAAATGGAAATGTACCTGAAGATCGAGGGAGTTCATAGTGAAGTTTCAGAAAATGAGAGGCATTTTTGTCCTTTTTATGACACAAAATTCTAAGCAAAGTTTGGACATCATTTGTTGGATTTGAATTTGAATTATTGCCATTTATTTGCTCACTCGCATTTGTCAACATATCTATTATAGTCTCCGTCTGATGTACAAAAAAGAAAATAAGTCCTTAATTTAATTCATTTAGCAAAGGTAGTACATTCTTTTATATTTATTTTATTTTTATTTTTTAATTTAATTTACCTTATGTGAATATAAATCTAAAATTTGTAGAGTTAGTTTTGACTCAGTCTCCACAAAATCAGGAGGAAGGCCATGACCATTCGCTATAAAGAGATCCTACAAAAAGATAATTTCAGAAAATTAATATGATTATTATTTACTTATATTCAAAAAATAAGAAATTAGATAATATGCTTACTTTCAAAACAATTAAATCTTCTTGCATAAGTTCCACATCTTTTTCAGAAAATACACGTGATGGGCCTCCATCCAAAAGTATCCAAATATATCCTTCCTATTTTTCAAAAATTATTTTATTTTCAGTTTAATTATAAAATACATATTATAGTATTATTAGAATCAAGAATATAATATAAATCACCATAGATGCGCGAAAAATACTTGATACAACTTGGTCTCTCAGTTCATCAACAATTAAATCGCATATTTGGTCCAAAACCTAAAGTAAACAACCCTTAAATGTAAAATAAATAAATATATTGAGTAATAAATATACTTTAATTAATATTTACTTGATCAATTTGTGGAATGAAAATCTCCAATCGAGCTTGATCAACACTATTGCGATACAATAATGATAAAAATGAAATTCTTAAATCCCAAAATACCACTCTTACTCCTAAAAACACAAAAATTGAGATAAATAAAAATAGCAAAAAAATATATATAAATTAAATTATTTAAAAAATATGAAAAAGGCTAACCAATGAAGTCGAATATTTGGTTGCTGATGTCAATGGAAGTTCTTCTGACATCATCAAATATTGTGAATAGTTCATCAATAGATTGAGAGTTCTCATTTGTGGATTTAAGTTTAAATTTCTGTCCTTTTGATATGCATGAGAAATAATCTGAAAATCTCAAACCTGGAAAGAATAGAACAAAAATATTTCCAACATGCTTATTATAATAATATTAGAATTTTATAAAAAAACAGAATTTCGAAGGAGAAAAGTGAAAATAAGTATATATATTGAAAAGACTGATTGAGTTTTATTAATTATAACCTGATTGAAGAAGATTCCATGAATCTTTGATGGAATCTTCTAAAGAATCAAGCTGATCTCTAATAAACTGCACAAGAATTAATTAGTTAATTACCAACTCAAATAAAGATCGCAAAAAAATATGCGAAATAATATTTTATGAGAAAAATGGAATAATTTGAGGATAACTCACACGAAGCGTATTTAATTTCACACAGAGTTTGGAAACAGTTAAGCGCTTCAATTTAATAACCATTTTATCATCAAGAGATCTAGTTTCAACATGCCTTTTCTTTATAAAATGATTTATTGAGTCTGAATATCTCGTTAGAATTGGCTTATTAGGATATAAAACATTCTTTTCAACTGCAATAAATAAAATAGAAAAAAGGAAATTAGAATAATACTGAAAAGTTTGGATTGTATAGCAAGCATATTATATTTTTAATAAAATAAATAAATGAAAGAAATACCTTGTTGATCTGATACATGAAGTAAATAAGTTTCAAGGCACCGTGAAATTCCGATGAGTAAAAATCGCAAGTGGATTGTGTCCATTGGAAGCTTGGAATTAAAAAACTGCTCAATTGTCTGTAATAAAATTATTAGTTAATATAATTAGTCAGTAATATAACATTAACTTGAATGAACAGCATGAATAATACAATTATTATTTATTTTTTTAAATGGATAAAAAGCATACAAACCTCATCCACAATTCTGAAAATATCGACTACAGATTTCGCTTGCCTTTTGTGAGATGATACAGGCGCCCAATCCTACATTAAAAATTTTAACATAATCAACTATTTATTATTTATTTATATTTTAATATATTTATTTAATTATACAAACCTCTAAATCTAAAGCTCGATTTGTCCACTCTAAGAGTTTTTCATGCTGAATTTGTATCCACTGGAGAATAAGTGGCCCACTCAATTCACAAATCTACAGAAATTTCACCAATTTATTTCAAATTAATATAAATTTCCAAATTAATTAATCCATTTATGTTATAATAATAATACAATTAATTCTAACCTGATAAGGATGCAAATATTGATTCATTGATGAATCCATATCATCTCCATATAAAGAATATAATTTATCAGCCAAACAAAGCTCCAAATTATTTGAAGCAGCTAAAACCGCTTTCACATTTTCATTAAGCTGTGTAATTTCCTCCAAAAACGGTTTCTACAAATTACTAAGCCAAATTACACCTTACAAATCAGGAAAAAGAAAAAAAATAATATTTTATATCAAAAAGTAATAAATATATTGACACTTTAATTTACCAGGCTTTTTCCATAGAAAAAATGAAGGAGAATTAAAGAGAGTCTGCCAGCTGGATTATAATGAGAATTAAGTATTGGACTGAATTTAGAGAATTCTTTTTCTGCGATTAATTTTATTTCATTTGCTAGCATTACTAAACAGTGGTTGTCTGAGCCAGCTAGGTTTTCTGATATTTTGGCAACCTAAAGAAATAACAGAACAAAAAATAAAATAAATAAATAAATGATAAATTATCAAATATAGAAATATGGAAACAGATAGATGAAAGTATAAACTAACACGAGTATAAGCAGCTTGAATTGAACTCTCAACAAAAACATGAAGCAGTTTCATTTCAGGTGTACTTTTGGCCTCAAATGCAATTACCTAAAATTAATATAATTTTAGCAAATTTAATAAGTCATATAATAATAGTGTTATTCTAAAGTCAGTTTATTTTATTTTATTTTATATCTAACCTTGGTTTCTTCCTTGTCAGAATATTGGGCCCCATAAAGCAGCATTAATTCGACCACATCTTTAAAAATCGCGTACATGTCCTAAAATAAAATAAAATATAAATATAAATATTGCCACATGAATAATATAAGAAATATTTAAAATGAGTGGAAATATAACAAACCTGATTAAAATTCAGATGATAGTCTTTTAGTTGATAGAAACACCAAGTGCTTATTTTGAGTAGAACTGTATCAATTGTACTTAGATTTTTTTTAATATTTTTTCCTTCTTGAACTGAACAAATAAGGCTGTTTATATATTCTTTTTCCAAGCCTTCAAAATTATTTTTCGGTAAAAAACTCCGAGTCTCATGAATTGCGTGTTTTAACAGAAGAATTTCACCTGTTTCAATAAACTACACACACAAAAAAAAAATTTTAGGTACAATTTAAATAAACTTATGAATGTAAAAATATGTAAAAGAAATAGATTAAAAAGTGCACCTTTTCAAAAAAGACCCAAATTTTCAAAGAATCATGCAATTTTTCTGTAATTCCCAAAATGGGCCAAGTTATCTTTATAAGATCTAGAATTTCTTCTGCTTCCTACTAATGGACACAACACTTCAATTAATAATTAAAAAATATATAATATATCATTTTATAGTTGAAAATTTTAAAAAAGGAAATGAAATAATATCAGTACCTCTAATAATTGGCCCTCTTCAAGCACATCAAAAATACTAGAGAGCAATTTCGCATATATTCTTAAATTAAAAGAATAATTATTTGTCCAATAATACGTTTCTTTTTCAAGATTGTATTTTTTTGGCATAGATGAAATTTTTGATGCGTATTTTTGTATAATTGTCAATATTTCCACATGTGCTTCTCCAGAATTCACAAACCATTCCTATTATAATGTTTATTAAAAAGATTAAAACAAAGAAATATTAATTTGAAAAAAAATTATTTATTTATAGGAAATTAAGATTTTTTTTAATGTACCTCTGAATTTCTGAGCTTAGAAAGAAGTATACTGATGGATTTTCCCACATTGGAATCCGTATTTGGAGAACTAAGTAGAAATTCTTCTAGAATATTTGCCTAAGAATAATGATATAAATTAAAAACCAAAAGTAAGCAAAAAGTAATAGCAAAAAATATTATGAACAAATGGAAAAAGAATACAAATAAAAAAATGGAAATCTTACATGCCTCCTTGTAAATTGCACACGTGATCTTTCAGTCGGGAAATTCAGCTTGGAAATGGAATTTAATAAAACTATAGATATAAATGGTATATCAATTTGCTGATTGGTTCTTTTTTGCAAAAAGGACCTCAAACCTTGCTTAATTACTTCATCCATTGCCTCTGAGATCTGAAACAAATAAAAAATGTAAGGGAAATCTTACAAAGTCATTAAATTTAATAAATAAATAAATAATACTTGCCTCCATTTGAGCACGAAATAAATCTAATATATCTGGATAAGATATTTCAGGCTCTGAAGAAGAACTAATCTTTTCTTTTTTAATTTCCTTTTTTGCCCTTAGATTTTTCAGAAAACCCGACTTTTTCTCTTTCTTCTTCTCTTCAGAAATGGGCGTGTTTGTCCTGTAAATTATACAGCTAAAATTACAACTAAACATTTGAAAAACAAATTTAAATTTAAATCAATTGACAAAAAAAATTAGATTACCTTATAGTGAGAGAAAGTGTAGGTAATAAACAAGCAAGAAGGACCTCATATGCAGTTTCTTGCAAATCCAGATCAGACAAACCTTAAAACAAAAAAAATAAAAAATAAATGATGAAAATAAAGATAACAAAAATATAAAAATAAAACAAAAATAACAGGAATTTAGCTGAGAATTTAATTTATTTATTACCTGTAGTAAATTCAGGGAGACCGAGCGAAACCGAAACTGCATCTGCACAATTCATTTCTTGAGGTTTCTCAATTTCATTTTCAGATTCTGATATATCATTAATATTATTATTTCCAGATTTATCATCAAAATTTTCCTCTGAAATTTCTGTGCTTCTCGGAACTTCTCTTAATCCGACAGCTGGTACTGAACGGACTGGAGGGGAACTGAACGGTTCTGAACTGGAGAGGAAGAATACCGGCTCTCCTCTTGATGAACTCGCCTGTACAATTTCAAATTAATTGAAAAAATTTCATAGGAATTGAATAAGAAGATGAGGAAAGTAAGGTTTTCACCATGACTGGATACTTGAGCTCCTCATAATATCGCCTCGTAGCTTCAGACGGATCAAAATCACTACCTGGTTCATCACAACAACAAATCAGACAACAAAATCCTGACATAAATTGAACAAAAAAAGATTTTATATTATTTACCGGAAACTATGCATTCTAAAACATAATCGGGGCTGACGGAATCCAAATCGATGACGGCCAGATCGACCGGGGCGCCGGAGCTGGACCGGACGGATCCGGACGAGAGGAGGAACTCAAGGAGCTGGTACCGATCGTGGTGGAAGCGATTGAGCATGTACACGGAATCCATCGCATCTTCCGCCTAGTCTTCTTCTTCTTCTTCTCCTTCAGATCGCAGCGCAGCTCGAGAAGAGAAAAAAGAGGGTTTATGTCGGGGTCTGAGCTTTGGACTGGAAAGTGGGCGGAGAAAGAGAGAAAGAGAGTAGTAGTGGAGAGGCATAAACGATGGGAATCGAGCTTGCGTTTCTTTCTTGTATTCTGTTCCCGCTCTCATCTGCCATCAGCTACTTGCAATACAAATACAAATACAAATACATATACATATGATATGTATATGGATAGAGCGATACGGTAAATTTTAAAAAATATAGAATATGGATACGGCGATATGATAAATTTTAAAAAATATAAAATATGGATGCGGCAATTTATATATTATTTTGTTATTTATTAATTATATTTAATATATTTAATTAATTTATATATATTTAGATATTAGAGTTTGATGTAAGAGATGCTGAAAACTTGTTATTGTAGAAATATTTTGATGTAGAATATTTATTTGTTATAGTTAAGTAAATAATTAGATGTCTTAATTTTATTTTATTGATTTTATATATGTAATTATATATTTTAAGAATAAATGTTCTTACGTTGGAAGTATCCGATGCGGATATGTGAAGTATCTGTGAAGTATCCGGTATTATTTTGAAATAAAATATTCTGATACGCCACGTGGCGTGTCTGATACGGTATCCAAATATCCGATATGTGTATAAGTATCCAATACGGTATCCGATATGATAACATAGGATTTGAAATTTCGGTTTATGGCGATCCTGGATTTTGAATTTCCTTCAGATTTCAAATCTGGAGTTTGTATTCTAGTCTAGTTGGAATTTGGATAACTAAATATTTGAAATTTCAGATGTCTGGGATTTGAATCTCCGAATAGAAAATTCCTCATTTGGAATCTTGGAAATTGCTAATTAAATATTTGAACTTCGGATATGTAACTGGATATATGTAGTGCACAATTTTTTATTTTAGAAATTGCAATATATATATTTGGAGTTGAATTTTTATATTCTCGGAAAATCACATAATTGCAAAAGCGTGTATCATTTTATTTTCTACCATGTTCGGTTTGGAATTATATTTGGGTTGCTAATGATTAAAAAATGCTCTTGTAATCAATATGTATGATGCTTTGATGGATAATTTAACGAGTTATGATTGAAGACAAAGCCAAATAATACAACATTCTCTTAGTCAATGATAGATTGTTCTACATTTTGAAAAATCAAAATTATAAATCTTTGATTGCGACTCCATCATAATGCATTTCTTGACTAATTAAGTTGAGTATCACTATCACACATGACTTTTTACCTCGTAATTATTTTTTGTTTCTTGCATCTTTAGTCAGGTCTGATCACACTCATTCGTCCGCTTTTCAATATACTTTTTATTTTCTATTTATTATTTTCATTATTTTACGTATATACTATTTATTGCATTTACATATTATTAAAAAAAATAAATTTTATATATATTTGTTTAATTTTATATATTGTCTATTGTCTCTATATATTGTTTTATGTGGCATGTTATCATGTTGTGCAATATCACATTTATTTATTTTTCTGTTATGCAAAAATATCATAATATATAATCCAAAACTTAAACGTCGAAATTAGTAATCGGAGTTTTCAGAATCTCAAAAATAGACTAATCTGAGTTTCAAAATTCGAATTTTCCAAACCCCATGAATTTAACTCTCAAATCTTCTACAATCCCAGAACCCAAAACCCGGATTTCCAAAACCCAGAACTCAATTCTTGAATCCGTCACTAACCCTTCTTCCCTTCCCTCTCCGATTTCCCTCCAGATTTTCATTCAAGGGTTTCTTTCTTTCTCCCTCGTCACTCAACTCAGCCTGAATCAGCCATGGCGGCGTCTTCTTCCTCCTCGAGCGATCCGCTGTACGACATTCCGTGGGTGGAGAAGTACCGGCCGACGAGGGTGGCGGACGTGGTGGGTAACGCCGACGCCGTCTCCCGCCTCCAGGTCATCGCTCGTGACGGCAATATGCCCAACCTCATCCTCTCCGTGAGTTCGTTCCTTCCCGTTCAAATGCTGAGTCGCTCTAGCAGCTTTCGTTCCGATCTTTATGATCTGATTTGTATGCAGATTAGCGAAATTGTTGGTTTGTTCTTGAATTTGTTAGTACGAGTATTAAATCTGATATATTATTATGTGATTTTTGAATTAACAGGGTCCACCGGGGACCGGAAAGACAACAAGCATACTTGCACTTGCGCACGAGCTTTTAGGGCCGAATTACCGCGAGGCGGTTCTTGAGCTGAATGCATCTGATGATCGGTAAAATTAAATTTCATAAAAACAAAAATGCACTGTAAATTCCTTTTTACTAAATATACGACCTAATTTTTACTTCTTTAATTTTCGATTTTCAAAAGAGGAATTGATGTGGTGAGAAACAAAATAAAGATGTTTGCTCAGAAGAAGGTCACTCTGCCACCTGGCCGCCACAAGATCGTAATTTTAGATGAGGCTGACAGGTACTTGATAAAACTTTCCTTACCAATATAATAATGGAAAAATTTTAAACTCACCATAAATTTTCTGAATATTCTTCTTAAAACAAATTAAACTTTATGTAAAATTAAGAGAAGAATATTTTGTAATATAATATCGTACATTAAAACAATGTATTGTAAAACAATACCATCAGAATGTATCGTGAAATACGATATCCGAAAATGTTACTCTTTTCTTTATAACTGAATAAAATAAAACGCGAAAAAATTTAATGACTTGTATTTGGGTCCCAATTTTTTCTTCCAAACAGAAGACTTGCCTTCAATCTCAATGCACTTTAGAGGTTCCGAAACATCAATCGTGTAAAAACTAGGGTTTCATTTTCCAACATTCAGAAAAGTTAGGTCATTTTTGAAGAACCTCCCAAATACAAGGAATATTACCAACCATTACCATGCCAATCTTTTAAATTCAGTACGACGTGTATTTCGGTCCCAAATCGTTTTTAATGAAAAGTCTAAAACATCAGTCTAAAAAGTCAGGGTTTTTTTCCAAACGTTCATAAAAGTTACACATTTTTGAAATACAAGGATCATTATCGACAATTAATTTGCCTACTCTGTTTATTTCAGTATGACAGGTGGCGCGCAGCAGGCGCTGAGAAGGACGATGGAGATTTACTCCAACACGACTCGTTTCGCGCTCGCCTGTAACACTTCGTCCAAAATCATCGAGCCGATTCAGAGCCGGTGCGCTCTTGTGAGATTCTCTCGATTGTCCGATCAGGAGATTTTAGGCCGACTCATGGTCGCTGTTTCAGCCGAAAAGGTAAACACAAAAAGATTGTTTGTTTGTTTGTTTGTTGGGGAAATTTGTCGATAACACCCTGAGGTTTGGGAATGTTTGGAAGAAGTCCTGTCCTTGTGTTGTTGGGGAAGCAAGTCTCTTTCTTAGCTGGATTTAACTTCCCATCCGTTTCATTTTAATTATATGTTATTTCAAATATTGAAGGGATGAATACACGATTTAGTCCCTGTACTTTAATTGCATTGTAATTTTGTATTTTTTTTTTAATTATTTTTGGTTGAACAGAATAATTTCGGCGAGGTTTTTTTTATTCCAGAAATGTTTGTTGAATGAAAAATAAAAGTTAACTCTTATTGGGAGGGTAAAAAAACTTAATCCACATTACACGGCGTAAAAGAGGGAATCTGAAAATACATTGTTTTTTTGAATATTCATAAAGTTAGGAGGGGTTTTAAGAAGGAATCTAAAAAATGTAGGGAGTTCTAATATTGTTATTATCTGTCTAATTGACATATTGGTCCAATATTCAGGTATGAAATATTTTATTTATGAAAATTCAGGTGCCTTACGTGCCAGAAGGACTTGAGGCGATTATTTTCACTGCTGATGGAGACATGAGACAGGCTTTGAACAATCTTCAAGCCACTTTCAGTGGGTTTCGTTTCGTTAATCAAGAAAACGTGTTCAAGGTATTACATTTCGCATTTTATTTTCAAAATATATTGTTTTATTTATTTTTAATTTTATTTTGAACTTATTTTTTGGTGTGGAATCAGGTGTGTGACCAGCCTCACCCGTTTCACGTGAAAAACATGATAAAGAACGTGATGGACGGAAAATTTGACAGTGCGTGTGCCGGTTTAAAACAGCTGTACGATTTAGGTTACTCTCCTACTGATATTATCACGACTTTATTCCGTATAATAAAGAATTACGACATGGCTGAGGTTCTCAAACTTGAGTTCCTGAAGGTAATATAAATGAATAAATATTTTGTTTTTTGCAAATTGGTTGGTTTGATTTTTTTTTTTTTTTTTGGTGTGTTTTAAGGAGACGGGATTTGCGCATATGAGAATCTGTGATGGAGTTGGATCGTACCTTCAGCTGTCTGGTCTGTTGGCTAAGTTTTCATTAGTCACGCAAACTGTTAAAGCTTAAGAGTTGTGTTTGTAGTAATTATTAGCTAATTAAGAGACTATTTTGATAAAGTTTCTGTATCTCAAGATCTACAGATTATTTTGCCAAGTTAATTGTGTTTTGATTCCTATTGCTTTGTACCTGGTCATATATTTTATCAGATTATTTTGTGGTGATATTATAGCATCTTTTCAATTTAGTTTTTTTAAACATATAT
Organism: Juncus inflexus; assembly: GCA_024447665.1. Lineage (NCBI taxonomy): Eukaryota > Viridiplantae > Streptophyta > Magnoliopsida > Poales > Juncaceae > Juncus > Juncus inflexus. The sequence goes on from JAJHPC010000006.1 coordinate 2,966,423, forward strand.
TAAGAAATTCTATCTTCCCCAACAGCTGACTAGTTTTAGGAGCAATCGCATTTAAATTAATCACAGGCTGAAAATAAATAAATTTGGTACTTAATTAGTCTGTCTGACTCAGAAAGAAAGGCCTCATAAGTCGAAATAACTCAGGCAGTTACAAAAATTACAGCCAGCAGCTACAAAGTTGTCTCATCTCATTCGTAGTATTAAATACATACAATCATAATAACCAACCAACCGTACAAACAACAAATCTCATATGAAAGAAACAAAGTAATCAATGTCCAAAAGAACAGCAGCTTGCATGAATCTACTCGTGGAATAATATTTCACCTCTCTCTCCGTTGTTGTCTAGTAGAGCGTAAAATTCACTCTTTCCAGATTCTCTCCAAACAATTTTCCCAAATTCACTCCTTTGATTTCCTCAAATGCTCAGGAACGAGCCGCTGAACAAGCTCAGGAGAAACACCTTCAAGCTCTACACTCACAAAATAACACACACGGATTACACAACTATTTAAAGGTTAAGTAAAAAGGTGTAGATTAGGGTTTATTTAGGGTTTATTGAAAAAACCTTGAGGAGTGAAATCAAAGAGAGGAGGCAAAGGGCGGCCATTTGGCAGGCGAGTATTTGGGTCCCGCAACTCATCGAAGAACGGATGTCCACACGCATCTAACTGCAAAAAAACATTCATGTTAAAAAATACGATAAAAGTTAATAAAGGAAAATATTTTATTTTTTTAATTAAGTAATAAATGTTTACAGCAGTGCATCGCAAGTTTGGGGAGTATTGAAGGAGTCTTGAGACGAGGTCTATTGCTTCTGGCGGCATTCTCTTGTGAAATACCTGACAAAAAATATATATATAACAAAAATATGAAATATATAATATGATGATTATATTATTATAATTATATTATTATGATTATATTATACCTTGTGCCAAGGATGAGCCTTGATTTGCGGGAACTTGAATTCCGTGTAATTTGGGTTCATGCATTTTATCTCTTCTCTTGTTGGAGTACCCAAAATCTTTTAATACAAAACATAAATATAAAATTAGAATTAGTAATGCTAAATAATGAAATAAAATATATGATTAAAATGTTAGAAAAGAATATATATTACCTTAATGATTTCCACAAGCTGATCAACCGCACTTTCTCCAGGGAAGAGCGGCTGCATTATAAAAAATAAATAAACATTTAATATTTACAAATCCATCATTTTTTTATTTTCTTTTTATTTAATGCAACTATGAGTGAATTATGCATTCTTCAAAGTCTTCTTTTTTCCAGAAGTCTTCTCTATGTAATTTGTCAATATTTAATTTACATTCATATGAAAATATATATTAATCAGGTTATCAATTTATTCCGGTCTTGTTTTCAGAAATCTTTTTACGGAATTTGTCACTATCTTTAATTCGGTATAAAAAGCATTTCTCATAAGTCAGTATTAAACAAATTATTTTTGCATAAAAAAGGATATTTTATTAAAAAAATAAATAAAAAAAGACCTGGCCAATAAGAAGCTCGGCCAAAACGCAACCAACAGACCACATGTCAATTGCGGTAGTATATTCAGTGGCTCCAAATATTAATTCAGGCGCCCTGTAATATCTTGAGCATATATACGATATATTTGGCTCGCCTGCCACCTAAAAAAATTAAAATAATGATTAATACGAGCATAAAATGAAATGCATAGTGGAATAATGTAATATTCGATTTTTTGAGACATTATGTACCAATTTCTTTGCGCTTCCAAAGTCGCAGAGCTTTACTTGATGGGTTTGCGGATTGACCTAAATAAAAAGGAAAAATTTACATATTTTTAATAACGGCTAAAATAAGCAAAATGAAAGAATGGAAAAAGATGAAAGAGTTTTTTTTATTTATTTTTACCAACAAATTTTGCGGTTTTATATCGCGGTGACACACGCCCACTACTCTGTGCGTATAAGCAAGAGCTCTACATATCTACAATAATTTAAAAAATCAACAATTAACCAATTTCAACAAAAAAAAAAACAAAATAGAGAAATTTGCAACAACAAAAGCCCCAGCATTATGCTTAAATTGCAAACATAACCCTCCGTTATTGGAAATTCCAAAAAGGCCCTCTGTTCATCAGGAAATTACAAAAAAAAATAATAATAATACTTTCCTAAGAATAGATCGGCTTTTTACAATTTTCTAAACAATACATGTCCTTTTTTGCAATTAATACTCTTTCAAAATAGAATTAATTTTCTAAAGAACAGATGATGCTTTTTTAGCAATCACTCTAACTAACAAAGACACATTTTCGCAATCTCACCATAATTCACCGCCCTTTCTACCATTTCACCTGATAAGCTCCAAAACCAAAAGCACGTGCTGACTCATCCATAATCACTCTAACTAACAGCTGACTAACAGGGGCATTTTCGTAATATCACCACACTTCACGGTCCTTTCCCTCAAATTTTACCCGATATGCATACAGCTGGACTCTCACTCACTCCCCATTTTCGTTGTATTTCACTTTGATTCTTTTCTCCTTTTTCTTATGTTTTATGTTTTTTAAGGGATTGAAGTGCGGGTTTTAAGTTTAGTTTGCGAACGGTTTTATCAAAATCCAAAAGCAGAAGTCTCACTCTGTCTGATCTTTGCATTACACTTCACAAACTAACTCACAAGTATTTCTCTTGCTTTTAAGTCCCACGTGATTTGTGTTATTTTGAAATCCAAACATAAGAGAGTGGATTAGTAAATTAGTTAGTGCTGGTTGATTACTCGCCTAAGAGGCAAAAAAAAAAAAAAATAGTAATAATAATAACATTTCGCTTAGTCCAACTCATACCGCCACTCTTCAAGTTGACTAATCCATCCGCGTACAATTGTATACAATCTAGAATACAAGGTACATGAACTCCTATATATACAAGTAATGTCTACTCTTAACACAGTCCATTTCTACTATTTTACCTGATATGCGTAGAGCTGGGCGAATATTAGAGGCACGCCCTGGCTGATCTTGGCGTGATACTTGCCGACTCTATAAACCGTCTCGCCAACAAACTCCAAAACAAGATTCAAGTACAGCTCGTCCTTTTCTGTAGTGGAGAAAAAGTGGTGCTTCAAACGCACGACGTTCGGGTGGTTCAGCATCTGCATCACTTGCAGCTCTCTGTTCTTGTACCGTTTGTCTTGTAAAACCTTCTTGATCGCCACTGTTTCTCCTGTCTCTAAGCATTTCGCCTGGGGAAAAATGATGAGGTTTGATATCTGTTTGTCAAGGATTGGAAAATTTGCGCAAAAGTCCCTGTGTGATGGCAGAATTGGGAGAGAGGAAGACCCTGTACTGTTGGAAAATTTGCAAAAAGGGCCGTTGCGAAACGAAAAAATACAGTTGGTTTACTAACGTGAAAAACGTCTTAGAATGAACATCTTTATGTTATGACTAATGAAGTGTGATTTCTAATGAGTCGAGGGCTTTTTTTTTTTTTTTTTTTTTTTGTGATTAAGGCATAGTGCAGTGACTTTTCTTTTTTTTTTTTTTTGAAATTTTCATAAAAGATTTATTTCGGTTATAATTTTTGAAGGGCTGAATTGGTACCTGAAAGACTGTGCCGAATGAACCGGTACCCACTACTCGTTCAGCCATGTATGAGATTGTCTGGAATTAAAAAAAAAAGAAGCAAGGGTTTATGTGAGAAATTACTTAAATTGCAAATATTTAATATAATTTAAATTAAATTGAGGGTTAGAAGTGCAAAATTACCTGTTTTGGCTGCCCGTTACGGCCGCCTAAAGTGGTAGTGATTATTTGGCCAGCCTCAGTTCCATTACCACTCACCATCGCCCCTTCCGTTTCCTGCTCAAACCCTAATTTTAGTCCCTCAAATAAAAAAAATACTAAATTGAATTCAAAACCCTAATTTTATAAAAACTGACCTTTTCAGAATGGTCGTCTGGTTTTTCATCCTTTATGGTCATTTCATGCATCTCTTTCGGCAGTTGATCAGCTGCTGATTCATCAGATTTTCCCTTTTCTATTTCAGGAGGAATAATAGCACTTGATGTGCTGGATTCATTATTATTACTTTCTGAATTATTAATTGTATTATTATCATTATTGGTTTTCATTTCTTCATTGGAAATGCTCTCGCCGAGTAAATGTGGCTCTATGATTATTTCTCCTTCGCTGTCCTGATCAACTTTCGGCCTTTTGGTCCCTGAATCTCCTCCCTTCAATTAAATTCATGGTTTTCTCAGAAATTTGTTTGTAATTTATCATACAATACACATTTTATTTCCTGAATAATTTTCATAATTGGGCAAAAGAACGAAGGAAAAAAAGAAGCGAAAAAAGTTTTGTTCTTTCTACATATGATATTTTTAACAGTCAAAAGTTGGGGATTCTCTTCCTAATTAACCGTGAAACAGTCTACGAGGAAAGAATAAACTGCAAAAAGAAAAAAAATTACAAAAAATTGCCAATCAAGCTTGTATCGCAAAAATTACAAGACAATCAGCTTCATAGGCAACAAATGGTACATCAGCATTCGTCAAAACGCATTGTCAAAAACCCACATTCCCCTCTCCAGATCGGATCCGAAATAGCCACCACATCAACAAATCAAACGAAAAAGGAAAACGAAAGGAAGAACAAGCAAAGCACTCACAGGATCTGAAACGGAGGATCGACCGGACGCAATGCTCTTGAGCCGTCTCATCATATGCATCCTTAGCGTAGTCCCCTTCCTTTCAACGAATCACCAACTCTTCCTCAAACGCGCAACAAGCATCAACTCAACGCCCCTCAAAAGAGCCTCAACTCTTCCTCTCCGCAGCCCGATAGCGAAGAACACCGCTTGGCGAAACAATGGCGGAATCCCTCTCCTCCTTCCTTCCTCTCTCCTCTCTCCTCTCTTCTAGCCTCGCAAAAACAAAAAAGACTCATTTCGTTGTTCCCCAATCTATCCCCCCTTCCCTCTTCCCCTACACCCTTTCCACAAACACCCATCAAATAACCCCCGACCACGGTTCACAAACACCGCGAGCAGGTGATTGAGTTGGTTATAAAAGCTGGGTCGCCGGTCAAACCCTCGCAATGCGAACCCAATCATTTCCACGGACCGAATCCGGAGTCCAAACTCCATCCTGACCGTCCACTCACCTCTCCATCTGTAAATCTGACGGTGAGGATTAGAACTAGCGTCGACAGAGGAGTTCCTTCGGGCCGGAAATTCCGGGTGAGTGTCTCTCTGCCTATTTTGTCTGAATTTTAGTCCCACCACGGATTGGTCTCGCTAGATTCGTTCTAGGGCCGAGCGATTACTGATGGACTGGACTTGGTGTATGGTGGACTGGATTTGTTTATTTCCTCGTTTGTGCTGGAGGTTTATGAACCGTGTGCAGGTCGATGAGGGGGACATTGTCGTTCGGCCATTTGGTTTTTGTATTGTTTTTGAGATTTAGTAAAGTAATTGTTGCTTCACAGTAACTGCTAAATGGCCCATCTTATTAATTGGGCTGGTTATGAAATAAAATATGAATTATGTACAGAAGGCCCATGTTTGAATTTTTTTTTAATTTGTACGAGGAAAATGTATTTTACAATTTATAATGTAAAATCAATACATAATATTTAATGTCAATTGTAAATGTATTAATTTAAATGTCGATATAATGTTGATTGTCGATATGTTGATATGTTGTTTTTAATATTTTAATGGATGTTTTATTTGAGGAAATACATGAAACTCCACTAACAATTTTAAAAAAGAAAACACTTCTTCATAAACGAGGAACAAATTTTCTGATTTTAGTACATTGAAAAAGAAATTGATGCCAAATAAGCCCAATAATCTAGAAATGGAGTACAATAAAATAAAGCCTATCTCAGGGACCAAGATTATTGTAAATGTTGTTTTGAATATTACAACCCAAAAGACCCATAATAAACAGTTTACTGAGTTCATAACTAGATTAAACAAAATGTCACAATTGTTGAACACACAATGGGTTCACATATCAAAACTTGCATTGACCATGTGCTCCATGACAGACAACACAAAGACCTTTTAAGCTCTGAGAAAAACAGATGCAAAAACAACTAAGGACTTAATCAGGAATGTTATGGCTTGGAAAAAATCTACTCAATCATGTGTGACATTGAAATATTTGAGAGTTCTGACCCACTGGAAATTCTTCTTCAATTGGTGTACCGCAACCGTATCCGGTATGAAATCGTGCCGGCAATACGAGTCGGGCAAGTCTCCCTTATAATCGTATATTTTCGGATAAGCGTTATAGCGGTTCTTCCCTTTATTCCCCTCATTAAGCCATTTTCCTAACATCACATCTTCAACACCGATCTTGTTATTCCTTGCAATATCCGACTCTGCAATCCACTGCACCAGATCCCATGATAAGACGTAACCTAAACCGGCCATGAACGTTCTATTCAACCCGCACTCTGGTGCATACACCTCTATACAAGGCAGTTCCATACCAGAATAAAAATCCTCTCTCGGCTTGTTTAATAGGAATTTCGCTAAATTGTCAAGACGAAAGTATGCATCATCATCGATTTTCATGACATAGTCGTAGTGACGATTTTCACTGGCCAGGATGGATGGAAGACTGGAGAAGTACTCGTAAGTCTTGCCTTCGCTCATGCTCTCAATGCAGTCCAGAATGATAATGTCGTTGTACAACATGATCTCGATGGAAAGAAACATTTTCTCTTCCTCATTTATTGATCGACAGATGATAAAACGAACATCTGCATAAGCAGTAGTGAGGTCCCGTGTCTGTAGAGAATAGACCGAGCGGAGTAGGTTGCGCCTCTCGTGCCACTGCGGGATAGTGACTATGCCCATGAATATATGAAGGTTGGCAGCTTCATCAGCAAAAGTGTTGTTTGTGATGATTGATGAAGATTCGCATGACTTGCAGACCGATAATGATTGCAGAGGAAAGTAGTAATTGTGTAAGACAAAATAGCTTAGGGTTATTAGGGTGAAAGGGGTGAGCAAGAGGATAATTGTAGTAGAAGATGAAAGATGGCTATTGGAGAAGGACATGGCCACACACTTGGCTTTAGAACGAGGGAAGAGGAGGACTATTGGGAGGAATGGATTGAAGTTAGTGTTATGATGCAACAAACTTGGTAAGGATTCACATTTTTGCATAGTGCTTAAGATAGAGAATAAAAATTGACTTAAAAACAAAATTGTTATGTGCTCAACGTGGGCACGTTTATTATAATTATTATTTTTTTTCTTTTTGCTTTTGAAATTTGAAGCCTGTAGGTAGGCACGCACGTTTAATTTTGTATAGGCACCCACCCCACTGTTAATAAAACCGGACCAGCGGTCTGACCAGAAAAAATTAGACTTGAATATCTATCCGGTTCGGTCCAATAATTAGATCGGAAATATAATTGACCCGCTTAAAACCGGATAAACCATCCGGTTTTATAAAAAAAAAAGTCAAACTGGATCGAGAGAAAACCGGTCTTTTTGTTGTTGGTTGAGAAGAAAATTATCCAGTTCGCTGACTCTTGTCGCTCCTTTTTCGTTTTGCTTGAAGAATCACTTCGTCTCTCTCTCTTTTTGGTGAGATGAGAGTGGATGGCCGGTCAAACCGTCGCAATGTGAACAAATGTTCTACGAGTTTTGTATTTAATTTTTCAGATTTTTGTACGCAAATTTAAGTTTTTTTTCTCCTAAATATATATATATATATATTTGATGGGGCAAAAATATATATCATGAGCTAAACGGAATTTGGGACGAGGGATCCCCACGAAAGTCGGGGCGGTTACGGAGAGTACTTGTCCCGGCCCCGACCCGTCCCATTGACATCCTCACCGTCCACTCATCTCCCCACCTCTGAATCCGACCATTAGGATTAAAAGGAGCGTGGACAGAAGAGTTTCTTCGGGCCGGGAATTCCGGGCGAGTATCTCTGCCTCCTTTTGTCTGAATTTTTGTCCCGCCACGAATCCGTCTCACTAGATTTCCTTCTTAGGACTGGACTCAGTGTATGGTTGTATTAGAGATTTTTTTTCCTTTTAGTGCTGGAGGGTTCATGCATCAAGTTCAATGAAATTCGTTTTATTGGTTGCTATGGAACTGGTTCAGCTGGTGGATCATCCCTTCGATTTCTTTTATTATAAAGAACTGTTGATTTAGACTATCACATTCACGCCTCATTGAACTGGCCTAGCATTTTAATTGGGCCTTTTTTAAAGTAAAGGTAATTTATGTTCAAGGCCCATTGTTCTTTGTTTTTGAAAGAAATAGTGTTGGCTCAAAAGTCATTTCCAAAAGTATTAACTAAACGAATGGTACTTTGTAATTTATAATGTAAAGTCAGTACACAATTTTTAATGTCGATTGTTAATATATTATTTTAAATATTAATATAATGTCAATTGTCAGTATATCATTATATCATTTGAAATATTTAATGGATATTTTATTTAATGAATAAATGACTATCAATTTTACAAAAGAAAACAGTTACAGAGGAAAATAAAAATTCTGATTTTACTAGATAGTAATTAGGGAGCGGGACATGCCCCAAGGGTTTGGGACAAAAAATTTATCCCAATACCCTTGTAACCGTTAGATCGGATCCTATATAATCTAATTAGTTAATTTTTTCGTCTGACCTAACAAATAATGCTGATTTTTTTTAAATAAAAAAAATGATGTTGATTTTTCTCCTACTTCGGAAATGGAAAGGAAAAAATATGGAAAGATATCATGCCATGGCAAATGGAGAAAGTTCCAAACCTCTCCTCCGTTTCTCTTCCCGTCCCCCTCACCGACCTCCTTGTGATCTGTTCATTATCTCACCACAATTGCTATGTCGCTAATGGTACCATTTTGGCGTCTAATTCGATTTATGGTAACGATCATCTCTCTTCTCCGTCCTAATTCCTCCCATGATCTCCATGAACCTGGTGAGCAGATGTAAAATAAAATATTGAATAAATAAAGTGCGGATTATATATTGAATCAATGAAGGGGTCGAAGACTTTTTTCTTTTAATCTTTTTGTAGTGTTAGTTATAGTAAAATAATAACTATTGATTTAGAGTATCAGGCCTCGTTAAACTGGCCTAGCATGTTAACTAGGCCAGAAATAAATAAGTATGAACTTCGTTAATAGGGCCCAGGCATTATTTTTTTTTTAATAAATAGTGTTAGCTCAAAAAGTGTTAACCCTTTGTTAAAATTAAATGAAAAGCCTATAATTGAACTAAGGGATCCAGACGAAAGAAAAACCGAAAATTGAAAATATAAAACTCCTAGCAATGGAATACAACAAAGTGCCTATCACAAGAGCCATGATTATTGTAGCTGTATTGAGTATTACAGCCCATAAGGCTCGTAACAAAGAGTTGACTGAGTTTATAACTATATTATACAAAGTTGGACAATATTCCAATTTCTATATAACTAATTGTACAATTGTTGAACAGTCCTTGTTCAAACGATCAACACCGCAACCCCTCGTTGAACATGTGATTCTTGAGAGACTAGGAAAACTTAAGTAATATATTAATAAATAAATACAAAAGCAACCAAAGAATTAATCAGAGAATGTTATGCTAGAGCAATTGGAAGCCAGCTCAATCATGTGTGACATTAAAATATTTGAGAGTTCTTGCCCAATGCAAATTCTCCTTCAGTTTGTGGATCGCGACTGTATCGGGTACAAAATAGTGCCTGAAATACCCGTCTGGCGAATCATCTCCCTTATAATCGTAAAGTTGATTTGGCATACCGTTATACCGATTCTTCCCTTTATTCCCCTCATTGAGCCACTTTCCTAACATCACATCCTCCAAACCAACCTTGTTATTCTTTGCAATATCTGTCTCGGCAATCCACTTCACCAGATCCCATGATAAGACGTATCCAAAACCGGCCATGAACGTATTGTTATGCCCACAGGCTGACTGTGGCCCGACACAAGACAATTCCATGCCATAATAAAGATCATCTCTTGGTTTGTTTGATAGAAATTTTGCTAAATTATCAAGCCGAAAGTATGCATCATCATCGGTTTTTATGACATAGTCGTAGTGACGATTATCACTGGCAAGCAAGGATGGGAGACTGGAGAAGTAAGCGTAAGTCTTGCCTTCGTTCATGTTCTCATAGCAGTCCAAGATGATAATATCATTGTATAACATAATCTCGATTGAGAGAAACACCGTCTCTTCCTCATTCATTGAGTGGCAGAAGATGAAACGAACATCTGCATAATCATTAGTTGGCTGACGTGTCTGTACAGCATAGACCGAGCGGAGTAGGTTGCGCCTCTCGTGTTGGTGTGGAACTGTAAGTATGCCCATGAATAGACGAAGGCCAGCAGCAGCAGTAGAAATGTTGTTTGTGATGATCGGTGGAGTTTCACATGAGGAGCCAACAAATACTGATTCTAGATGGAATTCATTGCCATATAAGGTAAAGTAGCTTAGGGTTAGAAGGACAAAAGGGGTGAGTGTGAGGATAATAATTGTTGTAGAAGATGGAAGATGGGAAGAAGTGAAGGACATGGCTACACTCTTGGCTCTACTTTTAGCCAAGGGAATAAGAATGAATGAACGAATGTGTATTTGAAGTTGTATAATGAATATAGCTAGTGCGTCACATTTAAGTATAGTGCTTAGATAGAGAATATAATTGACTTCATATAAATTAAATAATATGTGCTCAATGTCTGCAAGTTTAATTTTGAAATGAACAGAGGAGGACAAGAAAGAAAGATGAAAAACAAACAGCTATGGTAGGTGGAGGATCCTGTGGTCATCTATTGCATGTAAAGTTGTAAACTATGTAAATGACTACTTCATTGAAACAGAATTATAAATATTTCACATATCAATTTACACTTGGAGTCTAATTGGTCATCATCTCCTAAATTATTACTGTGTTGATAAGTTAATAAGCAAATTTAGTTGTATCTTTAATAAAAGTTTATTTATGTTAAGTAAAATTTAAATGATTTCAGCTCAATATCATGCAATCAGATATAGTTGTTGACTTGTCTCAATTTCATGTTTGTATATAGTTGATAGCACCACAGAAGATCTTAGACCAGTCAAATTTGATGGCCGTTGCTTTCTTCCTCTAGAATCGTCCATAGTTTCCAACTTTCTGTGCTTGATAACTACCCAAAAAAATCTTCAAATTTGATTTTTCTTTTTATTGGTATCAAGAAGCTAGACTTGAAAAAAGGATTCATTAATTACAGTTCTATTGTTTAAGTGGCACAAACAAATCATGAGTCATAATTCATATCTGATGTTAAGCACTAGAACCAAGGATGTATTAATTAAAGATACACTGTTGAAGTGGCACAAATCAATTCATCATAATTACATAATTCATATTATAGATGTGTTACGAAAATTAATACCCTAAAAATGAGGGTTGCGGCTGTGAAATGATTGTACCAAATATTTTTTTAGTTTCAGATTAGAGGAGTTGATCTGTCATTTTCTTGTTGGAATAATATTTCACGGATGTCAATCTGTCATTGTTTGCCAGGCTTGGACTCTCAACAGAGTCAATATATTCTACTATCTACGAGTTCTACAAAATACAATTCTCTGTATGATTTGGACCCATTCTATTTTCTTAAACTGAAATTTTATTTATAGTACGAAGGCCCAAGAATGTTATAGCTATTTTGAATATCACAGCCCGTAATGCCCACTATAAAGAGTTGACAATTGGATCAACGGCCTGTAGCACATGCATGACACGAAAATGTTATATGAATGGTAGATACAAGATAGAAATAATTAAATTATTTTAGTTTGTGGTAACAAAAACAAATCTGACTTCAGAGAGAGGACAGATTCACATGCCTGTTTCAAAAAAAGAAAAAGGGGAAAAAAAAAATAGTGGACAGTTGAAGAATAAAGAAGTGTCTTCACATGCAAGAAATCGTTTATGTACAGAACAAACATGGCATCACGTAATTTTGAATTTATTGGAGTATATACTGCAAGCATATTCTATTATCAATTAGTTAACATAATAATCCGAAAAAAATAGCAGTTGATTTTATTTTATATACAAAAGTGCCCACGTCCTTTTGTTCTCATTGGATTATTATTTTGTTTCTGACTGAGGTAATTAATGCATATCATTCCATAACAAGAAAGCATGTGAATAATCTGAATTTGAATTTGTGATACGGATACGATGCATCATTCTTGTATCTTTACATAGAAATCATTTATCAATTCAAAAAGTTTGATTTACCGCCTGACAGAGTCCGATTGGGTGATATTGTTACAATTTTTCAATCAATTCTTTTAGTTGCATTTGCACTTTTAGATGTGTCTGTTTCTTTTTTGAAAAGCAAGACATGCTCAAAGTTCCGCAAACAAATAAAGATAACAATCTAAACACTAAAACATAGTTCACATTAACAACAGATAATACATAACCGCAAAAAAAAAAAAAAAAAAAAAAAAAAAAAAACAGATAATACATAAACATTACAACAAAAGCATGGGCATAATCTGAATTTGACTTCTGATGCTAGTCCGATTGGTTGACGTTCCATTTTTCATTCAGTTTTTTAGTTGCATTTGCACTAAATGTGTCTTTCATTTTTGATAAGTAAGACATGCTCAAAGTTTCGCAAACAAATCAAGATAACAATCTAAGCACTAAAACATAGTTCATTAACAACAGATAATACATAAACATAACAAAAAAGGATAAATCGAAACAAGTAAAACCCTAATTAAACCAACAAACTAAACCCAACAACAAAAGATCAGCCTCCTAGTTCTCCTAAAAATACACCAGAAGCTCGCATTAGCAAAGTAAAAACAGAGTCAAGTCAATACCCGAACCACCACCATTGCTGTGTGCTAAGGCTCATTCTAAACTGGAAACCTCCAGTCCATGAATCCTTACCACCTAGCAAAGGTTATTTTGTGCGGTTCGTTCTTGACTCAACCCATTTTTTTAATTGTTTTCAATATAACTCATCCTTCGCAATTTAACGCAGCCTTAATCTTCTGTATGGTACATGAGATCAAGTTATTAACCGTCTCAACCGACTCGACCGTCAGCTTAGCAGTCGGTTGACTATTGACTAATATCTGAAAGGCGACGGTTAAAAGAGATCCTGATCCGCCAACTTTTCTCTCCCCTACGTTGCTCCCACTGACCGTGGGCCCATCTGGTAAGATTGCGAAGCCTGACGGTAAAAGCGCCACATAAGTTGAATCTCCACCGTTCATTACAACATGCATTGCTGGAATATCGACCGGTGCGTAAACGACCATTGATCCTGATGCATCAGTACATGTCTCTTGTAATATCAACATGCTACTTTGACTTGAATTCACAGCCTGGTAAAATAAATGATTAACTAATGGTTAACTAGGGTTTTGAGAGAGTTGATTAAAATTGTAAGTTTGTGAGATGTTGATGGATGGTGATGGATTGATTTAAGTTCAAAGTAAGGGGCCCAATATGCTACATAAATCTAGCGTTTAGACCTGGCACCTAAGCCTTTTTTTGGTGTAGAATTCTAAAAGTGTCATGTCAACTCCTATCAGTCCTCTTTACAGATCTACCCTTCCTTTTATCTTCTCTCTCTAAGGTCCCCCCACTTTCTTGTCTGGCTAGAGAGAGCCCAATGCTTAATATGTACACCTTATCCATCCGTCCTTTTGTCCTATCTATACTATAATAATGATTTAACTAATAACCACAATTCCAATGAAACAAATTATACTCTCTCATGTAAAGCAGGGTGAAATTAACAAGTGTAAACTATATAAAAAAGCTAAACATTTTTTGTTGCTAACATGTCAACAAGGACATAGAAACAACGGCGGTGATTGTTAAAAATTATATATAAATAACAGATACAAAGAAAAAGAACATACACTAGCCCGTAAAAGTGAGACGGAATTGCCGTTATGTTGTCCCTTCGCAATATGAGCCATCTCATGCATGGGCCCGCCATTGCTCAAAATATCCCACTCGCTCCTCAGGCTCTCATCTCTCAGAAAGTCAAATAGTCTGTGCGGGGCTACAGGCATCCAAACAGACGTAGCTGCGCTAAGGACCACACCAGGCGGCTCGCCAGGCACGTCCACGTTCTGACGCGTCATCACCTTGACGTCCTCGCCCACGTTGCCAGCACCGACTAGCTTGCTCCATTTGTGGGCCGACGAGGCGCAGACGCCCGCGCAGAAGTTGTCCGTCATGCGTTGCGCGAGTTTTAGCATGCTTCGCCTCCCGCTCGCTGTTATTGCTGCGACAAGATGATTTTGTTTATGTTTATTTTTTATGTTGATAGAGAAGTACTCTCGCTCAGTTAGTTATATACTTCAAGCATAAAATCAATCATATATAGGTATAAATAACAATAAAGTTTATAAATATGTTATTTGATTTTGACCTAGAACTTGTTTAAGAGTGGTTCTAGAGTTAGACTGCATATTTCTAACATTACATACTAATTTCATGTATTTAAAAGGTATAACTAATAAGAACTTTGTTCTTTTTTTAGTATTCTTTACATCCCATTCATTTTTTAAGTACCAAAATTATAAAATTTTATATTTATAACTACAACCGAACAAAAGAGAGAGTGAAATAATTACTAGTGTTGTCATTTGATGGAGCAGAAGAAGACATGAGAATGGCGAGACACTCGCACTGGCGTTGGAGAGTTGCGAGCCATCTGTGGGCCCCGAGTGCCAGTCCTGACCGGAGCGGCGGCCTGTACAGCTGGTGCACCGCCTCCTCTTCATACTCTGCATGCTCCACCCACGTGACCTGTATAAACCCAAAAAACAAACCAAAAACTGTTAATGTCTTTTACTTCATTAATGCACTCACATGCCCCTGCTCCTTTTGGCAGGACAAATGTACAACTTTGTTGGACTAGGATATGGCATAAGTTGTGAGTTGTGATGGAGGTACATTGTATGATTGTGTATCCTCTCATACAAGCTTGAAGTTTCTTTACAGATTGTATAGTTTATAAGATGGAAGACTTGGGGATAAGATACGATTATGAAACTAGGTTTTAAGCATTGGAAATTGATTTAATAATCGTGCTAGCAAATAAATCATGCACAGGGCCTGATGTACAGATTTTTTTGTTGGACTAGGATATGGGGTAAGTTGTGCTGAGTGGATATATTGTAATGGTTTTGTATCCAATGCAAGCTGACAAGTTATTTTAGGGATTCTAGGAGCAGAAGAAGAGAAGACTTGTTGGGATAAGAAATGAAACAGGGGTTTTGACTATTATGATACGTTTGTCTTGAGATTGGTGCTAACATGGTAAAATCTTGCGCACACGTCACGAGATTATGATGGAATCAGAAAGTACGGAGGAGAGAGAGAAAGGGAATAGAAACAAGTGAGAGAGTTGATTGATTAGATTTATACAGCGGGTTTAGTGCTATCTTTGCACAAAACGCAAGGGATTAAGACCAAATTAATGTGTTGGAGAAGTAAGACCTAGAGCCTGCTCTAAATTAGAAAATGCTAAAATATTGCAAATAGTAACTGAAGACAAGGGCAGCACAGATTTCTATTTTCAAGTAGTTTATATTTTACCATTTGAATATATTTTAAACCTCGGTTTCCAACAAGAAACTTAAAAAATGAAATGGTCAATTTAGGGTCTGGAGATCTCAACGAAAGACAAATTGATTAATGGTGGCGCTGCTTTCAAAGAGTAGAAGAAGCATCTAATACTAATCCCCTCCTTTTTAATTAAACAAATAAAAACAAAATCATATAAAAAACTTTGGAGTGTGTGTGGATCTGTGGTATTAATTTATGCAAAAAAAAAGCCATATCTGAAGCATTACCTATGGCTGACCCTAATTAACTCATGAGAAAACACGGGTTTAGCCCCTTGACTTCTAAACTCAAATTATTAATTATTAACTATACTATTATTGCATGAGTATCAGTCATCAGCTATTAATCAAATAAACCCTAATCTGAGCACACTGTAGATGTAGTGGCCAAAAAGTGCTCAAGTTAAACTTAACTAAAACACACAAAACAAAACAAAACAAAGAATACCTTGCAATAGCCATTAGGAAGGTCTTGCACCAAACAACCGGACGGAAGTCTTCTACATTTCATATTGTCGGCTAAAGAAGACGGGTTTTCTTTCAGTCCATCGATCGATACATCAGCAATGGCCCAACAACCTTCACCTAATTGTTTACAGAACCTCAAAAAGTTCATCTCTCGGATCGGAACTAATGGGGATAACACTTGCAACTCAGCGTGCATCTGATCATAAAATTAATCAAATAAATGTTATAAACAAAGCTTATAGACTTATAGTGTAGGGTTAATGTGTATTTATGAATGTAGTATTTATGCTTACGATTTGTAATACACCATTTCGACTGCCTCCCATGCCGGTAGAAATCACTTCAGTAGTTGTTGCACTCGCAATGACACAAGAAAACATATCAGACCATCTGGCCTGTTAAAAAAAAAAACATAACAATCCTTAAAACGCGATATAAAAAGATCAAAATGTACGCAATAATAATGTGATAAAAAATGACATACTGTGTCCATTAGGGTTTCGACAAGGGCCAAGCTGTTTATAATAACCACACCGCTCTCTCGAGTCGCTTCAGAAACGAACCCGACCGGCTTGACTCCAGCACACCGATTGAAATTCCTCACATATTCTTCATAGTTCAAACTCTCTTTACCACCTTCAAAACTCGAACTGATCCACAACGGCTCCTCCATTTGAGCCATCTTGACAAGCTCATCCATGGCAGCCAGCGCGAGCTCCAAAAGCATGGACCTCTCATAAGACTTGTCAACATCCACCGTACCAAGCGGGCTCGTTTGACTCGTGGGAAACTCAGTCAGAGCAGGGACGGGTGTCGCGAAACGATTGGTTCCAACAGCGAGATCTAAGGAGTTTGGGTGGGGGAGAGAGAGAGGAGCCGTCATTGGAGAGATGGGTTTGCCTAGTAGTTTGCCAGCTAAGGCACAGACGCGAGTCAGTTCGTCTTTGAGTCTCGCATTTTCGAACCGCAAGTGTTGCTCTTCTAAAGAGACCTCTCCTAACATGGCAGGCCCGCCGCAACTGTTGCACATCGGATTCCGCATGGCTTCTCTTATCGCTAAGTTATCGGCGCGTAGTTTGTCATTTTCTTGTCGTAAAATGGTGTTTTCATGTCTTTCTATTTGAGTCTGATGAAGAAGGAAAAACAATCAACAAAAAAGAAACAAGAAGATGGAAAAGAGAGTTTAAATCTTTCTTTGTGTGTACCTTCATTTGAGTGCGACGGTTCTGGAACCAGAACTTGACCTGGCGGTTCTCCAAACAAAGACGCTTGCTCAGCTCGGCTCTCTGCTTCTCATCAGGATGAGGGCATTCTTTAAACAATCTACAAAAAAGATGAAATAAAACAGACTCAGAACTTCAGATTTGAAGTAACATAACAACAGTACAACTGAAGAGAGGGAGATGAGTTACGCTTCGAGCTCTTGGATCTGCTGAGGAGTGTGGCGGTGATATCTCTTCTTCCTCTTGCGGGAGTTCCCCGGCGGGTCGAGCTCATCACCGGAAAAGGTGTCCAGATGATCGCTCCCTGATCTACTGTCATTCTCCTCCTCTTTGCTCCGTACTGTTCCGTCAAGACTTGACGCGTTTCCTACTGCTGGAAGCATGTTTCTGTCTCTTTGGGCCTCCAAGTTCGATTGCTACAAAGAAAACCCAGAAACAACTAAGATCATTAGTAAGAAAAAAAGATGGGGCGTAGAGAGAGAGGTAGAGTTAGAGAGGAAGTGGGATGAACCAGAGCGAGAGAGAGGGCAGGAGAGCTGAAGAGTGGTTTGCCTCCGTTCATGGCTCCGTAAGGTAGCATACCAGCCGAGCCGCCGTCGAATAAGCTTCCAAAACTCATCTAATGAAGAATATGGATGAACAGCGGTTTTATGTGACTTTTAGTCTGTAAACCCTTTTATCTTCTTCTCTTTCTTGTGTGACTATTCTCTTTATAATTTTTCTTTCTTTCTTTGTTGGTTCCAAAGCAGCAGCACCTTTTCAACTTCGAAAAGAAGCTCAAGGCGGTGAGTACAGATCTGCTCGAATCTCACGTATCCCAAAAAATGGCGAGAAGAAACAAAGAAGAAAATAACTCGGAAGAAGAGAAGGTTTGTATTGAGAGAGAAGAACCAAAGGAAAGAAAAGAAAATGGAGATCTATACTAATAAAGAGAAGAGAGGAGGCAAAAGCATGGAGAGACTCAGTTCCTAATGCCTCCGAGCTCCTCTCCAGAGTGTAAGATTGGAAGAAGGAAAGGAAAACAAAACAGGGCAGAAAGAAAGAGAAAGAAGCCAAGCAAAGACGCTAGCACCTCCTTCTCTATCCGTCTCCCTCTTTTTACACTTCACACCTTCAAAACCCTAACACCACACGAACACCAACGAATAAACTAAAACAACCCACAAATAAAAAAACCCGATCTAGACCTCTTGCTCTTTATTTTAATGGAGAAACGAAGAAAGAGAGAGTAGAGAGTGCGAAGTAGTGCGTGTTAGAACACGAGGCGAGTTTGTACATTAAAAAAGAGACAGAAAAAAAGCCCAACAAAGAGAGATGAGATCACAGTATGAGTAAGAAAGAAAGAAACAGGAGAAAAAACGAACTGGTTCAGTTGACCTCTCTCTCTCTCTCTCTCTCTCCGTATTTCACGTATGAGGAAACTTAAATAAACAAACAGGCCATGAATTAAAAAAAATGAAATCAAACCCAAGCAAGCCAGTCCTTTCTCTCTTTTCCCTTATCCAACCAGACAAGAAGAAGAGATAAAAGAGGGAAAGAAACAAAAAGGTTCAGAAGGAAAAGGAAGAAAAAAGGTGTGAAACAAATTCAGAGATTTTCTGTACGTGTCGCTATAAACTCCAAAGAGAAAATGGCGATAGTCAAACGCTGACCGGCTCTCTTTTCAAACCTGAAAGCCCCCCATGATAACTGCTGCAAGCTAAAACTGGAACTGAAAAGAGAAAGAGAAAGAGAGAGAGCAGATGTGATGGGTTTTTTTCTGCTTGTTTGAAAGAAAAGAATGAAGAAAGAAAGAAAGAAAGAAAGAAAGAAGGAAGGATATGAACTGTAGAAAGCACTGTTGATGCCAGCCGTCGGATTTGGATCGGAGAGTTGTTAGCCGTTGGGTTTATAAATGCTTTGTCCTTCTACGATAGAGATATTTCATGATTTCGTGTTTGTCTCTGTTTTAGGTACTAATGGGAGACGTTAGTAGTTTTAGTATAAGGGAAATTGGAAATTATTTCGGGGTATTATAGCGATTCTTTAACGATGGATTGAAATTATATGTTGTTTTCTTACGTTCTATATATGTTGTATATTGTTTTCATTTTTTTAAATATATACTGTTTACCGAATGAATTTTTATATACTATTTATTTTCAGTTTATATATTTGTATATACTGTTTTTATGTTTTTTTAAGTATATATTATTTTATATAATAAATTTTTATATATTATTTGTTTTCGGTTCATATATTTGTATATACTATTTTTAGTTTTTATATACCGTTGTTAAAGTATCAGCTCTTTTAGTATAATGTGGTTGATGGATTGATTTAGAAGGAAATGGAGGTGTATGGCTTTCTGAATGCATGGGAGGGGATGTGAGGTATGAATTTGGAGGAAATAATGAATTTGAGGCGGAGGTAATGGCCAAGGCGTGGGCGGTGGGTCCGTAGTTCTTTCTATCTTTGTGTAAAAAGATACAACTAGAAGATTAGTTCAACTCAAAATGTTATTAGTGTTATTATTTTTTTAAGGTTTGGTTAGGTGTTGTATTAATATGAATAAAAAACGTTACATAAAATATTTATGTAATATGAGCTAAAATTGCAAATTAAAAAATAATCAGAATCTAAAACAGAAATCTTGAACTTTCGGTTTTCAAGACTTGTTCAAGGATTACGAGAACTCACAATATTAAGGTATAATTTTGTTAATTTTATTTTTTTAAATGAATCATGAGTACCTTTTGAGGAGGGTAGGATTTTTTTTATTATTTTTTTCTTTCGGTGTTGACAGCAATGTATAATTGGAATGTGAGTGATTAATGATAAATGGATCTTTTAACTACGACCTTTGTGTTGTGTCTTTTATCAATTATTATTCTCTCTCTCTTTTTTCATTTATTGTGGTGTAATAAGTTGACACGTTGCATTCATGCCTGGTGACTCTTGGCATGTAACATTTCATATTTTGTCATCATAATAGTTTTACTGTTTTGTTGATATTTGACTATCTCATCATCATATAAAACAATTGAGCTCAAAAAGCATTTATTTTATCTTTTTTTTTAATGAAACTATTTGTACCAAAATTGGCATGTATGACTATATGGGTTATGGAACATACATAAAGATCCAATTACTAACTTTTGAACTCGAACAAAATTTGCATTTACATTGTTGAAAATTTCATAATATTAATTTCAAGGCTGACTGCTTGACATATACATCCAAATTGGACTGCTGAAATTAGAAGCCTCCAATCAAAGTTGATTGGTCAAGTAATTTAATTCGTCAAAATTCAAATGTGAAGTACTTGAAGATGTCAAATGGGGCATCAAATAATCTAATTAAGCGAAAATGATTACTACTGAAATTATTGTCTAAATTTAAAATATTACAGTCAATTTTTGAGGTCGAAAGAAAATGAAAGCTGGATAATGAAATGAGAAAAGCTCACTGAATCATGTATAGCCTAGAGGGAACAAGTATGACTAGCAAACCATTTCCGTGTTGTGCAAAATTCCTAGACTATTATTTAGAAAGAAATTCAAACACAATTTAACCACGAAATTTCTATAATATTATTTCAAAAGTAATTCAAACACTTGATTAAGCCACAATTTTTTTTTAACTCCTTAAATGAGAAGATTTATTTGAAAAAAATTATTTTTGACGAGTATCGAATTCACAACTTCTTGACCGATAAAGTAATATCTTTACCGCTTGAGACAATTAAGATTTTAAGCCACAATTTCTACAATATTATTTAAAAAGTAATTCAAACACAATCTAGGTAACTGTATCAGCACTGGAATATATTAAAAAAATATAATATAATATTATTACATGTCATGGTACTAATTTAGCCAGAATATATACAATCCAGCCAAAACATACACTACAGTACATACACAATAAAGAAAATAAAAAATACATACACTACAAAAGTTCAAAATATTGACCAACTAATCTATTCCGTATCTTTATCCCTATCAAATAATATAGTGAAAAATAATTCCACCAAAAATGGATAATTAGTTAACTATGGAAGAATATTTTTTTTAATCTTGGTTTCAATCTATTTAGTAAGAATTTTAAGCAATTTCTGTTTTATATACTGTGCTTTTGTCTTAATTATTTGCCTTCTCACAATTAATGACATTGTGCCTTCTCACAATTAATGATATTGCAGCTAATAGTGTTTTTGAGATAAAGTAATGAGTTTTAAACCTTCAAATTATCAGAATTGCAATTGCAGAAATATTTCTAATATTTGCAAGTACTATTAAGTTAAAAGTTTAAAATCTCATACCAATCAGAACTCAATACCAAATCATTTTCATTTCATGCTCATTTATAGTTTTGTAATGCTCTTAGGCTTCATAATTTGATAGTTGTAAGGTTCTTTTGATTTATTTTCTACCTAAATTCAAACCGTAAATTGGTTGACCGGAGAAGTATCAACTGAAAACTTGAATATTTGATAAAAAATAAAAAAAAAATCAAAGATTTAGTTATGTACATGTCCCTGTCCGTCTTTCTAGTTTCAACCGATTCTACCAATGTTTTAGTTGAAATTATTCATCATCATCTTGCAATCTGGCATTCTTCCCCAAATTCCTTGTAGAAGCTTATGAACATCCTCGTGCAAGTCCACAAGTTGTTTGCTCAACCTTACTCTGTTAATTGCTCCCCACCAAACTAACAAATCATATGATGCTCCCATTGATTAGGCTCTTCTCATGCCTCCCCTAACTTCAACTTTACTTGTGCAAAAAGTACAATAAAAGAACAATTATGCAAAGAAGCCCTAAACCAAGTTGTTTAAAGGGTATTGATGAAAATATGCATAATTTATGAATATATTAAATTACCAGTCGCTGGTTCATAACTCAATGATGCAAGTTATATTTGTATTCTCTTCTTGATAAATTTTTGCTCTGAAAAACAATAAATCATGAATAACCAGTGGAATTCCAAGCCAAGAATTAATTGAATAGCTAATCAATATCTGTAAGCACAATTCTTTGCTAAACGTTATAATATCCCAGACCTTTTCTCCATTAGTTTCACTTGTGTCTTTGCAACTAAGTAGCTCTCATATCTAGAGCGAATACCAAATTCAAACTACCAGTCATTTTTAGCAAAAAAAAGTCAACCCAATTTGGTACATAATTAAAATTTCATATGAACTTGTTAGATAAATAAAGTTTTTCTTATTATTTTCCTATTACCTAATAGAAGCCAACTCATTTTGAATTTTCCATACCAAGTCTCAACAGCTTTACTATTGGAAGTTTTTCCATACCAATTTTGCTCCCTACAAAAAATTATGAACATAATCAATGTTAAAATCAAGGTCCAGTAAAATAAAGCAACATTTTGGTCTAATTCTTTTCTTTTGATTTTTTTTGTTCTTTTTCGTGATTTTCTCTTTCTTGGACCAAAAAGTCAGCTGCTCACTGTACGTCTTGACCGGTCAACCTTAGAGCTATCTTGGCTGCTCTCTCTTTAGGGCTTGTTTGGATGTATATTTTTTTCTAGTATAGTATTAGTATATTTATAGGGATTAGAATTTGCAAAATCCAAATACTAGAAGATTTCAAACTATAGGATGTACTCAAAAGTGATATGTTTGGATGTAAATTAGTAAATTTGCAGAAATGTTTTCATATGAGTTAATTTTTTTTATATGAGTTTTTTATAATTATAATATAATATATTTTTTGTAATTTAAATGAGTTTTCGTATCACTCTTTTCATGAAATCACTTGTATTTTTAATTATTGTATGTCTTAATTTCATTGTCATTGTCACCGGTTATTGAGATTTGTATTTTTAATTTTCTTAATATATTATCATACGATTTCAATTATTCCAAGTTAAATTTACAAAAAAAAAAAAAAAAAATGGCAGATATGAAGTTAAAAAATAACATACATTAGAAATTATACAAAATATTATTGAACAAAATTTATATTGTATTCTATCATTGAGCAAATATATAATACATATTATTCAAGAATATGAGTTGGTGAGAATGGAACAGAAAAATGGAATTATATGAGGAGAGAGGACGGTGGGTAAGAGTGACATACTTTACTAGAAAAATACTGACCAACTTGGTCAGTATTTCTTTCCCCCAAAGTTCAATACAAATTTACTGAAAATTTCTTAATTGAAATTTCCAAACAAATTACTAACAACTCATCCAAACATGCATTTTGAGAAAGTCAGTATTTTTTTCCTAGACGAGAAAACTGATGTTTTCCAACGCATCCAAACAAGCCCTTGAGCCGTTATATCCATTCCAATTTACATAATGCTTCATCAGGCATGCCTGAATTGTAAAAAAGCCCTTGTCCTTGAGAAACAAAGTAAAGGTCATGTAACATATCAGTACATATTGATATGTATCAAATTGAGACACCTATTATATCTTGTAGCGATTATATATATTTTGATGTTTTGTAGGAATTAAAATGAAAATTTATCGAAAATTTCTAAGAGAGCAACCGTTTTGAAGAGAAACATATGCCCACAGATGCGATGTATCTATTCTTCTTTGGATTTTTTTCTTTTTTACCAATTGCCCTCAGAACCAATGTTTTCGCATGCTGTTTAGAAAAAAACCATCTGATTTCGAACTAAAACAAAAAAAATCTAAAAATTCTAAATAAGATAATTATATAAATAACCTTATAAAATCAGAAAGCCAAGATTGATATGCATTTCTCTGTCTATTTTGACCAATCCAACATCAGAAGCTCAGCTGGACGGCATAAAAGTAAATTAGTCATTGTATAGTATAATAGGATGAAATAATAAATATATTACTGGAATTCGGTGAAATAAAATCAGGGTTAAATAAATTACCTATCATGCATGGTAGGGCGAGAGAGTGAAATATCAACAATGAAATCCTTATGTTGCTACATATGAATTTAATCTAAAAAAAATATTTAAGTGTTTTACTTTTACTTAAATTTCATCCCTGAGGCCTTGAATAGGATTTGCTATTATACTCTTTTTAATTCAAATAGGCACCTGATAGAATCAAGCACGCTCTCTGTACCCCTCATCTTAAAATTCTACAAAAAATTATATAAATAAATGTATAAATTAAATATCCAAAAAAATAATAAATGAAAAAAATATGAATTTACATATTACAATTTTGTCCTCCAACATCCAAATGAGCTGCATATGTAGTTCCTTGAAACCACCTATTTCCAGTTAACATTACCGCTAGGACCTAAATAAATAAATAGATAACAGTATTTTTTTAATTCTTCGAAACCCTAAAAAACAAAAAAAAATCCCCAAATTTGTTATGTATTTAATTTTTTTTATGTACTCAAACTCAAACTATCCTCATTTGGAGATTTGTATACAAACATTTCATTACTGTGTTCAAAAGGTAATTCAAAACAATCCCTCAAAAAGAAAATGAAAATTGTGGCCTTAAAAATATTTCTCTAACTGAGTGTAGGCCCTTATAATACCATAGCAAGCATTACATTGCTTTATGAATTTTGTCTCTTTAGTTTTCTGATTTTGTTATATTGCGCTAGAGAAGGATTCATAGGGGCTTAGGCTGGGTTTGTAAATATTGTTTATTCACGTTTCACTAAATAGACCTTCTATTGGGTTCTTACGTTAATACGAAGTTAGTTCACTCTGGCCCAAGTATATCTTATTGGCCTGGATAATTTTTTTTTTGAGATCGGCCTGTATAAGTTAATTAATACATTTTTTTATATATTTTTTTATATTTTTTTGTATAGTAAGTATGAATATGTATATTCTTAAGACATCAATTGTAATTCATCACACGTTTATGTTGGCGGCATGGACATACATGTTAAGTTTAAATTGCATAATATGAGGTGTCAGATGTAAATTTCATAACTCCGAGTTATGTGTTAGAATTTTTCTCATTGGAAGACCGAAACAAATTTATTGGTTTCATTCATAGAAATAGTCAACCAAACCATAATTGTACCCCCAAATTCTCAACTTCTGTATTTATTTCACTTATTACTTTTCCACAACCTTTTTCCAGTAAAATTTTTAACTCATAAATTATAATCAATAAATAAAATGTGTATTTATCACTAGATAAAATTTTGAATAGCAAATTGTAAACTTGATGCAAATTTTTTATTCACATTTCAGTAAATAGACTTTATATTGGGTACATAAGATTGTGTCTGCCGCTGTTTTAATTCATAACTTGTTGGTACACATACAATATGCTCTATAAACTAACTTCTGAATCATTTGCATCTTTAAGAAATTCAATTGTAATTCATCACACGTTTTTGTTGGCCGGAAGGGCAACATACATGTTATGGTGAGTGTAAATTTGTATAATCTGAGGTGTTGGATGTAAATTTCATAAATCCGCGTTAGGTGTTAGAATTTTTCTTATTGGAGACCAAAACAAATTTATTGGTTCCCTTCATAGAAATAGTCAACCAAACTATAATCGTAAGGCAATTTTTCAGCCTCTATATTTATTTCACTTGTTATTTTTCCACAACCCTTTTCCATTAAACTTGCACTTATAATCAATAAATAAAATTTGTATTTATCACTAGATAAAATTTTGAATATCATATATTTTTAACAAATGAAGAATATAATTAAGAAATATAGGAGAATTGTGGATTTTGAAGGAGGAGTATTGTGGAATTTTGTGTGTATCATCGACAACCAATCATTCGTTTATTCAAGACCAACATTCCAAGTACTTTTTATATATATGTTTTCCACTAATTCATAAAACAATTATATGCCAACTAACATCCAATATGTATTCCAATTACCAAACCAATAACTCATTTTCCTAATTAAAAAAAGGAAAATATGTCTCATCACTCATAGCACGAAACACGTACAGCTGACTATTTCATCCCTTCTTCTCCTTCTCTTATCATCCTTCGTTTGTCAACCCTCCCTCTTCTCCATTCTCACTCCTCAATCCAAAACTCCCAACACAAAACCAGAGAGAGAGAGAGAGAGACAGAATCAAAGCAGAAAACTTCAAAAAATGGATGTGGAGTCGGGAAATCGCGTACCGCCTCCACCTGGCAGAAACAGGTACGGAGGCAACAACATGGACGTAACTCCACCTCCGTTTTACAACGACCCATCTATCTTGAGAGAGAAATCGTACCGGCCATGGCTCGTACCGACAATCGTGATTGCTGACATTATCGTGTTTATCTTTGAGATGTTGGTGAATAACTGCCCGGCTCATGAAGAAGGGAATCCGTACGGCACATGTATTGCACGATTCTTGCGCCGCTTCTCTTTCCAACCATGGAAAGAGAATCCTCTTTTGGGTCCTTCCACTCGTTCGTAAGTTTTTACGTTAGTGTTTTTGATATATTTTTATGAAAAGATGCTCAAAAATCCTGATTCACTAAAACAAAATATCTTTTGCTTACATCATGATATTTTTAATACATGTGTTTTACATGAGTTATCTTAATGTAAATGTTTGTTGATAGGTCCTGTAAAGCTAGAGCATATAATTAGTTTGATCATATTGTTGGTCTGTTTTTTTGGATTTATAGATTGGATAAAATGGGAGGATTGGATTGGGACAAAATTGTGCATGGAAATGAAGGATGGAGACTAGTGAGTTCCATATGGTTGCACGCTGGTCTCATTCATTTACTCGCCAACATGATCTGTCTCCTTTTCATTGGTGTTCGTCTCGAGCAACAATTCGGATTCCGTAAGTTCTAAACCCTAAACTATTATCGCACATTCAGATTTCAAATGCATAAATCATAATCATAAGCTTTTTTATTATTTTTTTTTTCAGTGAAAGTTGGGCCGATTTTTCTCATTTCTGGATTTGGCGGTAGCGTTCTTTCAGCGTTGTTTATACAAAACAGTATATCGGTTGGAGCTTCAGGAGCTTTATTTGGAATTCTTGGTGCAATGCTGGCTGAGCTTCTCACCAATTGGACCATTTACACCAACAGAGTACATACAAATTATTCCCCTGAAATAATTTTACAATCCAAATTACGTACATTTCGTAAAATCTTACACCGTTTTGTTTCAAATTTAGGTTGCGGCTCTGTTCAATATTTTGGTAATCGCGGTGATAAACTTGGTGCTTGGAATCCTGCCTCATGTCGATAATTTTGCGCATATTGGAGGGTTTTTGACCGGATTTCTTCTAGGGTTTATTCTGTTATTTGAGCCTCAGTTTGATTGGCAAAAATCGCGTGGGAGGCAAGGTGGAGCGTCGAAATATGCGTTTTATCAATTGTTGCTTCTTGGTATTTCATCGCTCCTGCTTATTGCAGGGTAAGCATTCTATTTTTTATTTTATTTAATCATTCTTGTTCCAATTTAATTTTCCTAATTTGTTTCTTTTTACTAATTATGATTGCTCAAGGTGACATTAAGAGATGAATAGATACTGCTTGCCCAGTTTTCCCTTTTTTTATTGTTCCGCTTGAATTAATGGGGCTCATGCAAGAATATTTAATTAGGGACATTCTTGATCCAGCACATAACATTAATAACAAATAATAAATAAATCAAGGATAAGTTCGTCATTTGTGAAGACAGCTTATATGAACAATAAAATATAACTGATTATGCAACTTATTTAATAATATTATTTTATTTCGAGCAGAATGGCAGCAGCATTATACGCAGTATTCAAAGGAGATAACGGAAATGACCATTGTTCATGGTGCCATTATCTAACTTGCGTCCCGACTTCTAGCTGGACTTGTAACACCACCTAAACTTACCAGTACAGTGATTTTCTCAAGGCAATTGGTATCAAAGTTTATTGGTTTGTTCGAATACATAAGAATTTCATTTCATTTGAATAGTTTATACAATGTTGTTTTTATAGTTTGTTTATAATGTAAAGTTAAAGGGGGTTTAAATTTGTTTGTTGTGTGCGAGGAAGTATGATGAGTTTGTTTTATTTTGGGGTGTTTATTAGGCATACATTATTTTATTGGTCATTGACAATTTTTTGTTAAATTTTGTTGTTCTTTGTTTGTGTATTGAGGAGTTTGATACATACTATTATTTCATTCAATTCATAATTCGAGTGGTTATGTTGTTTCTTGAGCATATTTTTTCTCTAGCAGTTGTTTCTTCTATCAAATATTTCTGGCCATCTTGGTAAAATATTGGATATTATATATGTTGTGATCTTATATATTGTTTCTATTACACATGTATATTGTTTCAAGATATATGTTGTATATATGTTGTTTATAATACTTTATACATTTTTCTTATAATATCTAATTATCTATGTACTGTTGAACTTATAATTTTTTTTTTAAAAACATAAATACTATCTCTATAATTCCTTATATACTATTTTCACAAAAATATACACTGTTCTATGAACTTATATTATATATGCTGCTAACTTTATACAATTATAAACTAATTTCATAAAAATAAAATTTATTTTTTAGGAAAAAAAGTATACAATATTATTTTTGTGAATGAATTGAAAAGTATACAATATTATAAAAGTATGCTATTTTTTAAATCTACATACTAAATTTACAAAATTACATAATTTTTTAATAAACTACCTTAGAAACAAAAGGTGGTGTTGCGCCGGCTTTATATTACATATTCACGTTTTAATAAACAATAAGATTAGATTATACCAGCAAGCAGTTGGAATAATTCTTAATAGAGATTTTATACAGCTCTCATCCACCTATCATTAGTTCATAAAACTCATTAAATAAACAAGTTAGCTAGACATGCATAAGATTACCACATTAAACTAAGGCCCATATTAATAAGAAATAAATATTCCCTCAAATTAAATCAATAATACTAAATACTAATAAACAATAGCTGTCACAAATCAGATTCTTAAATTCCTATAGGCTGAATCACATTAATTATCTAATCAAAACCTCAGTGATTATACAGTTATTCTTACAAATAATACAATAAGCAAATTAGTAAAAATCTACTCATTTCATATCATATCATTTCAAAACAAATAAGAATTAATCGCCCCTATATCTACTTAACAATCAGTAAATAAAACAAATAAAATAAAAATAAAAAAACTCATTCTAATTTCCAAAAAGTTTTTGTGGCGACGAGTATTTTCTCGCCCCCGCTCGATTCAGGCTCAGAATCATGAATCTGAGTCGTCCATCGGAAACCGTGCGCAATTTTAATCACTTTATTAATTACATTTTCTGAGTCTCTTATAATAGCTTTTCCTTCCGGTCGTAATATTCTATCCATCTCCAGAATTAGATCCACAAGATGACACCTGAATTATCAAAATAAAAAAATAAAAAAAAGTGTTTTGTAAATAAGTTTAGCAAATTATTATATAAGTAAAATACAAAAAATACCTATTATTGTTTGAGACCAAGGAATTAATTCCTGAAACGTGAAGCAAATCATACGTTCTTGGATACGTAGAAAAAGGCTCACACCTAAAATAATAATAAACTGAAAACATAAGTAACAATTTATAGTTTTATACATATAAGATTCTTACATTAACCCATTTTTTTAATTCTAAAATAAACAAACTCTTCAACTTTATTCTCAAACTAACCCAAAAACAGACTCCGAAAGTTCGTAAAAACAAGAAAAAAATAAAAAAACTCAGAAAAAAAAAAGTATCTCAATTTTTTTTCCGAAGTCCTTTTTAGGTTAGTTTCAGAATAATGCAGAACAACAAACTAATTTGAAACTTACAAAATTCTTTTCTGAATGAATTAATCCTATAACCTACCATTCACACACGCAACAAAACATTTTTCCTGAATGAATTAATCCTAAACCTACCATTCACACACGCAACAAAACATTTTTCCCAAATGAATTAATCCTATAACCCACGATTCACACACGCAACGAAAGATTTCAAAATAAATCCAACATACCAATCGTGATAAACGCCAATCAACCCTCTATCAAACACGGCCCCCAAAGTGAGCGGTTTGTTATCGGGCACCACATTCATCACCCACACACTCTCGCCCACCAACGCCGACGCAAATCCTCCGTAAATCGCGTTCATGTCCATCACATTCCTCACATTCGCATCCGCACCCCCCAATTTCACTCCGATCACGTTCTTGTAGTAATTCACCCTCCTTGTCCACCTCTTCCCGTCCGCCTCAAAAAAGTCAACCCCGTTCTTCACCCTCGAAACCCTGTGGCTCGGCTTCACATTCCTCTCCGGCCATTTGGGTAAATTTCCCACCGAGATCTCCTCATACAGGTCCACTTTATTAACGCATTTCTTTAGATGAAAGTACCAGGCCTGGTCGGGGTCATCGGAATCCGTGCAGATTGAGAAAGAAGAGTCTGATTCGTCCTTATCAAACGGACAGGGTGCGCCAGCTGGCTTGCGCCAGATGGCGGTGCTGCCGTCGACGGCGATGAGCTCGTAGCAGAGGGAACGAGTAGAGGATTGTAAATCGGCCCATTGTTTGTGTTGCTCGGCCCACCTGACGGGCGGGCCCGATATGATAAAGAAGCCGCCTGGGCGAAGGAGACGGTCCGCCTCGATTAGATAAGTTCCGTCTGTCAGATCAAAATTAAATTAGAAATATATGGGGAGTTTGCAAACACGACGGCACTCCAGATGTACTATTTTTTTTCCCATTTTTATATACTGTTGTTTTCTCATTCTAGATATTGATGTTTATTCTTTGTGTATTTTTTATTTTTATATAATGTTTTCCCATTTTATATACAGTTTTCCCATTTTTATATACAGTTTTCACTTTTTATGTATATACTGTTATTGGAAAATAAATTATATACATTGTTATGTATATATTGTTATTAGAAAATAAATTATATACATTGTTATGTATATATTGTTATTAGAAAATAAATTATATATACTGTTATTGGATCCGTCGTGAACAGTCGTGATCTATCAGGTCCCTTAGAAGTTAGAAATATATGGGGAGTTTGCAAAGAAGACCCTGGATTGTTGGGAATTGCAAAAAAATAGTCCGTGGAGTTAGTTAGTGATTGATTCTGTCCATTAGCTTTCTCTAGTTAGTTTGATTATTTTTTAGTAAATTTATCCTACGTTCTATTTTTGTAAGGAAATAGAATATGTGAAAAATTCTGCTATGAAATTTGTTGATTGACGGAATCAATCACTAACTAACCGCAGGGACTATTTTTTTCAATTTCCCAACAATGCAGGACCTTTTTCGCAATTTCTAACAAAACCAATTTCTCCTTTTTTTTTTTTTTTTACAATTCAGGCATAATACGGCGGTTCTTTTACTGATGAACTAACATACTCTAGGCGGTAAAGGGAATCAACTAAGAGTTAACACCGTTCGCTTTCATACTTTAATTACTTACGAATGCAATGGCTATTTTACAATTTAGGCAAAATGCAGGGGCCTTTTAGTTATTTCCCCATTACAAAAGTACAACTAACATTAACAAGCTGTAACTGATAAACCAACATACTGTAGGCGGTAAAGGGGATGAGGCAGCGGGAGCAGTGGACCAAGTCGAAGGCCTGCGCAGGGAACGGGAGCCTGCGGGTTCCTAACATTGCCACGAAAGCCGGGATTCCTCTTTCCAGCGCAAACTGGATCTGGGATTTGTGCGAATCTCGAGGCGCGAAGGATACGGTGAGGATGTTCTCTTTCAGCATGTACCCCCCAAAACTCGCCACCTGGATTACAGAAACTTATTTATTTATTACTTTATTATTCTATTATTATTTCATTTTATTTTTATTTTTATTTTATTTCTAATTATTATTATTATTATTATTATTATTATTATTATTTATTTTCATTTTATTTTATTTTATTATTATTTTATTATTATATTTTATTTATTTTATTATTGTTATTGTTATTATGAATTAATTTGGGTGATTTTGTGTGAATTTTTGGATAAAGCATAGATTTGTTACCTTAGACTTAATGCATATAAAGATATACCCGACAAAACTAGCAACCGTAGTTTAAAATAAATGATGTTATATTATTAGGGATAAATGCACTATTGGTCCATGTGCTTTAATTTGATTGCAATTTAGTCCCTGTACTACTGGTTTGAACTTTTTGATCCTTGTATTGTAATTTGTATGTAAACATGCATGATTAGTCCTTGAGTCATGGACTTAACTAACTAACTAACTATACACTATTTTCTATTAATTCTATAAAGTACAGGGACAAAAAAGTTCAACTCAATAGTATAGGAACTAAATCGCAATTAAATTAAAGCACAGGGACTAACGATACTATGCGTTAATTTGGACGAATTTGTTGATGGATTTAATACGGAATTAATTACTTACGCCGCAACCCATGTCAAGAGCGGTTCGTAACTGGCCGGATTTGATCGGAACGAACTGGCTCAGCTTCTCAATGTACTGCTCAGCTCCGTCCGGAAACATGGTGCCACCACCAGGGAATACGAAGTGCGATCCTTCCTGCTTCATCCAGCCCTGATGCCCTTTCCTCTCCGCGATCTTGCCATACGGCATGTTATCATGCCAAATCTGACCAAAATTTCAAAAAAACGTGTGTAAAAAGCAGAATCGGAGGCTTTGGAGTGTTGTTACGAGTTTGAAGTACCTTGTGGAGGCTCTCAGGCCACGGAACGGGCACTCTATACCCTTTGGGCGGCGGAACGAGGCAGAACGAGCCCTCGCCGGGCAAGGGACAATGCCGTTCTCTATAGAAATTCATCTCCCGGCTGAAATGACTGCTCCGCCTCGGATCCTCACACGGCATGTAATCCACGTCCTCCATCGGGCACGGATCCACCGCGATCCGACCCGACGACACGAGCGAATTTATGATGCGGGCGCGGGAAGGCGAGGACCCGGCGGCGAGGGTGCGGCGGCCGGACTCGGCGAGGGAGTCACCGAGCGGAGTGACGACGAGGAGGAGGAAGAGGAGGAGGCCGGAGAGGAAGGCGAAGAAGGTGACGGAGAGGAGCGACCAGGGCCGGGCCGGGCCGGGCCGGCGCGGCGGCGAGAGGTTGACATGGCCCATATTGGTTGATGGAGGAGATCTGAGCGGAAGAGTGTTAAGTGTGGAGGGAGAGTCGAGCAGTCAGTTAATGGTGCGACAGGAAGGAGGTTGAGTTCAATGGGATATGGAAACCACTACTTTTATTTTTATTTTTATTTTTATATATCATTATATTCAAAAATCATTCCGTAAATATCACGTATTTCAAAATAATGAAATATCTATCATTTTCCTCGTCAATAGTGGCGGAACAAATGTTAAGTGTGTAGGAAGAGTCGAGCAGTTAGTTAATGGTGTGATAGGAAGGGGGTTGAGTTGAGTGGGATGGAAATCATTACTTCCATTTTTATTTTTATATATCGCTGTTAAAAAATCATTCCGTAAATACCACAGCATTTCAAAATAATGAAATATCTATCATTTCCGTCATCAATAGTATTAAAAAATCATTCCGTAAATATCACGTATTTCAAAATAATGGAATATCTATCATTTCCGTCAACAATAATGTTAAAAAATCATTCCGTAAATACCACATATTTCAAAATAACGGAGTATTTATCATTTCCGTCATCAATAGTGGTGGAACAAATGTTATTCTAGAATATGTGAATTTTCAATTTTTTCAAAAATTTCTCATTTGGCTGATTAAACCGAATTAATTAGTGTAAAAAAAGTATTGTTCCGCCACAATGGCGGAACATGAAAAAAATTAATTTTTTGCATTTTTTTTCCTATTCTGCCAATGACAGTAGCGGAACACGTTTTTTTTTACTAATTAACCTCATTTTTGAAAAACTATAAAATTTACATGTGACGGAAATAATAAATACTCCATTATTTTGAAATGAATGATATTTGCTAGTTTATTTTTTAACGGAGTGGTAAAAAAAAATCCGGAAATCAGAGAGTTAGTGTTAGACTTGGATTGCATATTTTGATAGAGAAATTTTGGACTTTTTTTTTTATAGCACTATTTGCCAAAATAAAGCAGCAGTTGCCACTGGTTTGAAAATAATGTGGAAACTACCATTTCTGCCACTATTAGTGGCGGAACAACCTATGTTCCGCCACTAGTAGTGGCGGAACAGTATAGATTTTCGCCCGCCCAAAAAACGGTCCATTTGACGCACTAAACGTGGTTAATTAGTATTAAAAATACTGTTCCGCCACTAGTAGTGGCGGAACATGTTAAAATATTTCATTAAAGATTAACATGGCTCATGAATGGGCAATTAGCGTAAAAATTGAAGAATTACTATGTTCCGCCACTATTAGTGGCGGAACATGTGCATATTTCACCTGTTCCGCCACTACTAGTGGCGGATCGAGCCAAATGAACTCTCTAAATCTGACTTAAAAAAAAGCGAAAATACCACTGTTCCGCCACTATAAGTGGCGGAACAAGTGAAAATACCCTCTATTCTTTAGGAAAAAAACCGGAGATAATTACATATTAGTAACGGTTTTACGTAAACAACCGTTACAGAATTGCGAAAAAAAAATCTATTTATGCATATTTGTAACGGTTCTTAAATGAAAACCGTTACTAATTACTTAATTAGTAACGGTTCTCCCTAAAGAACCGTTACAGAATTGTAAAAAAAAATCTATTCATGCATATTTGTAACGGTTCTTCACCAAAACCGTTACTAAATACTTATTAGTAACGGTTTTTCCTAAAGAACCGTTACATTATTTAAAAAACATCAACATTTGTAACGGTTCTTTAATAAAAATCATTACTAAATACATTTAGTAACGGTTTTCACTAAAGAACCGTTACAGAATTGTTTAAAAATCTAATGCATATTTGTAACAGTTTTTTAATAAAAACCGTTACTAATTACATATTAGTAACGGGTTTCCCGAAAGAACCGTTACAGAATTGTAAAAAAAATATGACTTAAACCCAAAAATTTTCACTCACCGTTACTAAAAAATTTTTTTTGCGTTTTCCAGGGCAGGGACACCGTGAGTGAAAATTTTTGGGTTTAAGTCATATTTTTTTTACAATTCTGTAACGGTTCTTTCGGGACAACCGTTACTAATATGTAATTAGTAACGGTTTTTATTAAAAAACCGTTACAAATATGCATTAGATTTTTTAACAATTCTGTAACGGTTCTTTAGTAAAAACCGTTACTAAATGTATTTAGTAACTATTTTTATTAAAGAACCGTTACAAATGTTGATATTTTTTAAATTCTGTAACGGTTCTTTAGGAAAAACCGTTACTAATATGTATTTAGTAACGGTTGTTGTTTAAGAACCGTTACAAATATGCATGAATAGATTTTTTTACAATTCTGTAACGGTTCTTTAGGGAAAACCGTTACTAAAAAAGTAATTAGTAACGGTTTTCATTGAAGAACCGTTACAAATATGCATAAATAGATGTTTTTTTCACAATTCTGTAACGGTTGTTTACGTAAAACCGTTACTAATATGTAATTATCTCCGGTTTTTTTCCTAAAGTATAGAGGGTATTTTCACTTGTTCCGCCACTTATAGTGGCGGAACAGGTGGTATTTTGACAAATAGTGCTATAAAAAAAAAAAAGTCGAAATTTTGATGGAATAATAATCTCATTTTGATGCGATAGTATGGGCCAAGATGTTTTTTTATGTTGGGATAAATAAAACTTATATGTATGGGCCAATGTATATTACCTAAATATCAATTATGGAAATGTAGTGGGTTTTTTTTTTAAAAAAGAAATAAAAGATATCAGGTTTAATTTTGTTAATTTTTTGTAGTTTGGTTTACTAAAGTAAAGAAAGATAGCGGGTAGAACTGCTTGACGTGATTTATGTAGTAATATACTTTTTTTTCCCACAATAAACTCAGATAAAGTACCTACTGCGTTTTCTTGTCATACAAAAAGCGTATCAAGTCCCCTCTGCTTTTTGATGTCTCGTCTCTTCATACCTTATCAGTCTCCTTAAAGATATCACATGTATTTTTTTTTTGTTGTAAAAGCCCGTAGGCACAGCATTAATCATAAAAGATATCACATGTATTTTATTTTTTTAAAAGCCCGTAGGCACAGCATTAATCATAAAAGAGAGTATACAAAGCTTAATCACATCAACTCATGACACTATAAAGCCCTAAACTCAATCTAGCCTGGCCCATAAAATATTTTTCTTCCTCTAAACTTTGCATTGTATAACTCTAAAGAAGGGAAGCTACGAAAAAAGAGGAGAAAAGAACCCAAAAAATGTCTTGAAAACAGAAGCAAAATAAATCGAAAAATTACTCCTCTATATCTTCAAATCGGAGCTCAATCAGTAGCTTGCCATCAAGGTTGGGGTTTCTTTCTCAGTATATTCAGACTTGTGAGATGTGCCAGATCGTAGGATCACACTCACAAAAAATTACACCGAAATGGTTAAGTAAAAAATACCAGAAAATGAAATAAACAAGGTCAATGTAGCAGATAGACTAGTAAGGGCACGACAAAAATGAGAAAACCAGACACATGCATATAAGCTCAGTGCAAAGCAATCACTCTTAATAAACCTTCTGATCTGTTGGTATCATGAACGTGCAAAGAGTATGGGTATGGCCATGAAACAAGCGCATGTGGAGCCCCATTTCCTCTTCGTGTGGCTTTGGTTGGGATACTTGGATCCATTTGCAATTATACACTGTAATAATGTGAATATCACGGGCCAAAACGGATGCATTTTACATACGTTACGAGCCAAACCTACTCAATGCAATGCTAATTCCAGTACGTCAGATCCGGATTTCTATGTGATTTTCTCCTTTTGAGGTTCATTCGTACAGATTCAATCCTTGTATCCATCAAATGTTGAGAATGAGAATATTATTTTGTTCTGGACGGTACAAAAGTGTGAGAAAAGACTAGATTTGAAGAAACGAACAAAAAGGCGAGAGAGAGAGAGAGATAGTGGGTTTGTTCGTCTTGTGATGCATCCAAAATGGGCCCATGATGAAACGGCTCAAACCAGTTTGGACTCGTCCGTGTCACGGTCACGTCTCATGTACAAAATAACAAACACTAGAATCCGAACTTAATTAAACTACTCATGACAAAGTTGAGAAAGATAACGTTAAGAGATGAATTTTACCATAATACACGCAAGAAATTATGCTTAAAAGTTAAAAAACTAACGTAAATACACCAAAGTAGTTCGTGAGACAGACAGCTCGTTAAAAGACACGTAAATACACCAAAGTTTAAAAAAACTACGTAAATGCTTAAGAAAGTGTATTTGTGAAACTTTTCATTCATGAGACAAACAAGCTAAGACATGAGAATTCCAACTGTGACAAGGTCCGGAAATTAGGGAAACAAACTAGTTTGTTCATGATTGAATGAACCTGAACTGAACGGAACGGAACAGACATTTAGACAAGTCATTGAATGAACGGACATGGACATGGAGAGTCGCTCCAAACCCGTTACTTCGCCGCCATCTAACTTAGATAATTTATTTAATCACCGACATTTTTCACTTACTTCCAAATTATATTTTACTTCGAACTTACAAAATGATATAATATATTTTGTTTTGTTTAATAACGGGATGAAGAGATGACAATTTTAGCCAACTAATGTGAGGTAAGTGTCCTTTCAATTAAAAAAATATGAGGTAAGTGTAATGTAAACTTCTATTATATCAGGACAAATTTAAGATGGAAACATAAAGAACGACCAAATATTACCAAACAAACAATAAATAAAAAAAGGAAAATATTTAATAATTAACAACTAATCCATCTCAATCAATCTAGATACACATTGTTAAAACCTTGATGGTCAAGTTGGTTGGACTTGAATGCAATTTACTAATAGCAAGTCAAATACTATATATCAATATTAATTTCAAACCTAGACAAATATTCCAATATAGACCACTTTCAACTCTCACCCACTAGAGTTAATTAATTCACTAATTAATTAATGCCTTAAACAGGCATCCCTAATCTATTAAGCCTACCAGATCCAGGATAGGCCTTGTTGGCAAACTTGGCTTGAATCGAACGACTCATCAAACTGGGAACTCGTTTCCCGGATTTCTCACAATCCGGTCTCTGTCTAGGCGCGCTTTGAGACCTTGATTTCATCCTGAATGACTCAGTGTTCGCCATGTAATTAGGGTAATCAGAATACCCACCAAACGAACATTCACTCTTAGTCGGCGTGAATGGGCTTCGCCTCGAGAGTGATGTGGCGGAATAAAAATGGGGGCTTGAGACAGAACCGGGGCTGAGCTGAGGAATAGTCGAGTCTTTCGAGGGAGAGTTTTCGGAAAAGCCGGGAATTGGTTTCCCGGAATCGATTTCCAGGATTTTGGTGTGCTTGTCATCGTTGTAGTATTTCTCATCCATCCATTGGTCCAGCCAGTAACGTTGGGACGAGTGAGTCTTGTCTCGGTCAACCCTGCTGTTCGCTGTTGACTTTGTGGAATTTCTCTGTAAAAAATAAAAAGATTATTAACAACTTTGTAATAAAATTGTCAAATTAATTTTAGTTAATATACTTT
Organism: Juncus inflexus; assembly: GCA_024447665.1. Classification (NCBI taxonomy): domain Eukaryota; kingdom Viridiplantae; phylum Streptophyta; class Magnoliopsida; order Poales; family Juncaceae; genus Juncus; species Juncus inflexus. Next base: position 3,005,297 of record JAJHPC010000006.1, read on the forward strand.
TGAAGTTCTTAATTACCTTGAGAGGGCTAGAACGGTCGGATCTGGAACCGTTAGACCGAGTCGGTTGATCTGATTTTTCAGGTGTAGGAGGCCCCTAAAACATAACAAAAAAATAGTAATTATAATTGGACAAAAGTTGAAATTTAATCACATCTTTTACCCTACAAATATTATACCATTTCAAAAAACACATTCTACTGTTGCACAGATAACTAATAAGCCCAACCCACTTGACAAACTATTCACGAAACAGACTCTTCACTAACCCTCCAACAACACAAAAAAAGACAGTGTTCCACTTCACAAACTTCACAATACTAACATTAACATAAATAAATAAATTTATAATGCAAAAAGAAAAGAAAAAAAATTTATTTTTATTCTTTGAGATTAATGCAAAAAGAAAAAAGTTGAGGTCTTACAGAATTAGCACTGCTGACACGTAAGGCTCTCTCAGACCTACACCTCTGACTAAGCCCTGCCCTTGAAGCTCTGGCCTGTGCCTGGACACGGAGCAGGGCATGCATGCACCGAAGCGCCTCAGCCGCTTGCTTCCTCACTATGTTCCCTCTCACAAGCGCCTGCAGTTTGACCAGCCCTCTCAGCGCCTTTAGCGCTCTTCTCGCCTTGTTAAACAGAGAATCAAAATGTTTACAAGGTTAAGAGAAAGTGGGGAAGTAAAGATTCATCGGTTTCTATAGTTCAGACTGGTTTTGTTTTGACCTTTGGGTAAACAGGACAGAGGAGAGGGTAAAACTGTAAAAGAAAGGAAGGTTGACAGCTTTTGGTTTTGCATTATTCTTTCTTCTTCTTGTACGAGGACCACTATAGTAAATGTGCGTCTGGTTGTCTACGCTCTGTAGGGCTTTAATGGCGAGGCTTCTACAAACAGAACTATGATGTAACGCACAGACTACAGAGAGAGAGAGAAGGAATGGACTAGAGAGATTATTAGTTCTTTTTCAAGCTATGTTCTACTATTTATCTGTTTGTGTGTAGATGATGATAATAGGGCTTAAGAATGGAGAAGGAAGTAGGGACAATAGAGAGGGAGAGAAAGGTTAAGTTTGAGGTGACAGCCATGGCCCTTGATTATCACGCGTTACATACAGCTCACTTTCTCTTCCAAATCGGAACAAAATGCTCAGAAATACATAAATCTCACTTTTTATTCCTGTTCCCTCTTTAAGTAATCTGACAGTTACTCACCACCAATTCGATTCAATTCATAATTCAACACAAAAACAAGAAAAACTATTACTACGCCTTCTAAAAAAAAAGAAAAACTATTACGAATTACTTACCAAATAGCCTCTGAAGGCGGATTGGATTTTAATAACGGCGATTTCCTCACGCCTGCTGGCAACACACCGGCCACTGCTCGTCAGGCGGACGACGGCGGCCGCGGCGTGCGCCGCCGCAACGGCAGCTTCAGCGACTGCAGCTGTGGCCGCCGCCACAGCGATGGCGCGCTTGTTCTGCTCATCCTCGTCTTCTATACTCATCACCTCTCTGTACGACCCTCTTCTCTCTTCATTCACTCTCGACGCCACCTGAGGTGACGGTGGTGGTTCCCCTTTCTGACGGAAGGATTTCCCGATCAGACCCCATTTCTTCCGCTCCGGCGTGGAACTCGCGGCGGAGTTGGATTTCTTGCCGGTGAAGAGACTCTTGAGCCACCTCGTCGCTCTTCCCATCGCAACTTCTGCACCTTCTCCGTTCAAGAAGTAGCACAAAAATGGCGGGAGAATGAACAAACCTTCAAAATGGAAATGAGAAAGGAAAGAGCGGGTGGAAAAGGAGAGGAAGAAGAAGTGAGTGGAAAGTGGAAGGTGAAGAGTCAGAGAGAAGAAGAGCAGCTCTGTTTTCTTTCTTCTTCTATGCAGAGAAGGTGGCGTGAGACTCGTTTTCTCACTACCTACTATTTATACGGAGCCATAAACAATTCAGTTAAAGAGTAATTAATTTCCTAACAGGATAAAATTAGATTATTAAATAAAAGAATTAAAGGTCAAATCAGTGTGAATTCTAATTCAGTTAAGAGTAATTAATTTCTTAGCAGGATAAAAATAGATTATTAAATACAAGAATTAAAGGTCAAATCAGTGTGAAGTCTAATTAAGTTAAAGAGTAATTAATTTCTTAACAGGATAAAAATAGATTATTAAATACAGGAATTAAAGGTCAAATCAGTGTGAACTCTAATTAAGTTAAAGAGTAATTAATTTTTTAACAGGATAAAAACAGATTATTAAATAAAAGAATTAAAGGTCAAATCAGTGTGAACTCTAATTCAGTTAAGAGTAATTAATATTTTAACAGGATAAAACTAGATTATTAAGATAAAACAATTAAAGGTCAAATCAGTGTGACCTCTGAAACTGTGGATCCTCATGATCTTCTGTGGACATGGTCTACGTAGACCTTGAATAAAACTTACTTGTGGGAACCACATATCATTGTTCAAGGGGATAATTTCACAAAAACCCTCTAAATAAAACAAATTAGTTTACACAGTTAGAGGACAATATTGAAAAATATCCGGTACATACATTCTAACAGTGATTTCGGACTGGATTAGGAATTAGGAGAATGTTAATTCTGTTTGTAAAGTACAAGATCACGAATATGGGCTTAATTCTCGTGTTTTGACACGTTTGGATCCGGATCCAATTTGTAAGAGAAGTATGGATCTTCATTCTTCCACATACAGTCATGGACCTTATTTATCAAGCCCAAATATTTACTAAGATGGGCTACTGTAGGCCGATAATTTTTTTTAGGGTAGCAAGCAAAAAACTACTCATTTTCGTCAAAAAATAAAAATTACTAGCATCAGGGGCGCTCCCAACAATTTGGTTTCCCCAGAGATATTACCGACCCTAATAAATTGGTCTCTATATTGCCCTATAACATGAAATTAAAAAGAAAAGAGAACAAATTTAAAGAAACATACTTTTTTCCTCTCTTAGTAAATTTATGGAGTACTATGTGCGCAATAAAAAGTACTGATTTAGATAGTATATTTTTTGGAGAATTTTTTTTATTTACATAATTGGTTAAAATAGGTCAATAAGATTTTTAGTTCTCTAAAGATTGAATTGATACGACTATTGTTTACTTACTTTATTGGAGCTATGATCATTTATCTTTTTTCTCTTTAAAAGAAAATACTTCAATATGAGAGAATAATGCACCGAGAAATTTTCATTTTTTTTATAGCATCAAATCTTAACCATTGAAAATTTAGCATTGAAATGGTTTAACCTAATTCAATGAATCCAAAGAGAATAATGAAAAGTGAAATATTAAGAGGTCTACTTACCCAGAGATAGGAAGAGTAAAATAATCTGGGAGATAATGAGAAAGAAAATGAGTGAATTAATTATTAATGGAAATTGGAAAGTGGAAGCATACTTAATTAGCCCCTTTGGCAGATTGACTATGCATGAAGCAATGCAGTGAGACTGAAACATCTTTAGGGTCACGACAGCTGTAAATGATTTTACAGTCTGTATTAGTTATTGATTCTGGTAAAATCGAACAAGGCAAGTGAGTGTTTAGGATCCTTGGAGAAAGAATGGCCTCAACTAGATAGCTTCCGTAATCGGTATATTCCAACGCCATGAAGGCTGCACATTCATGAGGATTGTTGGTAAGGAGAGGGTGTCTATCTAAGGGATAACATTACAAGTCATGGTGGCAAATATCAAGGCTTTGAGCCAATTAGTCATACCGGATTTAGGGTAACTGTCTAAAAAGAGATCGGTTGGACGAGATTGAAAATGATCTTGCATGGTTAAACTTCCAGGAAGAAGTGATTCTGGTATCCAAAACCCTCGATACAATCTGAACTTTGATGGGCCATATGATTTGAAGGGAAGGGTGCTGATCAAATCGTCGCATACTTGAGGGGGACTCGCTATTATGTTCTTGCCGGCCTCTTTAATCACTTCTTTGAAGGCAACAGGGGCATTATTTTTGGCGTTACGAGTTCTCATCATTTGAGAAAGATGTTAGAATGTGAAATGCAAAGTTCGGGGGAATGTGAGGCTCCTCGACTCTATTTATTGAAGGAGAATGAGAACGGAACGGCAAACATGGGCACTATTAATATTATTAAAAAGGGTTATTAATATTATCAAAAGGGATTTAGTGACAGCATTTTGGAGCGCCCAACAGCGTCCGATTATAAAATGTGTGATGAAATTACAAAAAGATATTTTTGTAAACATAAAAGGTATAGTAAAATTTAAAAAAAATATATTTTTCAAAAAGATATATTTATAAATACAAAAGATATATCTAAGTGCAAATATATATGTGTATAGTTAAAACTGTATGGTGGGCGCTTCTGGGCACTCCGAATAATTCATCAGTTTTCTTTTTCCTTAACGAAATCATTAAACAGAGAGATTTGATTTGGTCCGTTTGTTTTCTTCTATTTTCATGGTCTGACGTGAAGGAGAGAGAAGAGCTATGTAGGCTGTTTGTACCTGGTAGTGCTTTTGTGTTTGTCACCATAGCCTTATTGATATATTATTTGAATATTTTATTAGTTTGTTTTAGAATTTTTTTAATTTTCTTGATATATTATTTTAAAATAGAAAATTACCCATTAATTAGGACAAAAATATTAACCAAACAAATAGGAAATAAAATAAAATCTTGGCATTATTATTTATTTTCCTAATTTTTATTTCAAAATAAGAAAAAATGAAAACTATATTTATTTATCTATTCAAAAGTCATAAAAAAAGACGTTGAGTTCCTAAAAAAAGGAGCGAAATTATTTCCTATCTATTATTGAATCAATTAAGGAGCAAATTGGTCAATTTATTGATTTGTGCATGGATAGCTCAAAAATGAGCCTGCCGGATTGTGTGAACATTGATGATAGCAGACAGAAGATAAAACAAAACAAGACACATAATAATAGATGTAAACGATGAGTACGTAATATTTAACTTAAGAAATAAAAATAATTTATTTATTGATCTATTCTCTTATAAGTTATAATGTATGCTGCATGTTGATATGAACAAGACGATACAATAATTTAAAAAAACATTGTGGACACGATACGTTATATATTTTATTTTATTATTTTTATAATTAATTATATATATCTAGAAATTCAAAAAAAAAATGTGATAAAGAAAATACCGAAAATATGATGTGAATAAGAATTAAGAAAAAAATCATCTTTTGCATAATAAGAGATAAGATATATTTTTTTAAAGAGAAATTATTCGGAATCTTTTTTTTTAAATAGTAGGCGAGAGACTACTAAAACTTTCATTAATAATAATTAAAAAAAACGGTTACACGATTTTTGCTACATTACATTGATGCAATTCAAAAGCTAAACTTGAAAAAAATAAAATAACAAGAAAACCCCATGCGTAGATCTCTCTCTCCATTCTCGCAATGCGATTAACCGTTGAAAGAACTATCGTCTATCGGCATTTTTGCCACGATGGTTGTTGCCGAACCGCCATCCTTCGGTAAATATTTGCACAAGAAACAATAGCCACCATAGAGCGGTACGACTCGTACCGCTGCAAATAGATTGGTGCTAAGGTTTGGGAGAACCGTCAACCTCTTTTTCTCGTGAGTCCGAATAGATTTGAAACGCCAAGAGCAGATCTAAATTGCCGAAACAGTTCATCAGTCCTCGGGGTGAGCTGATTCCAGAAGTTTTAGTCTGAGGTTCAACCCTGGCAGCCAGCGATCGGTGAGGGCTCAGGCTTTCCAAAAAGGAGGGCAACTTTGAAATTGTATGCCATGATTGTGACTCATCATGCTAATGATGATGAGTCTCCAAAGCCTCCAATTTCCTAAATATCTCACCACATTTCTGACAAATCATTCCACTATTACTTGGTCTCGCTCATTCATAACCCGAAACCCTATCTCCATTTCCAAACCTTAACCCTAATTCCCTTCCTTTTAACAACCAATTAGACCTCCTTGTAGGACTCATGCTACACCCTTGGAATGTGTTGCGCCAAAATCCACTGAATTCACAACTCATACAATAGAAAGATTAAACAACACACAACAGAGAAAAGGATCGCTGCACAACGTGTCCAACTCCTCAAGTTGTTGCAACTGCTAATCCACTCAATTTCACCAATTCCTTGCAATTTCTGCACAAGGATCGTTGTATGCTAAAAAAATATAAATTCAATCACACCGACTCCTATAGTGCAACTCTGTTTTAAGAGTATACTATCTTGAAATGGTGCTGAAATTGTGCGTGCGTGCATCAGCGAGATCTTCTTCTTCTTCCCAGAGAGAGGGGAAGGGTAAAAAGCTAAAATGCAAAAATAAAAATCATCAAATGCTAGAAGCGTTTGTGTGGAGGGGAGGTGCGGGTTTCAAAGGTTGGATCTCGGATTTTGCTCGGAGTTGGGGGTAGAGATGAGGTGCGGCGGCCATGGAGTCTTTGAAATATCCTATACGGGGAGCTAAAGAGCTAGCAAAAAGGTCGACGGAGATCTAGGTTTTTTTTCTTGCTGCCTCTTTTTTCTCGAATCAAGAGATAAGATATTGTTTCTGGTTATGATTCTTGCGAGTCATCGTTATTAATAAAAAAAGAAAAAAAATTAATTGAAAATATACACTTTAGAAAAGAGTTTTTTTTAGTAAAAAAGAAATAAATAAAGAGAGAAGCTGAAACTATAGCAAAAAAATATGAATTAAATTGTGATAAATCATCAGCCATATCCATTCTATATTTACGCGTTTCTTACCGTATATTAAATGTATTAGAAAGTCAACAAATATTAAAGTATTTAGACACGTCATGTGATGTGTCCAAGACGTACCTGATTCGTGTCCGTGTCCGATACGAATCCGACACAAGTACGACTAATTTTTTGGATTGTGCGTGTAACATATTTTGTAGTAGTCAATGACTCGTACACTACACTACTACACGGGAAGCCCCAAAGGAATCGATAAACCAAAAAATTAGTCTTCAACCGTTTTTTTTTGTTTTGTTTGGTGAACAAAATTAGTAACCTCTTTAGAATGAATCTAAGACTTGATCTAAAACAACAAATTCTTTGGTAACCGCTTTAGAATGGATGAATGCGGGCAAGGTTTGGACCCACTGGTAGGAATATGAACTTGATTTTGGAATCTTCGAACTTCAATTGAATTTGGAATATCCAACCCAAATCCAATTCGAATTTTACTACGATCTGACAGATACGGGTTAACTAATCACAACCTATTTCGTACCATCCTCTTATAGTTGTTGGCCCGTTTCAATTTAGATCTTTTCTAGAGTTTACACAAAATATATTACGGATCTATGAGACTCAAAATATTCTCACATACTTGGGCTGGTCCTTTATGGAGTTTCTTTGTTACGAAATGGATTATTTTATAAATCATATACAAAATATATAAAGACTAAATGGCACCTAGTATTATTAAGGAGCTTGCAAACAAGGCTAGCTATAATCCGGTTCATAAGAACCCTAAACAAGCTTTTATGTTTCATGCCAAAAAAAAAACCCTACAAAAGAAACAAGAAAAAAACTAGGTGTAAATTCATCAATCTTTGGGGAAGAGTTGTATATGAAATCCATCAGGAAATGCGAGGCCCGGAGTTCGAACTATGTTGCCTCCTCTCAGAGCCTTCCACCTAGTACAGAGAGATAAAAAAATAATTAGCAAATGCTTATATCTTAAGAAAAAATAACATGGAGAGAGGGTCTGTTTTGTAAAAGTGAAGCAATGTATACCTATACTTGGTCACCAAGGAATGTAAGAACATGGCCATGAAAATGCGGCTGAAATCGGCGCCTACGCAGAACCTCAATCCGCCTCCAAATGCCATGAATTCCTTTGTCCCACCAGTTAATTGTGTTTTACCCTAGATAAAACATTCGACAAATTAGGAACAAATTTTTGGGATAATTGCAACAAGAACTATCAAAATGATGAGAGAGTGTAGAAGACAACGACTAGGGATGTAAAACTTGAATTTGGTGGGTAGGATCGTGGGAAAAATTATAATAAACTTCGTTCATTTGTTTTCTTGATTTTGTAGTATGATGTAAATACGAATGCTTTATTTAATATAAGCAATAATAGACGATCGTCTATTGCGTATTCTTAAAAATAAAAATAAAATTGGGATAATTTAACATTTTATACAAGTTTAACAGTGATCTTTTCTTTTTGTTTGAAGAAAAATAGGAAAAGATAACAATGATGCAAACCTTCCATCTCGATGGATTAAAAGCCAACGGATCCTCGTAAATTTCAGGGTTGACATGAACAGCAGGCGGACAAACCATTACTGCCCATCCGGCTGGAATCGTGTAACCTATCAACATTTTTTTATTATTCAACATTAGTTACAATCCTAAAATGTTATTGAAGCACAAATTCACATTTGAATTTTTATTGAAGCACAAATGTACATTTTAGAGGATTATTTTGTTTTACCTTTAAACTCAATATCCTTTAAAGCCTTTCTGAATATTGCTGGAACAATGTTTGCCAATCTCACTGTCTCATATACCACCTTCATATTTTTTTTAAAAAAACACATTAATTAGTCACACCAGGTTGCATGAAAAACGAAGTGCAAGTGTCAATGCAACTTGGCCTAAAAGTAAACAATTATATATAACTAGTCCAACATTTTTTTTTTTTGAATTTTCAAATTCAGCAATTATTATTTCTTAAGAGCGTATGGGTTAAAAAAAAATGAAATTTGGCATTTCGAAGTACAAGGTATCACGAGAAACCAGCTAATTGATATTGGTGCAAATAAAATAAAATAAAGCTTAATAATTTCAAATACAAATTGATATTTCTTTACTACTCACCTGTGATGTGAAAGTCATGGATTTGTATTCCTCCCATGTTATATCAGAATTAGGATCCTTCCTATTTCGTATAATTCCTTCATGCTCCTCCTAACAAAGTTAATAAACATACATTTAAATTATTCAATTTTTATATTGAAATATTTTTATAAATTATGAAATGGACATACTGTCAACTCTTCTAAGACTTTAGGGTTATCAGAGAGGAACTTCATGGCGAGAGTGAGGGTCAACGCTGTTGTTTCAAAACTCGCAAAGAGCAACACAAACATCAAATCAAGTGCAATTCCTTCAGTCATGAGGGTTTTTTCGTTTTTAAGCTCTTCAATCACATGGTCAAAGAAATCTTCGCATTGCCTGTCTGGTGAGCTCATTCTCTCCCTCATCATCCTCTCTAAAACTTTCATCGCATTCTTCCTCCCCTAAAATATTAACATTTCAAATTCAAATTTAAATAAGATACTTGTATTACTATATGTATTATATTTGATATATAGTTTTAAATATTTATACCTTTAGACATTGGTGAAAGGCTGTTCCTGGTAGGTCAACTGGGAAGGAGATTAAGCCGCGCATAAATGCAACGAAATTTTTTCGTAAATCTTCAGTTGAACTAGAAGGATCGTAGCTAATCAACCTCTTAGCAGTTAGGTCAAACAGCATCTACCATTTTAAAAAATAACAAAAAAGTTAAAAAATTATCTAAGGAAAAAAGTTTAGAAAATTTACAGTCCACATTGACATTAACTGCCTCACATGCAAAAAGACCAACAGTTCAACATAGAAGACCTTGATACGATGCACCTAAAAAATCCCTTAATTTATCCTCTTGTGTTGGTGATACATGTTAAAAGAGATTTCATTTACTAAATGTGCTTGTTTTATCATTGCTGCGGTCTAATATTTTGTCATAGACACGAGAGACAAATAACGAAAATTTTGGGAGCAAACTAACTTTTTCCCGACATAAATATTTTTACCAATAATGTTCATACTATGATCATATCTAATAATGAGATCTTACAATGGAAATGGCTTCCTTAAACTCAAGGCATGGCTGGCTGGACCAAGACTGGAAGCTCGTCTGGCACGACTTTTGTATATCCGGAAGAAACACAGATCGGAGGTTTTGAGGGCCGTAGAGTTTATGAATCAAGTTTTTGAGATATTTGTACATGAATCCATGGAGTGAACCGACATTGTCACGACCGAAAATCTCTGTAAATGTATCGGGATACCAACTCTCAAATAACCGTCCTTCTTGATTGAACACAAGGTAGTTCAAGTCCGCATCAGTTGAAATCACAACTGGCCGCCCTATCAAACTCGTCTTAAATATTCTCCCAAATCTATGTTAAAAAAACAATTCATGTGAGAAAAAAAAATGCAATTTCATACCCAATGGCTAAATTGATCAACATGGAACAAAATTAATTAGTACTTTTTCTCTCTTTGTTTTATGAACGGAGAGACGTCGCAAGTAGTATTAGGGGCGAAGAACTGAAACGTCTCGCCGAGAATCGGAAGTCCCATTGAGCCAGGAGGGAGTTTTCCATTGCATTTTGGATTTCTCCATTTGTACACTAAATAAATCAGCCAAATTATCATCATACTTGCAATCCAAAGACTTATGATATACATTTTATATTGTATGATTATGAGAGAGATAGAGAGAGAGAGAGCTTGATGTTTTAATCAAGAAAAAAGAGAGAGCTTGATGGAAAGAATGAGAGGGGTGATGAATTATTTATATAGAGACAGAAGAGGAGCAAAGATAGAAAGTAAAATTTGTAATTAGTTTTGCCTAATTTGAAAATAAGATGCATTATTAATTTCGCGGATTGTCCCCGGACCACATATTCTTCCCGTCAGCTCAAGCGTACTTTATATAACTTAATTAATACTCACTTTTCGATAGTTGTGTATTATTATTTATAAATTTCGAGTATCTTAAAAATTAGATACATTTACCTGATTCATACTGTGTCTGTCTGAGACACTTTCTGAGTTAATACTCTAATAATTTGGTAATTTATGAGTCTATGGCCAAGGGTTGCTATTATTATACTGTTATACATTCTAAAATTGTCTATTTTCAAGAATGTCATTTTAATCAATCAAAAGATAAGATTGAAAGATTTCTCACTATGGATGCAATTCTCATTTGGGAAAATTCCAAAAAGTTTTTTTTTTCCAAAGTCGATTGATAATTTTAGTAACGATATAATTCAATCTATTATGGGAGGAACCGTTGATTCACACAACTGGTCATCGTGTTTGGTTGAAAAGTCAATGGCGCGAAACTACCGCGTGCCGGATTATGACTGAACGCCTCTAAGTCAAAATCCATATTAGCAATCGGCGTCAGTGCCCGTCACACACCCCCCGACCCAAAGTAGTGGCGTATGCTCCGATTAGCCCGTGACATTGGCCAAGCCCCCGTAACGGATGAGCCGCGGGCGGCTGCCACGAAACTTAATTTCACAGGGGTGGTGGGCATAATCATTTGCAAACAATTTAAATATGCGACAGACATTATAATTGACAGAGTGATCTTCCTGTCATGATCCACTGAGATTCAATCTCTTGTCGACGGATTCGTCCCTAAAAAAAAGATAATTTTAGCAATCATTTCATGTGGTTAATGTATGTAATTGTAACGCTCCATAATTTTCATGGATGCTTTAAGGTGACATGCTCTTTTTTTTTTTTTTTTTTTTCATTTTTCACTTTTTTTTAATCTGAGGTTATCTGGTGCCAAGTAAAAAATATGAGAAAAATCTCGGTGCCCTAACTGCATGATTGTGACCGAGCCTAGTAAATGGTCAAATGATTGACTAGTCAAACAAGCAATGAATTAAAATTATGAATAATTCAGTAAGTTAATTCTCTCTACATGTGTTAGGATGTGAAAAAGAATCTAGCATAGATTAACCTCATTTTCAGTCATTACAGTTAAATTGATAGCTAAATATTAATATTTAATAAAATAAAAATATGCGGACAATGATTATGATAGCTGTCAAAATAAGTAAAACAATACTATCAAATTGAATTTCTTTTAAAAAGAAGCATTAATTATAATGAAATAAGAAAATCCAAGTTCATCAAATGATTGAGATTTGAGATCTACATAGTAGGAAAGAGCAAAAATCAAAAGAAATAATTACGCGTAGACTAGTTATTGTTATAATGTCCAATAATCATTGTGTATTAAATTTTTATTTTCTAGATTAAAGATCTGAAAGAATAAAAGACGAACTTTCCTTTTCCATTTTCTCACCCCAAGCTGTCGAGTATATATACTGTATTCTATTACATAGATTTGGTGAAGACTTGTTGCAAATATTAAATCTGGCATGAGAAATACGAGATCTTATTATATAATCCGTTGGAAGCGGGATGATTAGTTACTTAAATCGTCAAAAATCTAAGTTTGGACTAAGTTCGATTTGTTCAAAGCTCTTAGAGATTCAAGAAATCAAGCTAAAGTAGATATACAGAATGTTGTGCTCCTTTTTCTATTACCGAAAGAATATAATAAGAATGGATTAATCGTATTATAATTGAAGTTAATTTGAATTGATGATTAGCAGCCTAATGTGTATGGGCTTAACGGACTTCCATCCAAGCTAGGGCTTTTAATAAGAGATTGTTACACCCTGTGATATCGATTAGCGACTAAGATGGCCCAACTGCACTGCACGTTCTTTTATTTTTCATTTTTATGTATCATTTTTTCTTTATTTGTTATAAATTTAGTCACTCATACAGCTGTTGAAGAAGAAAATGAATATTACTCATTTGAGCACTCGTGTATATTACTCATTTCACCAACAAAGAAGAACTCGTTTATCATTTCTGTGATCTTATGTATTTTTTAGAGGCAAAGCCTCTGATCTAATTATGTATTATTTTGCATGTTTTAGTTTTATGTTTTATAGTGTATATATTGTTTTAATTTAAATTTTGTTATTTATTATATGTATTATTTTGTATGGTTATATACTATTTTATATATATTATACATATTATATATTAGTTTATATCACATACGAAATGTTTATTTTATTTATTATTTTTGTAGTATATATATTGTTTTTGATGATTTAAATATTAATTTTGACACTTTATGTGTTTTATAACTTATATATATTCGAATTCGTTTTGAAGGTTATATATTCGATTTTCAATCTAATAAAAGTCAAGCAAAAAAAGAGAAATCTAATAAAAGTGCATTATTAAATAACTTTAGTGAATTATCATGTCACCTTAGATATTCTGACACGTAAATACAAGATCCATCTATATATACGTAGTAGAAGATTTGTCGGAGCAGTGGGGTTAAATGTCCCAATCCATAATATGATACATAGCTAGCTAAGTATCATAACTAATTTACAATTCAAAAAAAAAGTATCATAACTAATATATATATATAATGTGTCGTATAAATTAACTCTATCCAAAAAAACTCGTCTGGCAGATCATTCTGAGTCAACTAACAGCTCAAATGAAATCGTACCTAACTACGTATTTTCCAAATTCATGCATCTCGTGTGTACATACCAACCTAAGTATCACAAAATAATGATCCAAACATATATATAACAGGCTGGCACTTCAAGTGTATAATATTCGATATAAGTTTCATATGTTTTGCTGGTTATGTTTAAGACATGATTAGTTTAATTACTACACATTATTATCCGTGCAAGAGATATAAAGTATTGATCATGCAGATCATGTTGTTCAACATAAAAAAATAAGAAGAGAGTAAGAGAAGAATCTGGGGGAAGTGTCTCTAAAACCGCAGCATAAAAAATAAAAGCCTCTTTTGATTTATCCAGCAAGCATAAAAGAAATAAAACTACATTAATTTTTTTGTTGGAATTTCAAACCCGAAAGAAACATTTTGTATACTTTTGGGGTTGGGTTTGAATGAAGGTGGAATCTTATAGTTCTCTCTCTTGATGAATGTGGTAAAAATTACATCCTGGTTGATATTCTCAATTTTTTTTCTTTATTTACCAACAAAGAGATACCTTTTATAGGGAGTTGCAATATTAAAATAAACTAACAAACTCTTAACAGAAGATTATGATTAACTGCATGCATGACTATATACATAATAGACAACATTTTTTTTATGATAACTAGAAATGTATGGACATGAGGGAGTGTGATGTTATTTAGTGGTACATACCTAAACATATAGCAGAATAGAGAAACATAGCAAATCTAAATTCACAACATATTTCTTTCATCATTTCCTATTCCAAATGCATATCCAAATATCTAGTGTGATTTGTACGTCCATGAAACAGAATTTTATTGATACAATGTATATCAAATTGTACTACTTAATATTTTCATTACATTTACGATGTCCAAAAAGCAGTATATTCGATCACAAATCAACACACTGAGAAATCATAAATTCGAAACTAAAATTATACAAAACATAAAAACCTGCCATCGCATACTTGGGCCAAATCTAATTTCTGTTGGACCCAAATATTTCTTGCTAAACCAAATGTGCTTATCAAGAGAAATAAAGATCGCCTAAAAATTAAAAAAGCACAATTGACGACCCATTTGATGACAATTAAAATCAAGTAATACATCTAACAAAAATAAAATTAAGCACAACAATACAAGGCACACATGACTTAGACCAGGGCCAGCCACAGGTATTTTAGACCCCTAGACCAACTTGAAAATGAATAATCTTATTCAATAATAGACCAACTTGAAAATGAATAATCTTATTCAATAATTAAGGACTTAATTTTATTTGTTGAGCTACACGAAATGAATATGCAAGAATTTAAAATAAATTTTACTTAATTTTAATATTTCATGAGCCTTTAGTTGATTTATTATTCTAATTTGTATTTGACTAATTAAAAAATTAATATTACTATTACCATTACATACAAGAAAATAGAGTCCTTTAAAATTCTAGATCCTAGACCATGGTCTTTTTTTTTTATAATGCGGCTGGCCTTGCTTGAGACTTTCTCTCAACACAACCCAAATAGGAACTACAACCAACAAGACAGATTAACAATAGTTCCAAACCATTACAAAAAGCTAATCGATCCTCGACCCTTAATAAACTACCAAAATAGTTCATGCTCATCTCACATACTTACATTGACAAACCACAAAGAGCTAGTACAAACAAGGCACAAACCAAGTGCCTTCATAATCCCCGTTCGTGTCCAGCATCTGAGATATGAAGAATCCACCACTCCAAGCAAATCACCAAAGGCCTCCTCAATCAAATAATCAATTTTCTTATTTTGCTCAGGAGGAGGTATCCTGAACAATACTCCTCCTATGGTCTCATCAACAACCATTGTCTCTTTAGTACTATTACAAACAGTACATAACCTACCCTTGTAATACACACAAGCCATATCTTTTGGTACCGCAACATTACTCCATTTTTCATCACTAGATTGCCAAAAAGCTAAAGAATCACGAGTTAGGTTGTCGTAACTTCCTATTAGAAGAACTACTACAAGGACATATTCACATCAACCATACCATTCAGGCAAGGGCTGGGGCTAGTAATAAGACCAAGGTAGAGAGGACTATAGACAATGACACTGAAAGGAAGGGGAAGTTGAATCCTAGTAAGTGGATTGAGTAGAGAAGGAGGGGTGTTTTTAGCATAATCAGAGAAATGGGGCTCCATGACAAGCACATAACGCTTGGATGATCCAGGAATGTTCTTTTGGTGAACTTCTGGAAGTCGGAGCGTGTGAGTTTTGCTAGAGTAGGCAGAATAGAAATTAAGTTCACTCCTAAACCCTACGCTCGATCTCGACAATGAGTTCGATATTTATTATATCTTCTGTTCGGAAACCAAGGTAGCTGAGGGGGAGGGTCGGGCGACCAAACGCCATTTCTTGAATACGGCTCTAAAGAGTACAAAGTTTAATGAAAATTGCAATTTAGGATTTGCCTTTATCTACATGGAGGATGAGAGTGATGCTTGTGATGCAATCCGAATCCTTAACGAGACTAAATTTGGGAGAGAAGGTCGTAGAGTTCATGTTGAATGGATAAAAGTGTCATCAATCAAGATAGATCTTAATTTATTTTCACATCTCTAAATAATGTTATTTTATTTTTTTATTTGTAAGATATTCATAATTTTTTCCCATATCTCTAAATAATATCATTTCATTTATTTATTTGTAGGATGATAGGAGTGGTGGGGGCAGTTCAAGGAGGTCTCCAAGCAGCATGAGGCCATGTAAGATACTCTTTGACATAAACTTTAACTCGGTCGACACAAGCGTCAGAAATTCGAAGACATTTTGAATCCTATGGAAATATAGTCAATGTTAGAGTAACGAAGAATTTTGTCTTTATTCAGTATGAGACTCTTAAGAGGATTTAATTAAGGCCTTTGAAGCTACTCACTCACTATCTTTACATTAGATTCAAAATGTCTTTCCAAATATCTGACGCTTGTGTTGACCGGGTCAAAGCTTATGACGAACAATGCCTAGATACCTCCTTGAATTGCCCCCACCACCTCTATTATCATACAAATAAATAAAACGATATTATTTAGAGATTTGAAAGTAAATTAAGAACATCCTACAAATAAATAAATGAAATAATATTATTAGAAATGTGAAAGTAAATTAGGATATATTTCGATTGATGATTTTTTTGTCCATTCAACACGAATCCTACGACTTTCTCTCCCAAATTCAGTCTCATCAAGAACTCGAATTACATCACCAACAACCCTCTCATTTCTTATGCAGACAAAGGCAAACCCTAAATCATAATTCCATTTAAGTTTTAGATGTCTCCTAACTTCTTCGCAATTAAATGAAGCACATCAGGGTCTACGTTTGCCCAATTGATCTTTGACATCGACTTGTTGATACCTAATATACATGAAAACACATGCGTCATAATGAAAATCTGTAAAATGAATGTCATGCCTAAAGAATTTGTTTATGCAATTTGTATGTGTTAAGTTTAATTTAAATTTGCTCATAAAAAGTAGAGGTCTTTTGTTCAAACATTGTTAGAGGCCTATAAGAACGACGTAAAAGTAAGGATTTCAATTACGATCACAAATACCAAAATTTGGAGGTGCTTAATTAACGCAGCTAAACCAACAAAGGATTACGATTGATTTCAATCGACTGCACGGTGCTAATATCATAATCTTTCATGGAACAAAGTATTTATTTTAGATAAATCGCAACCAAACCCTAAAAACAAGATAAAAAGAAATAGAAAATTAAAAATAGAACTTACCAGGAGAAAAACCTAGATGGCTAACTCAGCTCCGAGTGCTAACTGTTTGAGTGAAGAATATGAAATGACTCATGGGCGCTCTCTCTCTCTTCTCTCTTCTCGCTCGCTCTGCAATAATGAATGCATTTTTGGAGAGAGAGCTATGACTTTATGACTGACTTGTCTTTTCGCATTATCACCTCACCTCTTCTCTAGAATAGTTCTTCTACCGTTGACAACAACAAAACTTACATAATAAATCATTAGAACAAGATAGAATCTCGTTCTGCTTCGGTAAATATTTTATCATATTAGCTGATTATTTTTGTCAAGTAAATAAAAATAATAAAAAAAATTTAAAAAAATATAAATTAATATAAATTAAGTGAGATTAGTTTATGAGACCTATAAAAATTATAATAATCTTATACTACGAAAATTTATCGCACCTTTCACTCGTTCTCACTTTCAGTTTTTTAGTAATTTATTGAGTTATTTTTATTTAGAACACAATTTTTTCATCTTATTCGTTTGTAATAAATAATAAAATTTAACATATATAATTTAAAAAAATATATCGTGTGTGACCTCCGAAATTTGAATGAAATTATGTATATTGTATACCCTTCATAAAAAGAATAATATTTTATTATCCCTCTGAAAGAGTTTCATTTATTATTGTATGGTTTATACTCAACTCGTAATGAAATTAACTCTAAAAATGATAAAAATATATCAAATAAAATATGAATAGAAAATAATGAAAAATTATCAAACTTTCATAAGAAGTTTATTTACGTTGAAACTTCATAATTTCATAAAAACTCAATATTTTACATATTATATTATATGATAATTTTAAATTTTGAGTGGATATAATTAAATTATTCATATTAAAAAAATGCATGATATGTTCAGTATTTTTTTGTACGACCAAGATGATATTTTCATAATTTATAGGGGTACACATGAAATATGCTAGTTTTGTTCTTATATTAATTTAAGATTTTATTGGGGTACACATGAAATATGCTCGTCTAGCTTCCCTTTTGTTTTAAAAATGGAATAATTTAAATATTAATCGCAGTTGACTGAAGAATATTTTATATTCAAGTGGTATACATGACATTAGAGATTTACGTTAAGAAAAATATATATTAGAGATTTGTAAGGTTGCATATGAAGTTTGTGTGAGTGTTAAATGCGTCGTTATCATACTATAATCAAACTTTCACAATGCCTTCATTTTTCTCTGATCCTAATGAATTGGACAAATGTAACATTGTAAATAAGTAAAGAAATGTATAATTTTTGGTATGCTTCTTTTTATTAATGTAATAAATATGTGAGTAGATCAAACTTTCTCATTTTATTTTAAATAATAGTAAATACAACATTTTACATATTATATTATATTATATTATGATTTTAAATTTTGAGTGGATATAATTAAATTATTCGGATAAAACAAATATGTGATATATTCAAGTATTTTTTTGTAGGACTAAATTGATATTCTCATAATTTATAGGGGTACACTTGAAATATGATCGTTTAGTTCTTATATTAATTTAAGATTTTACAGGGGTGCACATAAAATTTTTGACCAATCAATTGAAATATGTGGATTTAACATATTGGATAATTAAGTTTAGATCATATGTTAAAATATGAGACATGAGTGAAGATTGATTTGATGTAATTGCTAAATACTAAGTTGCATGAACTTATCCGCCACATGATCCTTTGTAAATATGATAAAAATCTCAAAAAAGAGAAAATGTCAAAAAAAAAAAATACAATTTACAAGCTTTAAATATAAGAAAAAATAAATGAAATCATAAAATATATATGAATGAAAAAATACATTAAGAAATATATTATTCTATACAATAAAATATTATTCTATAAAATAAAAGAATATTTTACTAAAATAAATCACAGATAGAAAATTAACTTTATTTTTTAGTGTGAAAAATTATATAATTTCTAGAGATTAATAAATGAATGTAAAAATTTAAGTGAGTTATTTAAATATTGAGAAAAATAAGAGGCATTTCACCAAAAATCCAAAACAATAACAAAATTAAATCAAGTCAGGTCTCAACTTTTACTTATGAAAATATATAAGTTAATTTTAAATACTGAAACAATTTAAAATATTTCATTTTATAGGGATTAAAATAAAAGCATATAATGAAAATATTTAATGAGTTTATGAAAAAAATATTTTTAGAGTGACGCCCATATTATTTTATTATAATTTATCTAATATCATAATATATTATATTATTAATTTATTACTAATAAAATATCATATCATAATATCAAACATTAAAAAAATAGAAATATGGAAATAATTATTGAGTTGAAATTGGGTATTCATATCAAATGAAAATATATATGGGTGCAAATTGAATACTCTTAGCAATTAATAGTCTGATACGTATCAAAAAAAAATTTCAATTCATAAGCTTTATATATTAGTAAGAATCTGTGTACCAGACCTCAAAACTTCATTAAGTTCAGCTTGTTTTTAGGAAAAAAAAAAACAGATTAGCCCAGTCAAAACTTGCTGAACTACGCCCATCATGCAACATGTAGCCCAGTTATTTTTGAAACTAGAAAAAATTAGTGTTGGCTCTTTACAACCAAACGTGGAAGTAGTAGTGAGTTCACAATGTAGCATATCTATATTATTAAAAATTAAAAAACTTCTTGTTCTGAAATTAAAAAAAAATTGTCTTTCCCTTATATTCAGAAACTGCATAGAGGAAAAACCTATAGAATATAAGAACTTCCTTTATTTTTTGTATTTTTTTGCCGCTTATGAAACATGTTCAACACCAAGTATTTTTTTAATTAAACATCAAGTCTTTTAAAAATGTTCAAAATTAATTTTTATAAAAAAAACATATTTTTAAAATTATTAACGTGAGTTAACAAATGGTGTTAAATTTCAACTAATAACAGGGGCATTTTGCAATTTCCTGAGCAATTAAGGGTTTTTTTTCAATTTTCAATAATGAATGGTTTTTTATAGTTTTTTAAAGAATATTTTTTTTCAATTTTCAATAATTAAAGGGCTTTTTGAATTATGACTATTTTTTTTACGCTGAAGTCTTGTTGTGTACTCATTATATATTTGTATTTCGAACTATTCTAGAGGAGTATACTATAGAGAATGCGAAAAGACAACTCACTGCTGATTCCTCTCTTTCCCCAAGAATGCTTTATTTGCAGTGGAAGAGGAGCGAAGAGAGAGATGAGAGAGTCTTTCCATCTTCACTCAATCGAACTGAACATCAGGAGATTCGTACTAATCAAGGTGAGCCAAAAGATTTTTCTCTTGATTATTTATCTGTTTCTCTTCATTTTGTTTTTTGGGGTTGGGCTGTGATTTATATGAATAAATAAGGCATTTGTTCCTCTCGCTACCATTGAATAATCTGATATTATCTTGCATTTGTGCGTTTGATTGAAATCCTTAATTGTACCTCCTCACGGGCCTCTAAAAATATTTCCTCATAAGGACCTATAATTTGTTAATAAATAAGTTTATTACATGCAAATTACAAATAGTTAAGTTTGTTCACATGACATTCGTTCTATAGATTTAGATTTTCATTATGACACATGTGTTTTCATGTATATTAGATCGATTGGGCGGAGGTAGACCCCGATCTGCTCCATTTTATTGCCAAGAAGTTGGGAGACATCTCAAATTTCGTACGCTTTAGAGCCGGATGCAAGAAATGGCGCTCGGCGGCCCGTCCCTCAACTCCCTTGGTTTCTCGAGTCTTGCACTGAGGAAAGAGAAGATATATTGCTCCACGTGCCAAGATCCAGCATAAGGTTCAAAAGCGAGCTTAACTTCTATTCTGTCTACACCAAATCTCACATGCTCCAACTCCCTGAAGTTCACCGAAAGGAGATTCGTGGACCATCCAAGCGTTACGTGCTTGTCATGGAGTCCCCTTTCTCTGATGATGCTAGCCGTAGTTCTTCTAGTACGAAGTTACGACAACCTAACTCGTGATTCTCTAGCTTTTTGGCATTCTAGTGATGAAAAATGGAGTAGTGTTGAAGTACCAAAAGATATGGCTTTTGGGTATTACAAGAGTAGGTTCTTTAGTGTTTGTAATAATACTAAAGAGACAATGGTTGTTGATGTCACCACAGGAGGGATATTGTTGAGGATACCTCCTCCTCAGCATCATAAGGGAATTACTTATCTGATTGAGGCCTTTGGTGATTTGCTCGGAGTGGTGGAACCTTCGAGATGTAATTCTAACTTGCCCTTAGAAGATTATGGCTTTGAAGTGTACCGCTTTGAAGAACATGATGGTGGAAAACCACGTTGGATTAAGTTGAGCAGCATTGGTGATAGGGTTCTCTTCTTGGATCCATTTCAAGGGCTTTGTCTAAATGCTACTGATTTTGATGGATTCAAAGGGAATTGCATATACTTCCAGAGAATGGTTATGAATAATCGTAGATTTACAGGTATTCTTAGTAGATATGACTTGGACGAGGGAAGATCTCAAATGCTGGACCCAAACGTAGCATACGACGGCACTTGGTTTGTGCCTCGTCTGTATTAGCTCTTTTGTGGTTTGTCAATCTAGGTATGTGAGATGAGGGGGAAGTATTTTGGTAGTTTATTTAGAATTAAGGATTGACTAGCCTGACCCTTTTGTAAGGAACTGAAACTATTGCTAGTATGTCTTATTAGTGGTTGTAGTTCCATTTTTTGTTGTTGTGTTTAGACTCAGAGATGAGGGCTTTTATTTTTCTAACCTCCTCAACTTGGTGGCTTTTTATTTCACAATAAAACAAAAAAATATACACTCATTTAACAATCATCTTCATTAATCTAACACTCAAATAACACATGTTATTTAAAATATAATGGAGTTATCTCTTAATGAATTAATGGAGGAGAATTTTTTATATATCTAAATTTGATAGTTTTACGGAATGTTTGACTTTTGATCCACTTTAATAGATAGAAAATTTTTAATTTCTGATAATAAAAATCCATTTTTTTCCTTCACTAAATAATTATATGAAAACACTTCTTTCTCCCTTTTATGATCTCTTTGTTGGGCTTCAATACAAAAATTTATAATAATAGACTGTTTATTTCTTAGATAAAAGCCCATGGGCTTAATATCCCTGCCTTTTATGAAATTATTGACCATTTTTATTTCTATTTTTTTTTTAATAATTTGGAGTAGGCTCAAGTGTGGTGTCCAATTCCAAGATTTCACAACAATAATTTACAAAGTTACTAGTTGGACGCCCGCGCGATGCTGCGGGATAAATTACTTCTAAGAATTCTTCAGATCTTTCAAACAATATCAGATCAAATGTATACTCCTTTTAGTCTAAAAGAGTAAATATTTATTTTCAGAAGCATTCAGAATTACATTGTTTATTAACTTCAACATCAACATATAATATTCTAAGAACCATATTACAAATGAAATAATATAATTTTCTATATGGCTACACAAATGGATCATAAATAATTAAAAAGGAAGCCTAAAAAATATACTTATTCTTTTAAAATCTCTTGAAATATTAAACTTTTGAAATAAAATAAACCTAAAAAAAACCTACACTTGCCTCTTTTTTCTTTTTCTGAAAAAAACTGGAGAATCATAAGAATCCATCTTTCCTTCTCTCCATTTTCATAGCCCTATTAATTACAAAATCAAATAAATAATAATAAAAAATGTTGATAAACAAATAACAAAAAAAAGAAAAAAAGAAGAGAATATTTTATAGGAAAAATTTTCAAAAACCTCCTAACTTTTCTAAATATTATCAAAAACCCCTTATCTTTTTAGATTCCTTCAAAAACCCTCTATATTTTTAGAAAATTATCAATAACCCCCTCTCATTTAGTTTTGTTTTTTAAAATGACAATTTTACCCCTCTCATTTTAGTATAGTTTTATTTTTATTTTTTAAGTGATATTATTATTTTCAATATTCCAACTTATATTGAAAAAATTATACATTTTTACAAAAATGTACAAAAAAATAAAAAAATTAATTGAAATATTTTTTTAAATATAATTTGGAGTAAAATGGCAATACACCCATAATCCTACAAAAAATATAGAAAATTTGCAAAAAAAACCCTATATTATTGTAAAATACAAAAATATTTTTAAATATAATTGGAAAAAAAACATAATGGAAAAAAAAAATTGAAAAAAATTTGTTTTGAAAAAAAAATGTTTCAGGAAAATATTTTAACAATTTTTTTATTAAAAATATTCTTTTCTTAAAATATTTTTTTAAACTATTTTTTAAGAAAAGAATATTTTTATAAAAAAAATATTTTTTAATAAACAAATTGTTAAATAAATATTTTTCTGAAACACAAATATTTTTGTGAAACAATTTTTTTTCAAAAAAAATATTTTTCATAATTTTTTTTCCAATTATATTTAAAAATATTTTTGTATTTTAGACATAATACATGGTTTTTTTTGCAAATTTTCTATATTTTTTGTAGGATTATGGGTGTATTGTCATTTTACTCTAAATTATATTTAAAAAATATTCCAATTAATTTTTTTTTTTTTTTTTATATTTTTGTAAAATATATAAATTTTTCAATATAAGTTGGAATATTGAAAATAATAATATCACTTAAAAAATAAAAATAAAACTATACTAAAATGAGAGGGGTAAAATTGTCATTTAAAAAAATATAACTAAATGAGAGGGTTATTGATAATTTTCAAAAAACTTGGGGAGTTTTTGAAGAAGACTAAAAAGATAGGGAGTTTTTGAAGAAATCTAAAAAGTTGGGGGGTTTTTGAAAAATTTTCCTATTTTATAATACACATTATGAAACAATTTTTTCCTCGTGTCACTTCAACCAAATTGCAACCCATGCCCCCAGCCTCTTTCAAGGCCCCACTTTGTTTTAATTATTTGAAGGATTGAGTTGATTATTTTGAAACCTGCACTTTATAAAAAAAAAATATTTAAATTTGTACGAATAAATTGAGATTGCAAGAGAGAATTATTCTTTTACCTTTCATGTGAAATGTTATTTTGATTATTATTATTGTTATAATTTTTCCGAGCATTGAAGTATTGGCCTTATTGATTTGCACCTAATATTAAAAAATATTAAATTTATTAGGAAGCAAACCACTTAAAAAGAAGATTATCATAAATAAACAATTACCAAAAAACACTATATTCCAAACAAAAAAACAAAATACTTACCATATTATTTGCAAATAAAAATAGGATTTGAATATATCGAATTATGTATATATATATATATATATATATATATATATATATATATATATATATATATATATATATATATATATATATATTATTCATCGGATTATGATCACCCATCTGATTAAATCACTGAGCAAAATTATTAGCAAATAGCTGTCTAGCCGTAAAAACAAAAAAGTTTAGATTTGGCATCTGCCCTTGTTGAATTTCAGTGTAGGCCTGAGAGAGAAATTGCATGGTAGCAAGTGCATCCAGGTTATGAAAAAATCCATTGAACCCTAACTGCACACCCAACCGATTGAGCAATGGCAAATATGATATATTAAATTATTGCAATGGCAAATATGATATTTTAGATTTTTCTAATCGTACAAGATATTTTTAAATTTTTACCGTAACAAATATGATATTTAATTTTTGTAATGACAAATATGATATTTCGAATTTTTATAATGATATATATGAAATTATCTCTAAAACAAACAAATCAAGTAAAGCCGTACTAATAATGAGTGCCTGCCTTTGTACCTAAAGTTCAAATAGTTGATACTATATATAGTCAACTATAAGGGAAGACAGATATTATATCAGAATCCTCAGATACACAACACATATTGAATTTTTTTTGAAATGGATAAAAAAAAAAAAATTAATTCAGGGAATAGTCTAATTTTGAAATTATTTGGAAAAAATTGACATTTCGCTCCATATATGGGCGAAAATCAGTTATTTTCGCCCAGGTCAGGGGCGAAAAACCCATTATCTCATTTTTCCCTCACTCCGCCTGTTAGCGTTAAATCAGCTATTAATTAAGTTATAAAACAGACATTTTCACCCAGTTATGGGGCCAAATTTGGAAATTAAAATTTTTTCCCATAACGAAACGAATTCTTAACGAAACGATTAAAAAAATTGAAAATTTTAGTATTTCGCCCCATATCTGGGCGAAAATTCATTTGGCCCAATAATTGAGCGAACGGACTGAGCCCAAAAAATCGAACCTAAAAGCCCAAAAAATTTTAAAAATATCATTTTCGCCCCACGGTGGGGCGAAAATTTAAAATTACAAATTTTTCGCCCCTGTCAGAAGGAAATTTTAAAAAAAAAAAAATTACAAAATTTATATTTTTGCCCCCAAGTATTGGCGAAAATGATATTTTTAAATTTTTTTGGGCTTTTAGGTTTGATTTTTTGGGCTCAGTCCGTTCGCTCAATTATTGGGCCAAATGAATTTTCGCCCAGATATGGGGCGACTTACTAAAATTTTCAATTTTTTTAATCGTTTCGTTAAATTAAAATTTCCAAATTTCGCCCCATAACTGGGCGAAAATGTCTGTTTTATAACTTAATTAATAGCTGATTTAACGCTAACATGCGGAGTGAGGGAAAAATGAGATAATGGGTTTTTCTCCCCTGACCTGGGCGAAAATAACTGATTTTCGCCCAGATATGAGACGAAATGTCCATTTTCCCAAATAATTTCAAAACTAGACTATTCCGTGAATTAATCTTTTTTTTTGTCCATTTCAAAAAAAAAGTCACACGTATTCAAATTTCAAATCACATATATCCATTATCCATGCACACTAATTCATTACAATCAAGTAAAAAGAAATATGTGTGATAAAATTCCAAAGCATTCACACATACTATTTTGATTATAATCCTAACTCTAATTTTGACCTTTATTCCAGTTCTTCTCCTTATCCAAGCTTCATCAAAAAGCTACATTCCCATTCATCCAAGAGAAGCTTTCTTTTTCTTCATTCCCGTCTTTTTTTCTCTTGGAATTGATTTCAATTGAACACTCTGAAAAACCTTGACTCTAAATCGCTAAAACCCCCTTCATTATTGGAAATTGCAAATACAGAAGCTCCTCTTTATTTATTTTTTTGAAAACAATTGTTGTTCAATATAGATTGTAGGGGCTTTCTTGCGATTTCATAATAATATAGAGACTTTTAAGCAAACTTTTTGTAACTTAATCAAAAATTAAATTTACCACTCGGAAGCTTGAGTTGTGAGGAGAAAAAGTCTCTAAGTCCCAAGAGATGACGCTCTCTTCAATATAATCTGCAAGGAATAAATAAATGAATAATAATAATCATAATAAGAACAAAATAAAATAAAATAATAATAACAGTAATAATAATATTAAATAGACAACAATATTAGTAATAATAAGAACAATAAAAATAATGAAATTACAGAAAATAATAATAAGAATACCTAAAAGTTTGTCTCCTTGATTGTTGTCGCGACACTGACAAAACAACAAAAATTGCCAGCACAGCATATATCTCATTTAAAAACAGAATTAAAGCAGTGGAACCAATTAACGACCCGTCTCTTTCCACAACCACATAATTCCCACCATTTTCACCAACAAAATAATTATTTCAAATTAATTAATAATTTTGTTCATTATGAAACAAAGGAAAATTTGAAAGAAACGCCCTTAAATTGCAGAAATGTCCTTGGATTATTGAAAATTCCAGAGAAAATCGCCCAAGTGTTCAAAAATTCAAACAATGGAGGATTTTTACTTTTTATGCAATTTTTAGTAAGGTATGCCGTATGGTGCTATTTTGCAAATTTCTCTAAAATAATAATAATAAATAAATAAATAAATCTTGAAGTACTTGTTCTTCTGTACAGTGGATTAAAACGCCAGATTCTTCTAGAGGTTTGCAAAAAGCCCCTACATTATCCTTAAACTACAAAGAAGTCCCTGTATTAATGAATATTGCAAAAAAAAAAAAAACATTCCATGGGCGATTTAATTCATAGGTTAATCATACTGTTGAGATTAAACTAATAATTTCTGACTTAATGCTATGCTTTCTTCTCTTTTTTTGCATATTTTTTAAAAGTTCAGTATACAATTGCACTTAGTACACAGTAGCTCAAACTTCTTTTTATTTTTTACTTCTTCATTTTTTCACAAATTCAGTAACTCAATCCAAAATCGATAGAAAAAATTAAAACTGGATTTATTAGAGACTTTTTTTTTTTAGCATTATTTATGAAAATAATTCAGCAAATAGCACTATTTTGGAAAAAAATTAGGTAACTAGCACTACCGCCATCAGTGGTGGCGGTAGAGACCTTCTACCGCCACCACCAATGGCGGTAGTGTGATAATTTTCAAAATTTTCAAAATTTCCCGTAAAACAGGGTAATTAGATACAAATTAGTCTCTACCGCCAGGCCTTCTGGCGGTAGTGGCATTGTTGTAATTTTTTCCTGATCCAATCGGGTATCAAACCCGTGAATAAAAAATAAAAAAAAAATTTACCTCTACCGCCAGGTCCTCTGGCGGTAGAGGTATTATTTTTTTTATTTTTACGGATTGGTACGGGTTAATACGGGTTGGGACGGGTTAATACGGGTTTACAACTTAAAACCCGCAACCCGATCCGTAACTTCGGGTTATTCAATATTCAAACCCGGATCTAATCAAACAACTTCAAAACTCACAAAAAATAGATCGGGTCGGGTTGGGTCGGATGGGTTGAACGGATCAAAAAATTATTTATACACCCCTAGAAAGAACAGAGGAGAGAGAAAAAGAATGGAGCCTGAAGAATAATAATATAACACATGTCTTACTGAACTTGGTCTTCGAACACCTTTATTTATACTATCCGTATAGTCTATGACGGTACTTCATCAACCATCCAATAATTATACAACACATGTCTTATTAAACTTGGTCTTTGACGTCCTCTGTACACCGGACTATTTTTTCAGCTATTGGATCGAAATCAAATGGCTCATAATAAATTCGCTAACGTGGACTTATGTGGCCTTATTAGGACTCAGCTTTCAACTCCAAAATATATATAGGATATAGATTAGATTGTATGGATAAGATTTTGTATAGCGGACTTGCAAACCAGTTTATCAATCGGTACTTTTCATAAGTACTTTATTTTACTAATCTTGGGTAGAATATCAGGTCAAACGATTTGGAGATGCACAGAGATTGCAGAAAATGAATAGCAATTGTTTGGAAAATTCGATTATTATGAAAAATGAATAGCAATTGTTTGAAGCTTCTACTTCATAATTGCTAGATAGATTAAAACTTTTTCTTTTAGGGGTCATTTTTTTTATGAAGTTCAAGTGTTCATTTGATATTGATATTATTTTAAGAACTTTGTGAGATTACATTATGATTGCATAATTTTGAATTAAATTATAATTTATGCAATTATAAAATCTTTTGCACACATATTGTGGCTTAATTGATTTTAGAAAATCGATTTTGTATTATTGCATAATAAGTTCCACAAATAACATGTTATTTTTTTGATAGTTATGTCTTAACTTGAGTCTTTTCTAAATTTGATGGATGTCTTATTGCTTGAATTAACAAATTTTAACGTCACAAATAACAGATTCTACTTATATAGTGTCAAATAGTTGTGTTTATGTATAATATTTTTGTTTTGCTCAATGATCAAAGAGCAACTTATCAAATTTGATGAAATCATTTATCAATTATTTGTAACCATTTTTATATTCACAAGAAATCATTTCAAAATATTTTTAAACAACCAAACAAATAATTTCCCAACATCCCATTTTCCAAACATTCCAAGCAAACTGTAAAACTAACTAATACAACATTTTTTTTATGAAATTAAACATTCAGAAAATTTAGACGATTAATGAAACTTTTCCTAGAACAAAAAAACCAAAACCAAAACCAACAAACAAACCTACATTACATTTTATAATACAACATTATTTCAAAATCAAGTCACCTTAAAAGACCCTTCTTCCAAAAAAAAAAAAAAAAGTCCCCTCAAAAGGCCTCAACATACTACTCACTACACTCACAACTCTACGTACTACATTACACACAACTCTCCAGACTATTGCATGCTCTCACTATCTATCTCTCTTCCACCAAAATGCAGAGTCAAGTCAGGCGTGGAGTCAACACTCCCTCTATCAACCTCGTCTTCCCTTCCCCTCTTTCCCCCGATCGCCGCCCCGAACAGCCGGAGCTCCTCCAACACCGGACGAGATCCCGACGAACCCACCTCACCGTCGGATCGGCTCGAGTAACCGGAAACAAGGTTGAATATGTTCTTGCATAGGTTCTTCATCTGACTCAGCTCGCACGACAGCTGGAGATTCTCCACACGCAGCTGGTTGTTCTCTTCTTCAAGGTTTGCGCTTCCTGTTGCGCCGCTGCTTGAGGAGATTTGTTGGTCTTCGCTTGTGTTTGTCGGAGGAGATCCATTCATGGCTGCTGCGAGTGGAGTTGCGTCTTGTATGCTTTGAGGAGGAGGAGAATTAGAACAAGGAGAAGTTCTTCGCCGTTGAATCTCACTTAGTAATCTCCTTTCGCCGCGGCGGAATTTCTCGTTCGAAAACTCCCATCTGTCTGAAATCTTCTTAAATCCCTACAATCAAAAGAACAAATAATCATAAAAACTCGTAATTAATTACTCCTCTTCTCTCTCACATACTCTCCATTAATAATTACTCCTCTTCTCTCTCACATACTCTCCATTAACAACTCACATAAGTGTTGAGCTGACGAACGAAGCTCGAGAAGTTGTTGTGCTTGAAGAACCTCGGAAGGAGATCCCTCGCCAAGTCAGTCGACTTCCAAACGACAAACGCGGTGCCGTCGCCGTTCCACGAGATAACTTCATCAGTGGCTTGATCATCCACAAGCTGGTAAGTCTTCGTCAGAAATGGCGTCAGCCTCTGCCCCAGCTCCTCCTGCCTCGGACTCATAGAAGCTTCTAGAAGGTTGTAAGAGCTTCTCAAATTCCGTTTCTATTTTCCAGAATCTTCGAATGAATGAAGAGAGGTTGGTGCAATTGATTTGGTTTGGAGAAAGAGAATGGAAGGAGCCATGATTTAAAGCTTCTAGAAGGAGAAGGAAACAAAGCATGGAAAGAACGAGAAGCTGCCGATTCTAGAAGGTTCGAAAAAGAAGACAAAAATAGCCGTTTCCTGAGAAGAATCGGTGGATAAGTTGAGAGACTGACACGTGTAAAGATCGATGATGTAAGTGTTCTCGATCAAGGACACGTGTACAGATTGATGATGTAACTGTTCTGATCATGACACGTGTACGATCGATGATGCTAGTGTTCTTGATCATGACACGTGTTAGTTTATAAAGAGGATGTTTTGGATAAGAATCACTTCTGGAAGTTTCGCTTAATATGTGATTCCATGTTGGGGATGAAACGGCATACAGGTGTGTGGATCAGTGAGGATCTAACACGTGTCAATTGTGAACTTTTGTTTTGGCTGGAATGAGCTCCGTGTTTTGCGGCGTAATTTGTATGTGATTAGTAAATTTCTAGGGATTAGAATTTGCAAAATTCAAATACTCGAGTAATATAACTTCTAGTAAGTATGTAAAAGTGGTGTGTTGGATGTAAATTAGTAAATTTATAGGAATTTTTTTATATGGATTATTTTTACTATAATATAATTTTTTTATATCTATTTTATTTATTCATAATTTTATTTATCAATTTGATTTATTTAATAATTATTTGATTTTTGTATAATTTTATTTAATAATTTAATTAGAAATTTATTTTATTTAATAATTACTATGTTTAATTTAATTAATAATTGAAGTCACGCTTAATTTTATTAATTTAATTAATAGCTTATTTGATTAGAAGGTTCTAAAAAGAAGACAAAAATAGCCGTTTTTTGAGAAGAATCGGTGGATAAGTTGCGAGTAGAATAGTTGTCGACTTACACGTGTACAGATCGATGATGCAAGTGTTGTTGATCATGACACGTGTGAGTTTATAAAGAGGATGTTTTGGATAAGAATCACATCTGGAAGTTTCGCTCAAGATGTGATTCCATGTTGGGGATGAAACGGCATACAGCTTTGTGGATCAGTGAGGATCTAACACGTGTCAAATGTGCAGTTTTGTTTTGGCTGGATTGAGTCCGGAGATATTTCTTTGAGAAGCATCTAGAAGTAGAAATCAAGAACTATAAAATATTGGTAGAATTCAAGATATATATACGAATAAAAACGAAATTCTCAAAAAATACATTTTCAGAAATAAATTTTAATTTATATTATTTTCGCACTTTTAATATGCATTTACTATCAAGATTAGATTCTTGATAAAAAATAAAAAATAATTTTATATGTCCTTAAATAAATATTTGACAAGTGCACTTTTATATGTTATAGAAATTGTATAAAAATATTTATATCATGACAATAAATTAAGACCTATAAAAATATTTATCCTACAACATATGTTTGACAACATATATTGAAATAAATGTTTATAAACATTCATTTTTAGCATATAGTTAAAAATCTATAGGTTTTTTTTCCAAACATATAAAATTCATCCTAAAAAACTTTAAAAAATAAATAAAATTCTAAAACCGCACTTAGCACTTTAGAAGTGCGAAAATGCTATAAATTGAAATTTGGTTCTGAAAGTGTATTTTTTGGAAATTCCGTTTTTATTCATGTATATACAATGAATTCTACCTAAAATATTTCTAGCATTTTTAGTTTTGCCTTGGTCAGAGGATGCGACGGATCTAAATAGAAATTAGGAGGACAGTCAGCCTCTCAAGATTTTGAAATTTTAGTGTGTGTGTGTGTATATATATATATATAGGGTGTGG
Organism: Juncus inflexus; assembly: GCA_024447665.1. Lineage (NCBI taxonomy): Eukaryota > Viridiplantae > Streptophyta > Magnoliopsida > Poales > Juncaceae > Juncus > Juncus inflexus. The sequence goes on from JAJHPC010000006.1 coordinate 3,037,368, forward strand.
CTAAAAAACATACGTATGCACAACATGCGTTTTTTTGCCACACCCAAAATACGTATTAAAAAAATAAAAATAAAAATTTCAAAAAACATACGTATGCACAACATACGTTTTTTTGCCACACCCAAAATACGTATTAAAAAAAATAAATAAAAATTTCAACCGTACGGATGTAATATATATGTTATGAATATGTTGGAGATTAATTTTCACAAAAATCAGAATATTATATCGTTGTCATCATATATCATCAAAAATATGCAGCACTATTCAAAACATATATTGGAATAATAGTTTGATGATACATGATGACAATGATATATTATTCTGATTCCTGTGAAAATTAATCCACAACATATTCATAACATATTTATTACATCCATACGGTTGAAATTTGAATTTTTACTTTTTATAACCACTTTACGGGTATTTTAAAAAAACGTAAGTTCGAACATACGTATGTTTTTTATCATCTCCCATATATATATATATATATATATATATGAAATTTTTTAATTTGTTTCTTTATTTTCCCATAAAAAACGTTATATGCATCATCATTAAATTCTATGATATCATAATTTTTATATTTATACTTTCCTATGATATCATGATTTTTGCATTTTTACCTCGTTATGATGTCACAGTTTTCGTATTTATATTTTACACTTCCTATAATGTGTGGGGAAATAAGAAAACACCATATATGTCCTCTATGGTAATATTATTATATTTTGTGATATGTTTATAAGTTATATGTATTCCGGTCCTCCCAAAATATTGTATGCATTTTTTACTAAGACTCTTTTAATGATGTGGGTCAAAATTCGCCACCAGTGAGAGTGTAATAATAAAGATATAAAATAGAACAAATATTTCTTTTAGTCAAAAATATGAATTTTTGACTTCCAGGTGACACGTGGCAACAATCATGATTTTGGGCCGTCTGTTATAATAATAATAATAATAATAATAATAATAATAATAATAATTTTCAACCAGTTCCACACCGTCGTCCAGCCCATCTTCCAAACCAGTATTCGCTACCAAGGAAAAATATAGCATTATAAAGATCTTAGGAATCATCTTTAGGGCTTATTTGGATGAGTAGTAATATTGTTTTGGATGAGTAGTAATATTGTGGTTCAGGCTAGTATTGGGAAAATTTTCAAAAAACTTAAAAGTGCAAGTTTGAATGCATAGTTTGGGATCTATAGTAATATTTAGTATAGAAATTTTTTGGGAAATTTGTATATAAAGTTGGGCAAAAAAAAAACTTGACAATTTGTTAAGTTTTCTTGTAGTAACTTGGAAGAATTAGAAGACATAAAAAACATTATTAATTATATACAAATGACATTAGCCAAATTAAAAATGATAATTATTTTTAATTAAATTAGTAATTAAACAAAATCAATTAAAATAATTATTAATGACTATTTAGTAATTAATAATTAAATTAAATCAGTAATAAAATTAAATTAAAATGGAAAAATATAAATTAACTAATCAATCAATTAAGCTACTAATAAAATTAGATAATTAATGAAACTAAATATTACTTAAATTATTAATTACATCAGATAACGTAGTTATTAAGTTATTAAATAAAATAAATATTATATTATATTGTATTATTTTTATATAATATGATATTTATATGATATTATATTCTATTCTATTCATTATTTTATTATATTATATTATATTATATTATATTATATTATATTATATTATATTATATTATATTATTTTTATATTATATGATATTTATCATATCATATCATATCATATTATATTATATCATATTATATCATATCATATTATATTATTTTATATTATGTAATTTTATATTATATCATATTATATTGTATGATATTATTTTTATATTATATCATATTATATTGTATGATATTATTTTTATATTATATTATATTATATTATATTATATTATATTATATTATATTCACCAAAATCACTCTTACAAAAAGTAGAAATTACCGAGAACTAAACACCATTTGGTAGAAGTTGAGAGCTTGAAAAATCTCACCAACAATGGCGTCAGTCAATACAAGAGAAAGAACAAGAAGGAGAAATACAAAATTAGGATTCCAAAATCACACACGCCTCAGCCTTTAAAATCATCCCTCTTAATACTCAACAATTTAGTAACTAAAATTAGAAACTGAATTAACAAGAAAATTAACTAGAAATGCCAACACTTCTCTTACAGTAATTATGTTGAGAGTTCACATACTATGCTTGCTGTCAGTTCACCGTCGCCATGCTGCTGTGCTGTCAGGCCACCGCCTTGCTACCGCTGCTGTCAGGCCGCCGCCGGGAAGTTGAGAGCTTTGGATCGAGTCAGTCATACTCACACTTGAGTTTTTGGCGTTTAAACTGGGAGAGATGAAAAAGGAGGCGAGTGAGAGCAGAGAGAGATGAAAGAAACAGGCCAGTTTTATTTATTTAGGAAATAAAGAGGCAAATAAGAGGCGAAGAGAGACATTGTGTGTTGTCCGATATTTTTTTTTTGTATAAAAGCCCGTTGGCATCCATTCAAAGCAAATAAAGGGAGATTACATAAGTCTCGTACAAACAAGTTTAATCTAAATAAACAAAAGGAAAATAACAAGAAACTAACAAAGCTGAGAATCGGCAAAGTCAATCCTCTCTAAAACCAAGAAATAAAAAACCTACTCCCTTTCTTAGCAGACTAAAAAACTTGGAAAAACTTGGGGAGACAGGACCTGACAGTTCACCATGATTTTTAACATGATCCTGTATCTCCATGTCTTTCTTCTAAAAACCTTCCAATCAAACAGGCCCTCCCTCACATGACATCTACTTGTCTCGCTCTTATTCTTCTCTCTTTTTCTCATTTGCTTGTGTTGATTTGCTGTGTCCTATGCCCTATATAATTTTGAAACGAGTACATATCTTAGAAAATTATGATCTGCATCACCTATAAATTAAAAAGTCAATTATTTGGAACAAATTTAAAACATGTGACTGTTTTTTATGATCTTCTGTGGCTCTACTTATACAGCAAAAACAAAATGAGTCAAGCTCATATAGATTATCATACCAAAGTACACTCGAAAAAAGATAACATCCAGAAGATTTGCTTTAACATTCACAAAACATCCAGAAGATTTACTTTAACATTCACAATTTTCATATATAGCATTATAGATGTAAACAATTCAAAATATCACTTATACTTTATACCTTAATTGTCTATTCTTTTTCCCTAGGTAGGGAATTAAAATGCAAAATATCATTATTTCATATTTTTATTTTAAATTGTAAATTTATTTTTGTCAATTCCTTTTATAATATTAGTGGTAAGATAATTGCGCCAAACACAGCGAGGGTCGCTCTAGTTCTCGCCCTCTCTAGTTGTTTTCAAAATAATATCATTTGTTGCATGTTCTATTTATCACTATTAACTGAGTTCTCTTAACACATTGTCATGCATAGACATATTATCATAGACATATGAAATAAATGGAGTATATATTAAGGGACAATTTTTTTTTTGAATAATTTATTTCATGTGCGAATTGTGGAATAGTGTAATAATATTTATCAGCATACATAAATCCTCAAATATGTGCATCACAAATTCAATCCATTATTGCTATAGTATGTTTTAGTGTATTGCAACATTATGTAAATAAAAGATTATTGTTTGATTTTTTTTCTTATTAAAAATCACAAATTTTGTACTACCTGATTGATTTTTTTTATTTTATATCATATCATATCATATCCTATCCTATATATAATTTTTCATTTTTTCCCAAATCATGACACGTGTAAATTTCATTGCTTTTTGTGACATTGATCTTATGTAACTTATATGAAACGGATCGTTTCATTGTTATTTTGCAACTCACTCTAAATTTTGATACAAATAGTATTTTTACTAATAAATATGAATCATATTGATTCAATAAAAAAATATGGACAATATTTATACTATATTTTGTAACGAATCATTTATAATTATATAATGACCCATTATATTTATAATATCCCAATAAATGTGTCAAAAACTTTAAAAGTTGGACCACTAGTGAAATAAAAAAGGGTGAGTTTCTGACTTTTTTTTTAACTGGCCAAAAAATAATAATAATTAAGGAAATAGTCTAGTTTTGAAAATATTTGTAAAAGTGACCATTTCGCCCAGCCACTGGGCGAAATTGAGCTAGTTTCGCCCAATCACGGGGCGAAACACAGTTTCACTCAGTGACTGGCGAAACCGGCGCTTGTTTCTTGTTTCGCCCGACCATTGGCCGAAACAGTACTGTTCATCCCAAGAAAATTTTTTTTTTTTTTTTTGCCAATTTCCAGTTCCGTTCAGTGAATTTTGTTTTATTTGACAGTAAAAATAATTCCAAATATTTTATTTATATTACCAAAGAAACAATTAGAGATGTACTCATATTATTTTTTCTAGAATTTTACATATATAATAATGACATATAGGCCATTAAAAACTCATAATCCAACTAATTGAGTGCATTTGTTAATTGAAGAATTGTAATCTCAAATTACATTAATATTTCTTTTATTTAATTAGTACATATATACATAAAATTTTCAAGCTTCTCATATGAAAAATATATATTATGTTCCTTATTTCTTTAATATTTTTATTTATCGATAATATTTTGTCGGACCAACGAGACAAATTATATGTATATATTTATTAATTAAATAAATAAAATATTAATGTAATTTGAGATTATAATTCTTCAATTAACAAATACACTCAATTAGTTAAATTATGAGTTTTTAATGGTCTATATGTCATTATTATATATGCAAAATTCTAGAAAAAATGAGTATATCTCTAATTGCTTTTTTGATAATATAAATAAAATATTTGGAATTATTTTTACTATTAAATAAAAAAAATTCACTGAACAGAATAGGAAAATGGCAAAAAAAAAAAAAATTTTTTTTTACTAGGATGAACAGTACCTGTTTCGCCCGAGTGGCTGGGCGAAACATTATGAACAGTGCATGTTTCGCCTAGTGGCTGGGCGAAACAGTGTAAACAGTGTTAGTTTTGCCCATTCACTAAGCGAAACTGTGTTTCGCCCCGTCACTGGGCGAAACTAGCTCAGTTTCGCCCAGTGACTGGGCGAAATACAGTTTCGCTTAGTGAATGGGCGAAACTGAGTGACTGGGCGAAATGGCCACTTTTATAAATATTTTCAAAATTAGGCTATTTCCTTAATTATTATTTTTTTTTGCCCCTTCAAAAAAAAAGTCTGAGTTTCTTACATATTGTACTAGTGAAATAAAAAAGGATGAATTTCTTACATATTGTATCTAATATAGTGAGTCATTTACTTACTATATATATGACCCATTATACCTTCCAAGCATAGTATTTATAACATCCAACCGAAAAAAACAAGGATTATTTTTTTAACGTGGGGCCACTGAGTAATTATGTTGTCTCCACTCTATCCTTTTCCAAATTTCTTACAATCTTTCGATAAAACCCAGATCAAAATTACAAAACAATATTTATGGAAAAAAAATGTAAATCACCCATCATAATCAAACAACTAAATATCTCTTCAAAATAACTTTAAAAATGATAAAATAAATATATGCATAAGAATATATTGAAACCTAAAAAATTAAATTATGAAAAAATAATATATAAATTGTGATAATTTGAATCGCGTAACTTTCAAATTCCAAATATGTTTGTGTGGCTCCTTCTCATTGATTTATTATTATTATTATTGGTGTTGTTTTTGTTGTTGTTGTTGTTTTTGTTTTTGTTATTGTTTTATTTTTTATTTACATGCCTCGAAAAATTAAATGTGATACTTATAAAATAGAATATCATGTTATTTCTTATATGCAATTTGTATCCTTGAAAGATATAAAATAACAAGCGCATACAAATTTAAAAAATTTATGTGTCCTTCGAAAAATTAAAAACACCATGCATGCCCCTTCAAATGAAAAACATAACTCAATTTTGACTCTTTTTTTTTTGAGTCTTCATGTATCCACTAATTACAAATTGTCAAAATAGCATGTACAACGTGCAAAATCCCAAAATATGATACATCTATTTTCAACCATACTATGCAAAGTCATATAAATCACTTATACCACTACTAAGTCTAAAATATACATATTAGAATTATCATGATTATTCATAAAATTTGAAATATCAAATTTTGCATATAAATAAATGTATCAATTTTTTTCTTAAGTTATAATTTGAACTTAAACTCTTTCTAAAAACTAAATGTTTAAAACAGAAAAGTTGCAAAGTAACATTAAAGAATCGAATTTTGACGAGAATAAAATGAGGAAACCAAAAAATTATAGGTATAAAATTTAGAAATCTAACACTGTCTACAAAACCAAAAATAAAATTATAAATAATTTTCAACAGTAGATAATGTAATCTAAAAATTATGTACATAATAAATAATGTAAATATTATAATATTATAGATGTCGGACTATCTTAGGATAAAATTGAAATTACATAGTAACTTAAAAAAAATAAAAAAGATAAGATGGGTAAAATTAAATATATAAAAACAAAATAATTTCTTAAATACTTATATATTAGAAATATGATTCCACAAAAATATTAAGTTAAGAATTTGTTATTTTATATCAAAATCTACTCCCTGAAATTTTTTTATTAATAACTAATGCTTCAAAATATAATTCGATTCAACAATCCCTACAAAAAATTATATCTACGAACGAAATTTTGTAAAAAAATATGAAATAACTAATTCGAAGCGGAGCGAGGGTAGTCTCTCGTATAACTGATTTCATCTCTTTCCCTTCTTTCTTTCTTTGCACCTCCTTTTCCCTTTCTCCTCCACTCTTCTGTTCCATTGAAAATCAAAATCAGAACCTCGGATCTACATGAACTGCAATTTCTATAGAATTAAATGCAGAAAAAATCTCAACAAGGAATTTCAACATATTGGAAGAGATGAAATCAAGTAGCAGTGCCAGTTGTGTGCGAAAACAATCTGCAACTTTGCAAAGACGTATTATTATTTCCAATTGAATTGTAATTTCTCTTATTTTATGTAATGTAAGGGTTAAACAATTAGGCTTTTTGACGGCTTTTTGACTATGTGTGTTTGTGTGTTGTAATGAACAATCGTAAAAAAAAAAAACAACTAAAACTAACAGTGTTTGATTTAATCTAACCGTAGAAGTATTGCAATTTTAACAAATTTATAATAATTTTTTGAAATTTCCAGTAATGGATGGTTTTTTTTGCAATTCGGCATAATGCATGATTTTTTTTGTTGTTGCAAATTTCCTATATTAAAATTAATGAAATAATGTAAGAATTTGATAAATATCTACAATGTGGTCCGTGTCTCTTTTAGATAATTCAGTGTTGTGTTTTTCCTTCGTATAAATCTTTTGGATAAATCTCTCAACAATAATCACTAGTCAGTGACGTAACGTGACAAATTAATTATTGCCACATGACTTGCTTCCAAATATCACTAACCCAACCTATTTTTTCTTAACAAAAAGCATATAATTATCGGAACAGAACAGAATGTATTGATTATTATTTTTTTTTTGAAATGGTATTGATTATTATTGCAACATGACGTGCTCCATAAATATCATGAGCCCAACTTCGCTTTTTTACAAAATATCGTAATATCGCAACAGATTTTAATAAAAATACGCCTTTAATTCAGCATCAGCATGATACGATATACCCCACATTTTGTGCTATTTACTGCCCCATCGAGGATTTGATTCGAGTTAAGGTAGATATTTTCATTTGAATATAGTAGTTTAACGAAAGTTATTGAATTATTGAACTTACAGACAAGATCTTTTTTGAATGTGGGCCTCCTTTTTCTCGCTTGGAAAGGGCAAAAAGAAAAAGATCTCTTTGAAGTGGGAACCACTTTGCGTCAACTTTCTTCATAGTACCCATTCTCTGACCTTGTTCTTTGTCCCCTGTTATTCTCCTTCAAACTCCCAAATTCTGCAATTTTTATAAAAAGAACTATGAAAGTTTGGACGTAGTTAGAAGAAAATTAATGAAAAAACTTGATTTCAGCCGTCCTTTAATTTAAATAATATTTTGTTTACTTTTTTTGATAATAAATGTTCTTATAATATTTTTGGTAACTCATCTAAATTCTGATTTCACTCCTTATAGATATAAAATATGAAAATTTGTTATAATGAAATAATAACATATTCTAATTAATAAAAAAGAAAATATAATGAAACTTGATTACTTATTAAAAATTATATATTACAATAACGAGAGTAAGTTCAGTGCTTCGCACAAAGATAGAACCATTTTTCCACATAAAAAAAAAAATATTTGATGCAAATCTATCATTATAATTGATTTTGTTGAAAGATTAAATCTGATTATTATTATTATTAATCTTTTCTTAATGAATGATTACAAAGTATAGAAGTATTTAAATAATATCGACTCATTTATATGTGGCTGAGAATTGAACACACAAGCTACATCATCATAATTTTTACACTTAATTTTTTAATTTTAACGATTAGTACATCATCTTTTCAACTAAATATATTATTCATATTCTAACATAACTGAACACATTACTCATTATTACAGAACTGAATATTTTTATTTTCATTATATTTGTTTTCATTTTTGTAAGAAGCAGAAAACTCTGTGATGACTTCCACGAAGCACTAAATCCCTTAACGATTAAGAATTACATAAATTGTATTTTTCTTGTTAAAGTTTCATAACAAGTCACTACATACATACAACCGATAAATTGCAAAATTAAACAATTGGAGAGAAATAACAGAAGACAAGAGCAATTCCGTTCCTCATCAAAAGAACTAATTTTCTCAAAAATATCTGACCTGCCACGGTGGAACTAGGCTGGCCGAGATATTTCTCTCCTCCCTTTATAACCTCACCACCCCATCCATTTCTTCCTCTCCACCATTAAACCAACAAACCAAACAACTCAACTCAACTCAAATCGAATTTCCCTCTTTATCTCTGATGGATTTGAAGGAGGTGATGACATACGGCGGTGCCGGTGGGTGGACGGAGGAGCGCCACGCTGCCTTCCTCAACTGTATTGAAGAGAGCTTTGTTAATAAGATGTTTAGTGCGGAGAGTAGCGGCGACGTGGCTTGCTTTTCTGGCGCCACGTCTCGCCGCCTCGGCCTGCCGCTCGACCGTGAGATTCCGGACAGCGTGACGGAGTCGACGTGTGATTCGCGGAGCAGAAGATCGCACCAGCTGGCGGAGTCAGGTAGATAGATTCATTGTTTTCTTTTATGTTAGGTTTGGATAGATATATTGATTGCAATTTATGATGGTTTTGAATGTTTAGATAGATTGATTGCAATTTATGATGCTTTTGAATCTTTTGACTAGGAGTACTTTTGAGGTCTTATTTTTATTTAGTTAGAAAAATAATATTTTAGAAGTTTAGATAACGAAAACATTATAAATATTGTACTTTTGTCTCTTAACATATGTTAAAATTGGAACGATACATATAAATATTGTGCTTTTAGATGGCACAAATGATTTTTGCCATCTACAATGAGTTTTTCTATTACAATGTGTTAGAATAAAAAAAAAAATAACAAAAAATTCTATTTGCGCCAATCAGAATGACATGAGGCATCCCTATTTTGCACCAATCTCAGATGTCAGTACATTATTTTTGCAAGATAAAAACAACTTTTTTTAAAGAAATGATACATTTTTGCAAAGTTAAAAGGGAATTCTATGCGACAAAATAACTCTTTTAATTAGATCAAATTACGAAAAACGCTATTGATATTTTTGACGTTTAGACGCATGTGCCATTTTTAAATTACTTTTTTTACTTGGTATGCCATTTTGTACAGATAGATGTAGTCTTTTTTAGGTGTGCTTCTTGCGAAATATCTTAATTTTACATAAAGAAAGAATTTAAAATTTAAAAATAATTATAATAATAAAATAAAATATTTTTCAAACTTCTCTTTTTTTGAAAAAATATCTTTCCAATTTTTAAACAGAGTAAGATGTAGATATTTCGAGCAAAGCGTTTATTCAAAGATACTTTTAGTAAATAACGTGTTGACTTTATTATAATAACAATTATTGTATTATTATTATTATTATTATTATTATTATTATTATTATTATTATTTACTTAACTTATGAGGTTGGTGACTACGATTTAATGTGTGGATGTGTACTTTTTATCTTGTTGGATGATTTGTCATTTTCTTTCTTGAAAGCCTGTTTCTGCTTTTTTTAAAGCCAATTTCTGTTATTTTTCATTAATTTTACTTTTGGCTAATAATTCTGTATTTTTTTAATTCTTTTGAAGATAATGAGGAGTCGGTCACAGTCTCAAAAACAAACAGAAAGAAGAAAAGACAATTGTCACAGCTCAATACATCACAAGATCAGGTTTATATTAATTTCATTAATCATGTTAATCAATTAATAATAAAAATAATAATTTGATTAATTATTGAAGATTATATTTTGATTATTTTCGTCTAATTAATTTAAGGTTGTGCCACAGATGGGAAGCCGATCAGATAATTCCAAGAAGAAGAGAAGGGTTTAGGCTTTAATTAAGCAATGCGAGACTAATTAAGAGGATTTATGAAATATAAATTAGGTATTTTTTTTTTCAATTAGGGGGTCAAGAGATTTTGACAAATTCTCTCTGAATTTGGTTTCAAATTAAATTAATGTAGGCTTGAAGGCTTCCTTTTTGTTTATGACGTAGGATTGGAATTTTTTTATTTATATTTCCAGTATTTATATATTGTTGCATTTGTTTGGTAATTATCATAATTAGGCCTTTGAGATGCAGTTATGATAGAAGTATTTTTTTTCTGCGTTTTTCTGTTGTATAATCTTCAACTTGTGTATATAAACTCATTAACTCAGTTCTTTATTTTATTCAATTTTGTGAAGATATTTTCTGCTAACTGCTAACTTAAAAAATTAGATTATCCAATGTACTTAAAAAATTAGATTATCCTAGCTAACTGCTAACTTAAGAAGATATTTTTCTGCACGTAATAAAGAATATTCTTGTTACTATAACTACATTTTGTTAGAACTTAAAGCCTAATAAATACTCACTGCATAATTATAATTACACTATAATTCAACTTAATTAATTCAGTACATTACATGTGACGATAAATATCTCCACCCAAATTAAAAAAGATGACAAAATATCACAATCAACACAAACATATTCATATCGTCTTCTCACTGACTACTCCAAATTAGTATGTCTGGCCCGCATCTCCTCCTTGCTCCGCCCCAGAACTCCGGCCAGCCGGAGCACCGCCATCTCAAACAGCACAAACAGAGCCCCTTCATACAAGCTCCCCATCGGCAACCTCACCTCCTTTCCACCACCTTCTTCTTCCTCCGCATCAGCCATCGTCTGAGCCGGCACAACAACCACCGCGTCAGCCAACTTCCTCGCCGGACTCTCCGCCTCCGGCCTGGCCGTTATCAACACTACCCTCGCGCCGGCCTTCTTAGCCACCCCACAAATGGCGTCTACAGTGGAGAATCCTCCAGGCCCGGCGGAAGCGAGGAGGAGGTCGGCCGGGCCGGCGGGAGGGATGGTCATGTCGCCTACTGGGTGGGCGGAGAGGCCGAGGTGGAAGAGACGCATGCAGAGAGCTCTCATCATGAGCCCCTCTCGACCGACTCCGTGAAGGAAGATGCGAGAGGTGGGGGAGGAGAAGGAGGCGAGCTCCGCCGTGAGGAGGTCTAGTGGAGGAGGGAAGTTGGTCGGCGGCGGAGTGGAGAATACGGACTGGATTTGGTCGCATATTTTGGCCGCCATGGCAGCGCCGGTGAGCTCACTGACATTGTTCATTGTTCTTCTTCTGTTCTGTTGAGATTGAATTCACAATGGCCTTGGCTGCATTTTTTGCCTTATCTAATAAACTGGGCTGAGTAAAAATATCTTTCTAAAATGGGCTGAAAAATATGTCTTTCTTAAATGGGCTGAATAAAACTCTTTCTACAATGGGCTGAATAAAAGTATCTTTCTTAAATGGGCTGAAAAAAGAATCTTTAGCATTGGCTCAATAAAAGTATCTTTCTTAAAAGGGCTGAATAAAAAGTATGTTTCTCAAATGGGCTGAATAATAAAATATGTTTCTTAAATGGTCTGGATGAAAATATATTTTCTATAATGGGCTGAATATAAAAATTTTATATTTCTAATATGATCTGGATAAAAAATCTTTTTAAATGGGCTGAATAAAAATCTTTCTAATATTTCTGATATGGCCCGAGTAAAAAATACTACTAAGATCTTTCTTAAATGGGAATTAAAAAAATACTACTAAGGGCTGAATGAAAAATTCTTTGTTAAATGGTCTGAATGAAAAAAATACACTATTCAGTCACTGTCACAAGGGCTAACCTTAAATCTGAAAAGCAATGGTGTTACCTTCCTTTCTTCTTTCTCACTGTCTCACAGCCACATAACCATTGTGAGAGTAACCAATTCTCCAACGAGTATGTGAAGAAGACAATGGCATCAAGGCGGAAAGATGACCCCATGGCCAATGCGAACCGCTTATTTCGGTCGCTCGGCATCGATAAGAGCATCCCTGCCAGCTCAGATAGAGGAGAATTCTTCTCCGACGTCATCTGATCGATCCTCTCTGTTGATCTCGTCAAACCTGGCCGCATTGTTTGCTCACTCTCAGTTTCCCCTTACGCCCTTGTAATTCCACACAACCACTCTTCCATCCCGTAATTTGTTTTCTTTTAGATTTCTCATATTTGATAAGTTGGAGACTTTGCTAAATATATACTTAATAAGATTGTATTAACCGAGACATGAACTAATGACCTCTTATTACATATGCAATATATAATTTATCATCTAGGTTATGTATCATTTGCTAATTCCATAATTTCTTAATCACAGACCAACAACTTCCTAGTATATCGACTGAGATACTCAACCTCTAGTCTAGCCTTCTGATATCTCGTGCTGTTTTTGGTGGTTGTATATTTTTTGAATACTTGTTTGAGGTTTTTGGTGATTGTAGAACATGTATAACACTCTACATGGAGGGGCATGGCGTCGGTATCGGAGAAGGTGGGGATCGCTTGTGCTAAGACGGTTGTTGGAGACAAGGAGTTGTTTCTTGGTGAGATGAGTATGTCTTATCTATCTGCTGCACGGATCGACGTGAGATATCTTTTTTCCCCTTAATTTTACAATTTTTTTTTAAAGTTTCGTAAGTGAAGATTATTTTATAAAGAAAGAAAGAGGAAAGAATCCAATATAATTTGCACCGGTGAAATATGAACGCAACTTCTTGTATGTCAAGTTGTCAACCAAGATATTCAACAATTAGGTGGTTAGTAAACTATTTGCAAACTAGTTAATTCAGGGTTAATTGAGGCATGAATTTTCACTCAAACTTCAGTTAATTTGAAGAACCATAAATGTCTGGTTAATGTGAAGAAGCATAAATGTCTAGATTTAAATTTGTGTAGGATGAAGTGGAGGTGGAGGGACGAGTACTTAGACAGGGAAGAAAAGTGATTGTAACCTCCATTGATTTAAGAATTAAGAAAACTCAGAAGCTACTTTACACCTCTGGCGCCACTCTCTACATTATGCTTTCTGCTTCTCTTTGATTATTCCTAAGTTTAATCAATGATTGTTCAGAATTATTGATGAAATTAACTTTCAGTTAGTATGCTATGTTAAGAATAAAGATTATTTCTTATGTAAGTTGCTCGAAATAATTAATGAAATGAACTTCAGTTGGTATGTTATATGTTATGAATAAATATTATTTCTTATGCAAGTTGCTCTAAGGTGTGTGTGAAATACAATATTCATATATTTATGTGTATGCATGTTATTTTTATCCTTTGCATGGAAAACATGTGTCCACTATGAATTTTTTTTGTGATATGGTTTTCTAAAATTTGTATTAATAGAGTGTAAAATAATCTAATACAACATATTTTATAAGTTTAATTATTTACTTATAATTATTTAAATATACCTTTTCTCAAAGAAGTATATTTTATAATAGTTTCTTCACATACTTTTTATATAGTCTATCTTTTTAGAAAAAAAATATTATTGTCCAACTTTTTATACTTAATTAGGAAAGAAAATTAAACTAGAATCATGACAATATGAAGTCAAAACAAAGAAAATTAAACAATTTTATTTATAAAAGTTTTAGCAAGAGAAATATAATTAAACCCAATCTCTTATTTTTCACCTACTTTTGACCATTCTCAAAATGCCACATCATCGCTTTTATCTTGACCGTTCGATCAAATTTTTTTGTTGAATCTTAACCAATAATTTTCTCAAATATATTGATATTTTATGGCAACTTTTATGTGGTAATTAAAACATAATCATATAGTTAGTTGAATTCTTTGTTTGTATTACTTAATGTATTACGGTTTTACAAAAAAATATGTAATCAATTTATACATAATTTGTGTCATTTTAACAACTAAAAAAATAAAAAATAAATAAGAAAAATAGTGGTGATATTTTTTTTAAGAAAATGAGTCATGTTATATTTTCTTATGTATAGTATACATACTAATTTTTCCATATATATAATATCATATTTCATTTTTACAAATCATGTTAAATATAATTATTATTTTTAAAGTTAATCATCTATAATTAAATCTTACTTGATTTCAACTAAAATCTATGAAATAAATTATCTTGCTTGATTAATACTTGATTTTTTCCTAATATAATATGTCAAGAGATAACGACATAAGAAACCAAAGAGAATAAAAAAAATTGACAATTTAATCTTAGAAATCTTAATGCAAGCATAAATTGAGATCATGAATTATTATCTAAATTATTTAGTCGGTTATTATTTTTTGTTTTTTATGAATTTATTATTTATGCTATTTTATTTCTTATTCATCGTTACAAAATTAGATGTGATATAGAAATTATTTTTGAATGCCTAATAAATGGATAAAATATCTTATGATGTAATTCAAAATAATTTTAAATATCGATAACTTATTTAACATAATTATTATATATTATTTATATAATATGAATTTATTTCACACTTTTATTTTGAATTTTCATAATTGTAATTTATACGTATATTGAAATGAAAAGTAAAATTGAAATATTCGTAGCGAAGCGCAAATATTATCCTAGTATTTCATTGATAATCACTATTTATTTGAAGAAGAAGAGACACATATTAGTGTATTTGCTATTTGTATTAATAATTGAATAATTGAATTAATCTCAAATAATAAACAATTGGGTGAAATCAATCCTACGTAATGACAAGTCACACCATTAATATAAAGTGATGTAATCTTCTCAAAATATACAAAATAATTGTAAAATAAAGATGAACAGTACCACATCAATGATCAAGAAATGATTAAGATTTCACCTACATCAAATTATCCAAAGGATGAAACAATTGACCTGCTGTGACACAGTATGTCTGTTCGGTAATGTATGAAATAGTAGAATTGTGGAGTTGGGAAGAGGCTATATTCCATTTTATTTCAAATGTATTGAAAGATAGAGAAAATAAAAAATAAATTAATATTATTTTCTTGAGAAAAATATAGAGAAAAAAGTGGATTTATTCCACTCTAATTCACTATTCCATCGACCCATGTAATTCACTTCATTCCAAATTTTCCAATTCATTTTAGACATATTAAATTTTTTTAATCCACTTTATTCCAAGGTCAATTCTTTACAGAACTTACGAACTGAAATCCATTAGCCATTTTGAACAATAGCTCCATAAATATTCAGAGAGAAGCCAAAGGCATAATATAGAGAGTTGCACGAGAAGTATAAAGCAATTTCTTGCGTTCTTTGATCCTCAAATCAATGAATTATTTTGAATAGTAGCACTATTTTGAAAAATAATTAATCAGATAGCATGATTTTCAAAATATTTGGGTAGGTAGCACTTCCGCCAGACCTTCTGGCGGAACTGAAGTAGTTCCGCCAGAGGGTCTGGCGGAACTAGGGAATTTTTTTTTTTGCTAATCTCGGCCATTTGGCACCCTTAAACAGTCTAGACGGTGAAATTGCCCCAAAAATGACGAAAATATAGGTTCCGCCAGACCCTCTGGCGGAACTATCTAGTTCCGCCAGTGGGTCTGGCGGAATTACACATTTTCCCAACTTACAATCTGACCCAAAAAGTGCAAAAAAATGGTCTAGTTCCGCCAGACCAGAACTAGACTATTTTCCCAACTTACAATCTGACCCAAAAAAATTTCAAAATTTAGGGTTTAGTAACGGTTTTTAATAAAAAACCGATACTAAATATTAGTACTGTATCGGTTTTTTCGGGAATTTTTTTTTCATTTAGTAACGGTTTTTATAAAATAACCGTTACTAAATCCATACTTAGTAACGGTTCTTCCCTAAAAACCGTTACTAAATAAGCTGTTAGTAACGGTTCTTCCCTAAAAACCGTTACTAAATAAGCTGTTAGTAACGGTTCTTCTCTAAAAATCGTTACTAAAGAAGCTTTTAGTAACGGTTTTTATAGAAGAACCGTTACTAACTTCTTATTTAGTAACGGTTGTTAGGGAAGAACCGTTACTAAATATGGATTTAGTAACGGTTATTTATAAAAACCGTTACTAAATGAAAAAATTTCCCGAAAAAACCGATACAGTACTAATATTTCGTATCGGTTTTTTATTAAAAACCGTTACTAAACTCTAAATTTTGAAATTTTTTTGGGTCAGATTGTAAGTTGGGAAAATGGTCTAGTTCCGTCGGACCTACTGGCGGAACTAGACCATTTTTTTGGACTTTTAGGGTCAGTTTGGAAGTTGTGAAAATGTGTAGTTCCGCCAGTCTGGCGGAACTAGCTAGTTCCGCCAGAGGGTCTGGCGGAACCTATATTTTCGTCATTTTTGGGTCAATTTCACCGTCTAAAATGGCCGAAAATAAATTTTACCTAGTTCCGCCAGACCCGGTGGCGGAACTAGCCTTTTTCATTAATTAAGGCTGTTTAAGGGAGCCAAATGGCCGAGATTAGCAAAAAAAAAAATTTCCTAGTTCCGCCAGACCCTCTGGCGGAACTACTTCAGTTCCGCCAGAAGATCTGGCGGAACTGCTACCTACCCAAATATTTTGAAAATCATGCTATCTGATTAATTATTCTTCAAAATAGTGCTACTATTCAAAATAATTCCAAATCAATGGAGGTCACAATCACTCTTCTTCCCCGCCTCAACACTCTTCCCTCCACCTCCACTTTATCCTGCACAAATTCAAACCTAAATTACTCTTCTTCTTAAAATCAACTGACTTTTGAATTGACAGTTAGTTTTGATCTGTTAAATTGCAAAATTCTGCCTCAATTGATGCTAAATTAGTGCAAAATAGTGAAATTCATGGAAGGAAAAATGGCTTACATCAATTGGTGCAGCAGAGAGGTAGCAAGTGCTCAGCACGCCATTGCCACCTTCTCGGCCACCGACGCCCCTGCCCCTCCATGCTGCGTGTCATAGGCATTCTACAACCGAGACATCTATATGAAATCACTTTGATTCCCTAAAGTGTAAAACATAATAATTGATGGAATATTTGCCATTGTACAAAATACGCCAGTGTGGGCTGCTGACCAAATACTTTGAGACTTACATTGAGCCTCTAAGATTGTACCCGTCACCAACTTAGCTAATATTATTATATTATTCTCATATTTCCATATAATTAAGATTTCACTTCTATACTGACCGCGATATGATAATATATTATTTTTTGGTGGGTGAACGAAAACAAGAACAACTCCGGTTGCACAAAGTTCTCAACTCGCTTCAAAAAATGAAAAAAAAAAAATGAAGAAAGGGAGAAGGAAAAGTTATATCTTTTCAATCTTAATTATTAATCCTACAATTGATTTATTTCATGTTTCAGCAAATCGAACCATTAGGTTCAACCTATAAGTTCTCAAATCTTCATGCATATATAATTTTTGACAAATCGGACCCAGGTCATGCCTGGGATCCAGCAGTTTAATATATTGAGTTAAAATGTTCGATTACAAAAAAGGCCAAGAATTATGGCAGAAAGAAAGGAAACACAGAAATTATCTTAAAAGAATAATTACACGGTTGAAAAAGTGGAAATAAGAAGTAAAAGTAAAGGAAATACAGTTCATGCATATATAATAAATCAGTGAATATTATATTAAATACAAGGGGTCAAACAGTGTAACTTTTGCACATGCCAAGTGTCGAGGGTCGTCCGTCTTAGTCAACTGAATGAATATTTGCGAAGCATGTATGACTTTTTGCACATTTTTGCACATTTTTCTTAGCCAGCTGCACAGGAATAACTTCACGAGATAAAAAATCACTCATTCTTACGTCATGTGCCGTAAGAAATGATAAAACTACCATGGAAAACTATAATTTGCCCCTCATTTCCCCACAAAAATATCATATATATTATTATTTAAACTTAATATGTCATAATTTTTGTATTTACATCTTCTTATGTTATCATAATTTTTGCATTTATATCCTCTATGATGTCATGATTTCTGTATTTACATTCTCTGCGATGTTATAGTGACCTATATAATACTTTTATGGGAAAATAATAAGTATTATCATAAATGCCCTCATATATACCAATGTGTGATTCTTTTATTTCACTTTATAATTTTATTTCAATAATCATTATATATTTTTCATTATTTATAGAACTAATATATCTTTTATTTTATTTTTTCGAATGTCTTTTTACTTCATATTTTCACTAAGTGAACATATTTTATTCTATATTAGTTTATCTTTTCAAATATTAGGAATATAACTTTATCATGCACAAATATCTTCTTTTTATTATAAATATATTTCGTATATGTTTAATGTATATTTTTTATATGTCCAGTATATCTTTTTGACTAATGATCTATTTTTTTTATAATTATCTAATAGACTAATATACATTCTTAAATTTTGTTATCTTATATCTTTTAACAAATTAGTATGAAAATATTTCCCCCCCAATTTTTTCAAACTTGTTAGTATAAAATGATATTGTTTATAAATTTTAAGACCCCATAATCGTCAAAGGCCTCTAAAACTACATGACCGGTCTTGAACATTAGTAATATCTTAACTAGGATAATGCTTGCCCGTTGCGAATATTTCAATTTTATTATTTATGACATTTTATAATGTATAAATTGAAATTATGAAAATTCAAAATAAAAGTTTCAAATGAATTCAAACTACATAAATAATATATAATAATTATGTTGGTTGTTTTTAAAATCATTTTTAACTACATCATAGGATATTCTATCTATTCATTATTCATTTAAAAATAATTTCTATATCACTTCTAATTTTCTAAAGATGGATAACTCTATACAAATAAATTTATATATGAGAAATAAAATAATATAAATGATAAATTCATAAAAAACAAAAAATAACAATCTAGTGAATAATTTGGATAATTAATTAATGTTCTCAATTTATGTTTGCATTAAGATTAAAATGTCATCATTTTTTCCCTTTGGTTTTCTTATACCGTTATCTCTTGACATATTATATTAGAAAAAATCAAGTATTAATCAGGCCTAGATGAAGAAAATAAAAAAAATAAAAATGCAAGATATTTTATTTCATAAAATTTAGTTGAAACTACATAAGGTTTAATTATAGATGATTAACTTTCAAAAAGATAACTTTTTTTTTTATATTTAACATGATGTTTAAAAAGAAAATATGATATTATATATATGAAAAAAAAAGTATGTATACTATACATAAGAAAATGTAACTTTATTTATTAATTTTTTTAAATTCTCACCACTATTTTTCTTATTATTTTTATTTTTTAGTTGTTACAATTATATGAATTATATATAAATTAATCACATATAATATTTTTTTGAAAACTGTAATACATTAAATAATATAATATAATTCTCAATACACTCGTATTTTTTATATGATAAGTATGATGGTGTTATGCCCTAGGCCAAAATGTTTGTGACCTAGATGATGGATTGTAATAACAAACATAATATTTATTCTAAGATATTTTATATAATATGTGCGTATAAGTTATTTTAATATAATTAAAATAGACCATGAATATGCAATTCAGCTTTATGTTATCAAAGTGCGTGACTTTGATAGTAAAACTATAAAGTGTTATGAATGCTATTCTAAATAGTCCCTGGTCATTTGTGGAGACAAATATACTTGCGGAGACAAATATACTTGCGGATACATATAAATATATATTTATATACAAGCTATAAATGTACACTAGTATATTAGTTGACTGATGATTATGTTTTACTGATCATGGATAAATAGTTATCAAGTCATTAACATAGGTATATGTTAAAGACCATATATTGGACTGACCCGCCATAAGAAGGCTACATGTTTTACGTCATTAGCGATTCTTGTAACATAAAGTATTTATAGTCCTTTGACCTGAGATTGTTTCGGTTCCCAACATGAGTAATTTTATACTTTAATATAATCTAACACTGCCTTTAACCGGGTGGTCATAACGGTTATGATTAGGTATACAATGAATCATGTAGAGGGATGAGTGCAATCAAGACGGGATTTGTTCCTCTCATAAATGAGAGAGATATCTTTAGGCCTCTTGATGAATTGAACTGAAGAAATGTATGGCCATACTCAAATGAATTAATAAGAGTTATTAATGTCATTTGTTCTTGTTCAGTTTAATTTGGGATCAAGAAATATTAATCGATTAATATAAGGATGGCGTATTACATGCCTTATGATCGATATAGATATCGCACGACAAAGGGACTAAATACGTGATTGTTGATTAGGTAAATCGGATCACCGATATTCACTTAAATTGGGTAATCATGATGGCTTGCTAGAGTCCGCTCATGATTTATAGATGTCAAGTCTATTGCCAACATTAAGTGAACCTACAGGGTCACACACAAATAACAAACTGAAACGGGCGCAGAAAATCCTAGCGACTTATATGATGAGTTGCATAAGAATGTCACAAAATATATTGTCATCTTTTGTGATAAGATGTGATATATATGTATATAAAGACTATGAGCACAAAAGATCATGTAATCTAGAAGAGTCTAGATGATGGCATATGGATAATGATGAGTATTGTCATATACATCTTTTAGTGTGAGGAGACATGACTCTTCACAGACCACATCATTCTTTCTCTCATTATTTCTCATTCTCTTTTGTGAGACAAAAGAGAGAAAAATATCATTTCTCATTTGTGTGACAAAATTACGAAAGAGTGCTTTCCTTTTTGTATAACTACGAAATGGTGCCATCTTTTGTATGACAAAATGAAAGAGTGCGATTATATGAGAGAAATTATATACATCTTTTGTGAGATAAAATAAGAAGAGTTTTCTTATGCAAGAGGAGAACAAGCTACTAGGATATATATTGTTCTTCTTCCTGTTTTAAGAAGTTTGTTCGTGTGGACACCGGTAGAGGCGTTTGTACTTTCAGCGCTTGTGATCTATTCGGCCTAAGAAGATGAGAACGGTTTGTTGAGAGTTTTGGTGGAGAGCGATTGTGTGTGCGGTAGATGACTTCCGCATGATTCGACCTAGATGGCCTAGACGGACGTAAAATCGGTTAGGACGGTAACCGGTTTAGAGACGCATGGACAACACGCATGGTTTGAGCGTCACGGATTAAGCGTAATCCGAAAGGTATTATTAAGATTTATTTCTTTGATTTAACCGATACGCACGGATCCTTGGATTGATTTTGGACGAAATTTTTGTTTTTCCGCTGCGTTATGCACGTCTGAAACCCAACAAAGTATAACGTAATTAGAGATATAAAACAAAACATTAAGCTGACTGGTCATGTAAGCTAAAATTTGAAAAAAAATTGATCTGGCGGCCGAGAGATTTGATGATAGGCCTCTTAAGAGTACTCAAAGAAAGGTGAAAAATAAGTTAGAAGTTAATGAGTGGATCATTTTTTTTATATATTCTCTTATATAATCGATATTCATATATTTTAACAAGAAAAAAAAATTAAATTTGAACCATAACAATATGAAATACAAAATAAAAAGAAACTTCTAACAAATCGATGTTTGGCGATTTTAACATGAGAAATAAAATATTTCATTAAGAATTTTTTTTTTAAAGAATAAAGGAAACTTATTTATATTTTAATGAATAAACTCTTCATATTTATTTAACATGATTTATAAAAATGAAATATGATATTATATATATGAAAAAAGTATGTATACAATACATAAGAAAATATAACATGACTCATTTTCTTAAAAAAAAAATTCACCACTATTATTCTTATTTTTTATTTCTTTAGTGGTTAAAATGATACAGATTATGTATAAATTGATCACATATGTTTTTTTAAAATCCGTAATACATTAAGTAATATAATATAATTCTTAATACTCTGAAATTTTAGTTGATACGATAGTTCTCACATAATTGAAGATATAACACGAAACATTAAATTAACTGGTCATGTGATATTGTGGTAATAATTTAAATGGAAATCTAAGATTTGGAAATTTTTTGATCCAATGACCAAAATAAAATTGAGAATAGATCTCTTTGAGAATGCTCAAAAAGAGATGAAAATTATGGTATGAGTTAATGAACGTTTCATTTTTGTACATGTTCTCTTATATTGTCTATATTCTTAT
Organism: Juncus inflexus; assembly: GCA_024447665.1. Taxonomy (NCBI): domain Eukaryota; kingdom Viridiplantae; phylum Streptophyta; class Magnoliopsida; order Poales; family Juncaceae; genus Juncus; species Juncus inflexus. The sequence goes on from JAJHPC010000006.1 coordinate 3,060,142, forward strand.
ATTTTGGCAAAATTTTTTTTTTGAACCATAACAATATGAAACTTAATATAAAAAGAAAATTCCAACAAATTTATGTCTGGTAATTTGAAAATGAGAAATAAAATATTCATTAAGAATTATAATTTTTTAAAGAAGAAAAGAAAAAAATATTTATATTTTAATGAGTAGACTCTTCATTAACTATTGGTATTAATAAATGAACATAACTTAGAATTATAATTCATTGAAACCATCCGATTAAGATATGACGAAATAAATTCAACGGTTCTCACTAAATCGGATGGAATACAAAATATCAATTCAACCAATTATATAATTTTTCTTTAATAACCACATAAATGTCGCCATAAAATATCAATAAATTTGAGAAAATGAATGAGTAAGATTTGTTAAAATATTTGATCGAACGATTGAGATAAAAGTGATGATGTGTCATTTTGACAAATCTCAAAAGTAGATGAAAAATAAGAGGTTGGAGTTAATTTGTAGACCTCTAGGCTTGTTGATACAATATAATTATCTTAATATGAAGTGTTGAACAATTTACTACTAGCTAGAATGTGATTGCTGAATGTGTTTGATTGTGACAGAATTGGCCACTTCACGGGGGCCTTAATTTCTTAAGTTTAAAGTATAACATGGTACTAACTAATATTGCATATTTTAATCAGTCATGAAGTATAGAAAATATTGAAGGCATGATAAGAAACAAGTTTAACAACTCCAACAATGTTGCCATTTAATTATTGTATTTTGACCACTAATTATACTTTCTTGCACTCACCAATACATTATGACTAGCATAATTTTTACAATATATTATTCCAGTGACAAAATACTTCTCTAGAAACATAATTAGATGAAAAGGTATTCACAGAGAAAAAATAGAACAAAAAATAGCTGGAAATATGTTACACCCTGGTTCTAGATCCATTTTCGACCTGAGATGCAGCTGTTGTATATTCTCAACTTATATTAAGGATATACGACACTAAAATCATATTAACGCAACGGAAAATAAAAGAAGTAAGTGTCTACATATTATAAAAATCAAGTATCTACATTTACTTATTACATTAAATTTCTCAAAATTATAACAACACTCAACCCGATGCCCCGCCTAATAAAGGAACCTGGTATCTGAGGAAAGGGAAAAAGGGATGAGTCGAAACTCAGTAAGGATATGTTTCACGTACATTAAAAATAATATTAATTTTAATAAATAAATATTTGAATAAATCATAATAAATATAGATATATTTAAAATTCTTTTATATTGGGATATCGATTTCTCATTCTACTTTCATAAACACACATTAGATCATGTTACATGGTATCCAGTATAAGGGATAGGGGTAATTATATACATATCCTACTTGCACTATTTTATTTTACAATCTTATCTTATCTCTTACTTGCACCCGTTCATTTTAGAATCTTATCTTATCTCCTACTTGCACATATTCATTTTATAATCTTTTTATTTTATTTATTTATTTATTTTATTATACGACCTTTGAAATATAACTACATACATTTTCACATATAAACACATAACTTTTCACATATAAACTACATACAACTAATTAATTAAATATTAATTTTATTATTTTAATAAAAACTAATTTTTAGTATTTGTAATTTAACCCCTAATTTCTAAACTATTACGAAAATACCCTTAAATAAAAATTCGGGTTATGGCAAAATATATTTCACAAAGTTATTAAATTAGCTAATCCAGTTAGGTAACCAATCAAGCTCTCCCTTAATTATTAACTTCTAATCATACTTTTGGTTGGTCTTTACGAGACAGTTATAGTTTAAATTATTATCCTATACATGTTTAAAAAGGGTTACTACATAAATTACCCCAAAAATCCATCACGGGTTAACGGACAAGTGAAAAATAAGTACAAAATACAAACTCTACAAGTGTATCAAAAACCCTAGATATGATAATGAGCTGGGACGGAACAGGATGTAAGGTTAGAGGGGGGCGAAGGTCGGCTGGATGATATAAACACGCACACAATATTTTTTTTATAATATTATCATAATTCCTGAAAAATAGTCCTCAATACATTATTTGTATATTTCATCAAAACAAAGTTTTTGAAACTTAATCGGGTCTCATTCATATTAATGAATTAAGTTAGTAAAATAATAAAAAAAAAATACTATGTTCAATACTTAACAAATTTTAAGAACCGATGACGCAATTAAACTTAATTTTGACATTCCTAAAGTAATATAACATATATTAAATTATGACAATTATATGATATATCACTAAAATTAATTTGTTTTGATAAAAAAGAAAAACCTTCACAGATATTTAAATATGATATTTATGTGCAATACGAAAATTGTAACTACTATAAGATATAGTCTATATCACATTGGATAAAGCATTGAAGTTTTTAAACTATATGCAAAACTATAAAAAAGATTGAAAGATTTTATTTCTTTATGGAATGATTTATATAACTTTTATAATTCAGTTCATGCATTATTTTACTGTGAAGTCACAGAAAAACTACACTATCATTTAATTTGTACCATGACAAAGTGTCGGCAGCTTTTTTTTTTTTTCTTTAGTAATTTTACTCATACAACCTTCCAGCTTTTATGTATAAAACATAAGAGTACAAACATTACAACTAAGAACTAGAAGTATATCATGTAAGGATTTCTATTGAATTATCATTTTAATGGGGGGGCTAAGGCCCCTGCTTGCTACCCCTTGGTTCCGTCCGTGATAATGAGAGGTTGCAACCTCTCCCATCTATAATAATAAGAAGCATGCATAGGCGTGGGAAATTATGAATATGATGAAAGAAAAAGTTATTTCACCCATCATTTGAACATATATATACTTGTTGCCAAACATAAAAACAGAACCTCCCTCTTGTGTTTCATTTTGTTATTCGAGAGAAAGAAACTTAGTGTGCGAGGCCGAAGGGTGAGAGAGAGATGGAGATGACTTGTTGCGTAATCATATGGCTAGCCTTCTTACTCTCATGCAGTTATTCTCCTACGGTGTTAGCAACAATCCGTCGATCCAAAGACTGGCCGAGTGGCGGTACCACCAGGTTCTACGATTTTAAGGTATGTAATAACTAGTCACTTGATCAAAAGTCGCTTTAACATGTGTACACATATTTTATTTTCAAGAGAGAACATTTGTAGATATAGATTTGAATGAATAATATATATGGTGGTATACATATAACTACGAAGCATTCATGAATATATTGTTGCGTGTGTCATGAAGGTGCAAACCATGAAGGTGACAAAGCTGTGCAACACCACAGACATCGTGTCAATAAATGGCATGTATCCGGGCCCAGTCATTTATGCTCAAGAAGATGATCGAGTCATTGTAAAAGTCACTAACGAGAGTCCTTACAACGCAACTATACACTGGTATATAATATAGTTTATATAGTACAAATAAAAAAAAGAAGAAGATTAGTTTAATCTTTTTTATGCATAACAAACTATAATATTGTTCGTTTTGTTATGTGTAGGCATGGTGTGAAACAAAAATTGTCATGTTGGTCGGATGGGCCAGCGTATATAACACAATGCCCGATCCAATCAGGACAGACTTTCACTTATGAGTTCACTCTTCATCAGCAGAAGGGCACACTATTCTACCATGCGCACATCTCCTGGCTCCGCGCTACTCTCTACGGCGCGATTGTCATTTATCCAAAAACCGGCGTTCCATACCCTTTTCCTAATCCTTACAAAGAACATGTTATTATATTCGGTATTTAGTGTTGTTGTTTTGTTGGGTGTTATACTCGTTTAAGGTTTAGGTTTAAGAAAGGATTTTGTATTATTTTTCTTTTTTCAGGAGAATGGTGGAGTAAGAACCCTTTTCAACTGGAGAATAGTACACTAGCGAGCGGCGGTGGAGCACCGCCAGCTGAGGCTTTTGTCATCAATGGCCATCCGGGCCCGCTTTACAATTGCTCCGAAAATGGTAATACAAATCATGTACCAAGATATTATTTGATTATAAATGTGTTTCTAAAAAAATGTGTCACTAAATATTGTATATAAAAAATAATTTCAGATGTGTACAATATTGACATTATACCGGGCAAAAGATACTTATTGCGACTAATCAATGCGGCTCTCCAAATAGAGAACTTCTTCTCCATCGCCGATCACAAACTAACCGTGGTTGATGCAGATGCGAGTTACACGAAACCATACACGGTGGACCACCTCATGTTAGGACCAGGCCAGACTGCCAATATTCTAGTCACAGCCGATCAGCCAATCGCAACCTACCAAATGGCACTAGGCCCGTATGAGAGCGCTCAAAATATTACCTTCCAAAATATATCTTCCATTGCACACTTTTGTTACAAGGGTGCGGGTTTGACGTCTTTGTCCCGACCCGCCATCCTACCATTTTATAACAATAGTCAAATCGTTCAGACTAACATGGCAGGTTTAAGAAGCCTTCAAATAACTAATAATCTACCTCTTTCGGTTGATGAAAATCTTTTCATAACCATCGGACTGAATGTCGACAAATGCAACCGCCAAAACCCTAATCAGACCTGTCAGGGACCCAACGGCGGCATAATGGCTGCATCCATGAACAATGTTAGTTTCACAAAACCGAGTATATCGATCCTTCAAGCCTACTACAACAATTTGCATGGAATATATACAAATGATTTTCCAGGATTGCCGATGAGAATTTTTGATTTTGTTAATGGAGCACCTAATAACAGTCCAATCGACACGAGTTCAATCAATGGAACTAGGGTTAGGGTTTTAAACTACGGGGCTAAGGTTCAACTAGTCCTGCAGGATACAGGCACTGTTACAACCGAAAACCACCCGATCCATTTGCATGGATATAGTTTTTATGTAGTCGGGTTCGGATCTGGTAATTACAACCCGTCAACTGCTAATCTTAACCTTGTAGATCCACCACGTATGAATACAATTGGTGTGCCAGTTGGAGGATGGGCGGCACTCCGATTCATCGCTGATAATCCTGGTATGTTAATCTTATATTCTACTTGATTCTATGATTTAGATATTTTTGCTATATATTATGATAATAATTGATGTATATATGCTGTATAAATTTGTATAGGTGTGTGGTTTTTGCATTGTCATTTTGATGTGCATCAGTCGTGGGGTTTAGCCAATGTGTTTATCGTGAAGAACGGAGTGGGCCCGCTAGAGACATTGCCTCATCCACCGGCAGACTTGCCAAAATGTTGATTATTAACTTTTCAATATACAATAGCTGGAACAATTGACCTGACGTAACACAATGTGCCCATTCGGCGATGTTTGAAATAGTAGAATTGTGAAATAAGAAATTGTTAGCTTTTCCATTTTATTCCAAATGTATTGCCAAGATAGATGATATTGAAAAATAAATTAATATTTTTTATTGAGAAAAATACAGAGAAAAGTGGATTTATTCAACTCTAATTCACTATTCCATCATTAACATGAGATATCTTTTCCACCCCTTAAATTCACTTTCAATGTTTTCCAATTTATTTTCGACATATTAAAACTTTTTATCTTTATTCATTCCAAAGGTCAATTATTAATAGAACTTTGAAACTGAAATTCATTAGCCATTTTGAACAATAGCTCGATGAATAATCAAAGAGAAGCCGAAGGCATAATGTAGAGAGTGGCGCGAGAGGTATAAAGCAATTTCTTACTTTCTTTAATCCTCAAATCAATGGAGGTCACAATCACTCTTCTTCCCCGCCTCAACACTCTTCCCTCCACCTCCACTTTATCCTACACAAATTCAAACCTAAATTACTCTTCTTCTTCAAATCAATTGAAATTTGAATCCAAAATCAGCTATTTGAGCTGTTCAATTGTGAAATTCAGCCTCAATTGATGCTGAATTAAATCAAAATTGTGAAATTAATGGAAGGAAAAATTAGATGGCTTACATCGATCCGAGCAGCAGAGAGATATGAAGTGCTCAGCTCACCGAGGAACAACTCCTTGTCTCCGGCGACCGTCTTTCCACAAGCAACCGCCACCTTCTCCGCGACTGACGCCACCGCCCCTCCATGCAACGTACCATACGCGTTCTACAATCAACAAAAACAAGCACGAAAGATGAAATTGAGGAGAGTCATACCGGTTCTACAACCAACAAAAACAAAAACTAAACCTCAATCAAGAAATTACAGGACGGAATGGAAGAGTGGTAATGAGAAATTACGAGGACGTAAGGGGAGGCGGAGAGGGAGCAGACGACGCGGCCGGGCTCGACGAGATCGACGGAGAGGAGGGAACGGATCACGTCGGAGAAGAAATCTCCGCCGTCGGCGCTGGCCGGGATGCTCTGATGGATGCCGAGAGAGTGAAAGAAGCCTTTCAGGTTGGCGACGGAGTCGTCTCTCGGCGGCGGTGCTGCCATCGTTCTTCTCCGCTCACTCGCCGGAGTTGTTATCGTGAGATGGAGAGAAGAAAGAGTTATAGCTCTTCTCTTTTCCTGGTTTTTGTAAAAGTGAGAATACGAATCCCGGTTTTATAAAAGTTCAGAATTAGATTCCTACAATATAAATCAGACTTCTCGACACTCTTACCGACAGCTTTTAACGCCGCGAAGTATATTGGGTAGTGATATCGACAGGAAAAAATATTATTTGCTACCGAAAAAACTAATCTAAAATGACACTTTTACCCATAATAAATAAATATACGTATTATGGAAAAAACTAAAAAAATATCTTCTGCAATAAATTAGAAAGATTTGTATCGTCTAAATTGGAGAGAAATCTTGATCATATTAACGTGAAATAAATAGCAAAATTACCATCTTAAATTCTTCTTTGTCCTCTCCTCGTCTTCAATTTAGTTCATTTAACTTTTTAAATAATTCTTGAAGAGTGATCTATTGATAAAATGATATGGTTGAAGAAAGAATTATTTAATTCATTAATCAATCAGATATGTAATTTGAACCTCTCATGAAATCTTAGAATAACCGTGTCAAAGGGTCAAAAATAAAGAAAAAATTTGAGTTTTCATAGGCAAAAATCCTTCACAATTCAATTGTTGAAGCAAGTTTATAAGTTAACGGTACGAGTTCGATCATAATATTTTTCTAGTTTATCAAGTTATTTTGTCATGTAGTTAGTGTAGTTATGTCATTTGTGTTTTCAAGAATGTTTTTGCTTAATTTTTTGTATCAAGAAATATTATTAATCTTAACATTTTTCATCTTATTTTTATTATTATAAAAACTTAATTAGAATCTAAACTTAGTCAGAGACTTTTCTAAAAAAAATATTAAGATTCATCGAATTATTTAATAAAGATAAATTTTTTTTAATGCCAATTAATGTTTATTTATGAAAATTTAATACAAAATATTATACGGATGGATTTGGAGGCATTTGAATTCTACTTTCCATAATTTTGTTCATATATTTAATAGGGTTAAAAGTGTCATTTTAGATTTATTTTTTTTGTAACAAGTAATATTTTTTCATGTCGATATCACTATCCAAGTATATTACCGCATCAAATCTACACAATTTAACAATATACTTCATTAATTATCTTGCATACAATTATATTTCTCCACTTTTTGCAAGGATATATAGATTAGTGTTATCATAATTTTCGCAAAAAAAGTTACTCAACCTTGTCTGCGAAAAAACATTCTCCAAGTCCTCTTTGTTGCGCAAATCTCCCTAATAAAAAAATTCAAAAAAAAAATTAATTGTGACACTACATATACTAGAAAATACTTATAATTTTATAAATAAACCAAAGTAAGAAAAAACAAAACAAAAATTTATCAACAACCAAGTATAAATTTAGGTTGTGAGAGTATTCTGGACCAGCCAGCTACCTGAATCGATTCACTGATTCCTCAACTGAGTTATCAAGATTGTCGATTATATGCACGCTATAACCTTCTCTAAGAAGCTGAAGCGCCGTGTGGCTACCTATGAAGCTGGCCCCGCCTGTCACTAAAATCGTTTTGTTTCCTCCCTCTAGAGCCATTTTAAAGGAAGTAATAAGATGTTAATTTATCTCAGAAAAATAAATGAGAGAAAGATTAGATTGTGGTAGCTATTTTTGAGAGAGGTGTATTTATGTAAAGATGATGTATTTACGTGCAAGTGAATGCTTGAAACGGAAAGGGATATCATTTCCTAAAGAGGATAAAGTTCCTAACAAGATGATGGTAAAGAATAAGCTAGTTAAGTTAGATAAGAAGGTTTTTTTTTTTGACCTGTTGATTTGGCATGTGAATTGAAGGATTGTTCCCATTTTTAGAAAATTTCCAGAGGACGCATTGAGTATAATGATAATCAAAACATGGTTACATGAAAATTATTGTTGTCAATCATGACAACATTTCCAAATTATGAGGGAGAATTAAAAGTAATTGCTTATTTTGTTCTTTTTAGATAAACTCATATGTTTTAATCTAAATTTTTAAATTAATCCTGCAAAACATGAGTTTCGAAGCTCTTACCTATGAAAATGTGGATTTAGCATAATTATCACTATGCTAATTTAGTGGTGGTGAATTTCCAGATTATATGAAGATAAAACACGTTTTGATTTTTTTTAGGCAAAAATAAACGGAAAACAAAATGGATACCGAACGCACCCATTTAAGTCGAATTTTGTTTATCTGCCATGTCAGGCAATGTAATGGAGACATTTAACAAAGCTCCTCTTTAAGTACAGTTTATTTAATCATATGATAATGATAATAGTCGCTATGAAGTACAATAGTACACTTTCGTGCTTGTTAGTACCTCCTTAATTATCTATATTAAGGTCAGATATGATGGAATTAGCTAAAATGGGTTTCATTCTTTCAACAAAATGATCAGAATTCTCTTTTTTTCTCTCTTATTCTTCACTCATAGCTATTTTTCTGGAGGAGATTGGATTATTTCTTGCCGGAGCATCGTTTCTTCGGAGATATTTCGATTATTTGATTCAATGGCGTCTCCTAAATCCAAATTGGGTTTGTTTTGTCTATATTTGATATTAATCAAATGTATTTAGATATAATTTCGTATTTTTGACAAATAATCTTTCAATGTGAGCACTAAAAATCAATTTATTGTTTCTAATTATTTATAACAGGCTCACATTATTAAGGCCGAAGAAGGCAAGCCAAGATGGGCCATCATATTCTGCTAAACTTAAGCTGCACTTTTATAAGTTATGTGACTAAGTTTAGCCTAAAAGTGACAAAAATATCAAATTTACTCTTCAAAAGTTGCAAATACCAAATTTAACCTTTGAAATAAACAAAAAATATTGATAATAATAATTATTATTGAAAAAAATTGATTAAGGAATTTGCATGAAAAACAGCCACTGTGGCTACTGTGGTCAACGGTATTACTCAATAACCATGGTAGCGTGGCTATTGGTATACTCAATAGCCACGGCTTTTCTCAATTGTCACGGGCTGTGGCTGTTGAGTATACCACCGTAGCTATTGTTGGACCCCTGTAGCTGATAAACGATTTTGTTGTAGTGATTTAATCTGATGAGTATCTTTAAGGGAACTTTTCAAAAACCTGTTATATTATCTCGTATCTATGAAAAAAGCCTTATATAATTTGGAATATTCAACAAATCCCATAAACTAAACTTTTCATTTTTCAAAACCCCCAACCTCTAAAAAAAATTAAAATTTATGTTTTTTACAAATTGGAGAAAATATAGGGTTTTTTTTAATGAACTTCCCTATTTTTAATAGTTGATTCCCTAAAGTGTAAAACATAATACTTGATGGAATGTTTGTTAAGTTTGGGACCCATTGAAAAAAATAGTCAATGGGGGCAGTTGACCAAATACTTTGAGACTTACATTGAGCCTCTAAGATTGTACTTGTCACCAACTGAGCTAATATTATTATATTATTATTGTCATATTTCCATATAATTGACATTTCAACTCTATACTAACCGCGATTTAATATATCATTGTTGGTGGGTGAACCAAATACAAGAACAACTCTAGTTCCACAAAGTTTGTAGCTCGCTTCAAAAAAATGAAAAAGAAAAACAAATGAGAAGGAAAAGTTTGAACTTTTTAATCTTAATTATTAATCGTACCATTGATTTGTTTCATGTTTCATCAAATCAAACCATTAGGTTCAACCGAAAGTTCTCAAATCTTCATGCATATATTATAAATCAGTGAATATTATATTAAAAAATACAAGGCGTCAAATGTTAGGAACCGAGACGCAAAAGCAAACACAGAAAGCAAGACACACGAACAAAAATATTTTTTTACGTGGAAACCCTAAAGGGTAAAAACCACGGCCGCCGGCACTCAAACACTTTCTTAATACTTGGAGGAAAGAGAAATACAATACAATTGTTTGTGGTTGTTAGAATGAATAAAACTCTACTCCTACCCCTCTATTTATAGGATAGCCATACCTAATACAAGGAAATAAATCAAAGATTTGCTACCCCATTAACGCCTAATTCATGGAAACAAATCTAAGGTAAATAAACATATTCCAAATTCTAATTATCAATTAAGGAATAGTATCAACCAAATATGGAGAACTTCCATATCTTCCGCAGCGTTTTCTTTTATACGGTATCTAGAGTTTTCCAGAAGTCTCCACACCAAACAATCTCCCACTTGGAGACTTCATAAAGATACGAATCCTTTCCATTGAATCCATTCTCCTTTCTCCCCTGTATCTTCCTTGAGCCCGGCGACATGCTCCCACTGACTCACTCGACCAACCCCACTGAGGCAGCGCACAGCCTCAGCTTATCGATGGGGACTTCCTTGGTCAACTGTCTGGGACCCTGTTTTAGACCGTATAAGCTTTTCTCGAGCTTATACGCTAGACCCTCCTTTCCCGGGGTCTCGAAACCTTCAGGCTGCACCATACAGATGTCCTCCTCCAAATCGCCATGGAGAAACGCCGTCTTGATATCCATTTGCTCGAGGTGCAAATCTTCGGCCGCTACAATACTTAACACCGTACGAATGGTTGTTAGCTTCACCACCGGCGAGAATAACTCTGTGTAGTCAACTCCTTCTTTCTGTAGGAATCCCTTTACTACTAATCTCGCCTTGTACCGTTTCTTTGTCAACCTGGTTCATCCTTTATCCGATAAACCCACTTGTTTTGTAGCGTCTTCTTGCCATCTGGTAACCAGGTCAATACCCAAGTATTGTTCTTTCCGAGAGACTCAATCCCATCTCTCATTGCACGCTCCCACTTGACAGAATCTCCTGTCTCTACCGCCTCATGGTAGTCATCAGATTCGTCATTTGACCTATCCTTGTAGTAGCGTGACCCGCCTTGGACCGTAGCTGGTCCCCACAAATCGCTCTGCACCAAGTCTAGCTTCCCCGTCTTGAGTTCTCGCCCGACAGTAAAAAAACTAACCCGTTTTTCCTTGCCGAGCACGCAGTTCTCACAGAAACCGATTTCTACCGATTTCACCTTGGGTAACAAACCCTTTGAAGCCAGCACTTGCAGTCCTTTGTGACTGACATTACCGAGCTGATTATGACACAATATCGGCTCGGTTGTCGCTCCTGGAACTGCTAACAAATCTCCCTTGTTTTCCGTGAGATAAAGAGTTCCTATTTTTGTACCCTTCGCCACAACCATGACACCCTTTACAATCTTCCACAACCCGTTCCCAAACACGGTTTTGTACCCCTCACTATCCATCTGCCCAATGGATATCAAGTTCTTCTTTAAACCTGGAATATATCGAACTCCCCGCAAAGTCCATCTAAATCCGTTACTTGATTTTATTTGGACATCGCCCATGACCGATATGCATAGCGGTTTCCCATCCGCTAAGTAAATTTTTTCAAATTCTCCAGATTTAAAATTCAAAAACTTATCTTTCTGTGAGGTAGAGTGGAAGGATGCGCCTGAATCCAGAATCTATGACTCAATATGGTTGTCGATGCATAGAACTAAGACATCGTCTGAATCCTCCTCAGTGGCGGAATTTGCGGAACTTGTTTCCGCCCTTTTCTCCTTTGTTGGGGATTTGCAGTCCCTTTTCATGTGGCCCTTTCTACCACAGTTCCAACACTCCAACTCGCTGCGACCTCTTGACTTGGATCGTCTGTGGTTGTTGTTTCTCTGGACCCCATGACTCTGACTCTCCACATTCAAGGCTGAACTCATGGAACCCGAGGTTTCGCTCAGCTCCCTTCGCCGAATATCCTCGTTCAGGATGCGGTCTCGTACCTCCTCAAAAGTCAGATCCTCCTTGCCGCCGATAACGTCTACTGTCGTCGACCAGCTTTCCGGCAATGATGACAACAACATAAGAGCCTTCGTCTCTTCACCCAGGTTCAATTTAAACGAGTCTAACTGGTTTGAAATAACCTAAAAAGAGTTCAGATGCTCGGCCACAGATCCGTCTTCCTCCATCTTCAGATAGAAAAGACGGCACATCAGATGCAGCTTGTTTAATGAAGACGGCTTCTCGTACGTGTTGGATAGCGCCTTCATGATTCCAAAATCCGTCGTCTCCTTAGCCACGTTGGACGCCACGTTCTTAGCTAAGGACAAATGTATGTAGCTTAGTGCTTTGCGGTTCATCTTCTTCCATGCATCAGCGGTGATCCCTTCTGGCTTCGTTTCGAGTAGCACATCTTCTAGATCCTTATGGCAGAGCAACACTTCTGTTTGCATCTTCCAATAACTGAAGTCTCGTCCGTTGAACCGACTCACCGACACCTTGCTCTCGTCCATTGCTCGTCTACGTATCGCCTCCTCGTTCGCACCCAAAAGGAATTTTCTTCGAACCTTGGCTCTGGTACCACTTGTTAGGAACCGAGACGCAATAACAAACATAGAAAGCAAGACACATGAACAAAAAGATATTTTTTACGTAGAAACCCTAAAGGATAAAAACCACGGCCGCCGGTACTCAAAAACTCTCTTAATACTTGGAGGAAAGAGAAATACAATACAATTGTTTGTGGTTGTTGGAATGAATAAAATTCTACCCCTACCCCTCTATTTATAGGATAGCCATACCTAATACAAGAAAATAAATCAAAGATTTGCTGCCCCATTAACGCCTAATTCATGGAAACAAATCCAAGGTAAATAAACATATTCCAAATTCTAATTATCAATTAAGGAATAGTATCAACCAAATATGAAGAACTTCCATATTTTCCGCAACGTTTCCTTTTATACGGTATCTAGAGTTTTCCAGAAGTCTCCACACCAAACATCAAACAGTGTAACTTTGGCACATGCCACGTGTCGTCTGTCTTAAAGTCAATTGAATGCAAAGCATATATTACATTATTACTCATAACATGTCTCTCACTTTTTGTACATTTTTCTTAGCCAGCTTGCACAGGAATAACTTCAGTAATATCACGACTATATAAAAATAATTATATTAATTTGATAAATAAAAAATATTATGCTTGCTCTATAATGTCTATTTTGTAGCTCGCTCAAATTAAACGAATTTGTTTAATATGTATTGCATATTATATTAATTATAAGTACGATATGTCAACTTGATTTGTGGGCATCTTTTCGCTTTTTGTTGCAAGAAATCAACTGCCACTGCTTGGATCTCTGAAGTTAGTTACACTAGACTCTTTAATCTTAATTTGTAGACCCTCTAGGCTTGTTAACACAATACACAGTATTGTGTAACAATTTACAAACTTGCCATAGACGTAAGAGAAGTGATAAAGGAAATTTTATAGAATGTGATTTCTGATTTGTGTTTGATTCTGACAGATCAATTGATCACTTCATGAACGGGGGGCTTAATTTCTTAAGTTTTAAGTATATGGTACTAACTAATATTATATTTTAATCAGTCATTAAGTATAAAAAGTATTGAAGGCCTGATAAGAATCACCAACTCCAAAAATGTTGCCATTTCATTATTGTATTTTAACCACTAATTATACTTTTTTTTGCACTCACCAATACATTATAACTAGCATTAAATGTTTACAATATATTACTCCAGTAACAAAATACTTCTCTAGAAACATATTTACATGAAAAAAGTTAAACATTTAGTGTACAAAAGGTATTCACAGAGAAAAAATAGCACAAATAGCTTGAAACGTTAATAATGTCTCAAAGTTATTAAGTCTAAATCCATCACGGGTTAACGGACAAGAGAGAAAAAGTACAAAATACAAAATCTACATGTCTACCAAAAACCCTAAATATGATAATGGGAGGTTGCAACCTCTCCCATCTATAATAATAACAAACATGCATATAGGCGTGAGAAATTCTGAATATGATGAAAGAAAAAGTTATTTCACACATCATTTGAACATATATATACTTGTTGGAAAATTATATATTGCCCCTCTATTGCTCAAAAAAAAATGTACCGTGCATCATCATGACATAAGGGGATGGTAATTGAAAAAGAAAAAGTATATATGTTCCCCGTTCATTATCCCCCTAACCCATGATCTAGTAAACGGGACCCACTTATATTACACAGTGATAAACGATGGGTTGGGAGGGATGATAGGGAGATGTGTATATAAACCCATTGAAAAAGTACACTCTGCCTCCATATTTCCCATGGAAAAATACTTATACATCATCTTTCTATCATAATAATACTTTCATACTTTCATGCCGTCATCATTATTATTTTATTATACCAGGAGGTATATTCATCGGGATGTATTTTACATCCATATAAAATGGATTTTCACTCATATGATATCACGATTATTTGTAAGATAATTTTTTAGAAAATTAGAGCATCATATATTCGCATAAATTTTGATCAAATCTTGGGTGGTTACACATGGTGGACCCCACTTAAAACCCATTCAAGGGCGGTTTTCAATTGAATTGGCCGGTATTACCACTCGGACCTCTCGTATTGCTATGCAATGATGGACCTCAAATTATACAATCTTAATAAAAATAATCTCACTAATCACTTCCGTAATCAAATCTCTAATGAAATCATTTCCAAGTTTAATTCCTTAATCACTTCATTTCAAATGAAAAAAATACCATAAAAAACTAATAATATTGCTTTATTTGCATTATGTTATAATATAAAGGACAAGTACAATAAAAATAAAAGAGAGAATTGGAAGAGACAAATTATTTATTCAACTGTGAGATGAAGAGTACAATATGCACTGTCTTCTTTATATAGTATGCTCAGAAATTTCTTACCTGATTTAGAATTACAATAAAAGAAATAATTTAACGTAAAATATAATAAAAAAAATATACTAATAATATAATGCGACATCTCCTTATAAATATTGCTTAGGATCAACCAAGTATAAAACATCCATATTAATCATATATTTATAACAAGTGCCACATAATTTCACAAAAAATTATAACAATGATCATTTAAATTACTCCTAAATTATCAATTATCAAAATAAGCAAAAAATATTTACAAATTCTCATTAAAAAATAGAACAAATTAAGAATCCTCAAAATGCTAGTAAAAGTGCCTGCTTCCAATTTTTAATTGCCAAAATAGATAATAATTTATCTTATTCCTCTCCATATCCTCCTCTCAATCCTTTATACCCGACCTGAGATTATTAGGCCATGAAAAAAATCTAATTAGCATTCTAACAAAATTCTAATTGCAATCAAGAAAGAAAATCTAATGACCATATTAAAATTATGAAAATCAAGTTATAATCGGAAAATATGGTAAGAAATTGGGTCCAGCAATAAATAGAGATCCATGGAATAAAAACCATGAGAAATAATTGAATATGAAATTTTTAAACTCTAAATCTGATGTATGAGCTGAAAATTGAGTTTTTATTAAAAAAAAATCAGAAATAATTCAGGAAAAAAAATGCTAATAAATTAATTTTCACTAACAGATTGCCGGTAAATTAACTCAAAAACTGAAACCCCTTGATACTTTGACTGTCAATATTTATAAATACCATAAATTGGATTTTCGTCCATATTTACAACAAGCTCGAAATCTTATCCAGCTTGCCAATAATTAGGACGTTTATATTCACTAAATTGTAAAAATATACAAGTTCGTTTTTTTTAAGAATAATTTATTTTGATGATTTAGGTTCAGCTTTTTCAACAGGCAGGTTTTAGAAGCTGAGTTTTTAATTAACATAAAAAAGATAAAATTAATCAGAATTTATAACTATACTTTAATTTTGGACATATTATCTCCTGGTGACACTTGTTGGTAACTAATATTTACAGGTGCATATGTACCCATTGTCAGTGAGCTCCGTGATCTTACAGCTTGACAGATCTAGCGTGAGAGCTTTCTATGTGAGGGATTTATTTTTAGGAATAATTTCATATATGTCACTACAAAAACTCGAAATATCATATTTATCATTATAAAAACTTAAATATCATATTTGCCATCATAAAAACTTACAAATATCATATATACCATTACAAAATCTAAAATATCATATTTGTCATTACAAAAACTTAATATATCATATTTGCCATTAAATTTACACAAAACTTAACACCATCTATTTTTTCCGTTAAAATTAACGGTCCAATCTTATAATTACCATTATATCCCTAAATTCATTTCATGAATTAGATTCATATTAATCATCTCTCTCTCTCTCTCTATCTCTCTCCCTCTTCATGATTTAGATTCATATATAAGCAAAAAAAAATTCTATCTTTTAATTTGAAGTCAAAAGAATTTGATATGAGACAAATGAATTGATTATTTTTTTGAATAATTTTTTCTTTCGTGTCAAATTATTTTGACTAACAAGTTGAAATGAAGATTATTTTTGTTTATATATGAATTTCAATCATGAAGAGAGATAGGGAGAGAGAGAGAGAGATCATCAAATGAATTTTTAATATGAAATCTAATTCATTAACCAAATTTAGGAGTATAATGATAATTATAAGATTGGACCATTAATTTTTACGGAAAAAATGGAAATTTTTACGGAAAAAATGGATGATTTTAAGTTTTGAGTAAATTTGATGGCAAATATGATATATTAAGTTTTTATAATGGCAAATATGATATTTAAGATTTTGTAATGGCGATATTTTTAAGTTTTTATAATGGCAAATATGATATTTAAGTTTTTATAATGGCAAATATGATATTTTGAATTTTTGTAATGACATATATGAAATTATCCCTTGTTTTTATTATTTTTTTGGGTCTTATCCGTAAAAAAATTTGAAATTTTCCGAGGTCTTACTGGCAATTTTAGAGCTTTTTTTTTTTCAAATGATGGTAATTTGAATTTCACATCTCTGGCCCACTTGGCCTGGTAATTCCAGAACAGATTCAATTCCATCAAAACCATCTTTCAATACAGCCCAAATATTTTGATGAAATTACCAGTTGAGAGCATATGACAACTCTGCGACAAAATAGTGGTTAGTTGGGGTCTCTATATATATATAAGACCTCGTACTTGTTGCCTAACATAAAAACAGAATATTGGGGTCTCTATATAAGACCTTGTACTTGTTGCCAAACATAAAAACAGAACCTCCCTCTCGTGTTTCATTTTGTTATTCAAGAAAAAAGAAACTTAGCGTGCAAGACCGAAGGGTGAGAGAGAGATGGAGATTACTTGTCGCGTAATCATATGGTTAGCCTTGCTATTCTCATGCAGTTACTCTCCTACGGCTTCAGCGGCAATCCGTCGATCCAAAGACGGGCCGAGTGGCGGTACCACCAGGTTCTACGATTTTAAGGTATGTAATTACGTTTCTCGTTTTATTCGAGAGTAGTTTTAATAACTAGTCACTTGATCAAAAGTCCCTTAACATGTGTAGGTATATTTTATTTTCAAGAAAAAAAATGTAGTTATAGATTTGAATGAATAATATATATGGTGGTATATGATTAATGATCATTATAACTATGAAGCATGTATGAATATATTGTTGCGTGTCATGAAGGTGCAAACCATGAAGGCGACAAAGCTGTGCAACACCACAGATATCGTGTCGATAAATGGCATGTATCCGGGCCCAGTCATTTATGCTCAAGAAGATGATCGAGTCATTGTAAAAGTCACTAATGAGTCTCCTTATAACGCAACTATACACTGGT
Organism: Juncus inflexus; assembly: GCA_024447665.1. NCBI lineage: Eukaryota > Viridiplantae > Streptophyta > Magnoliopsida > Poales > Juncaceae > Juncus > Juncus inflexus. Next base: position 3,078,240 of record JAJHPC010000006.1, read on the forward strand.
ATTTATAGTTTATATGCTCCAAGTTAATAATAAAAGAAAGATTAGTTCAAACTTTTGTTATGTGTATAACAAAATATGATAACTATCTACAATTTTGGTGTTGACATGTAGGCATGGTGTGAGACAAAAGTTATCGTGTTGGTCGGACGGGCCAGCGTATATAACACAATGCCCAATCCAATCAGGACATACATTCACTTACGAGTTCACCCTTTATCAGCAGAAGGGCACACTATTCTACCATGCGCACATCTCCTGGCTCCGCGCTACTCTCTACGGGGCGATTGTCATTTATCCAAAAACCGGTGTTCCATACCCTTTTCCTAATCCTTACGAAGAGCATGTTATTATATTCGGTATTTAGCGTTGTTATTTTGTCAGGTGTTATACTCGTTTAAGGTTTAGGGTTTAAGAAAATATTTTGTATTATTTTCCTTTTTTCAGGAGAATGGTGGAGTAAGAATCCTTTTCAACTGGAGAATAGTACACTAGCGAGCGGTGGTGGAGCCCCGCCAGCTGAGGCTTATGTTATCAATGGCCATCCGGGCCCGCTGTACAATTGCTCCGAAAATGGTAATACAAATCATGTACCAAAATAATTATTTGATTATAAATGTGTTTCCTCAAAAAAAAAAAAAAAAAAATGTGTCACTAAATATTGTATATTAAAAAATAATTTCAGATGTGTACAATATTGACATTGTACCGGGCAAAACATACTTGCTGCGACTAATTAATGCGGCTCTGCAAATAGAGAACTTCTTCTCCATCGCCGGTCACAAACTAACCGTGGTTAATGCTGACACCAGTTACACGAAACCATACACTGTGGACCACCTAATGTTAGGACCAGGCCAGACTGCAAATATCCTAGTCACAGCCGATCAACCGATCGCAACCTACCAAATGGCACTAGGCCCTTACGAGAGTGGTCAGAATGTAACCTTCCAAAATATATCTTCCATAGCACACTTTCGTTACAAGGGTGTGGGTCTGACATCTTTGTCCCGATCCGCTATCCTCCCGTTTTATAATAATAGTCAAATCGTTCAAACTAACATGGCGGGTTTAAGGAGCCTTCAAATAACTAATAATCTACCCCTTTCTGTTGATGAAAATCTTTTCATAACAGTCGGATTAAATGTCGACAAATGCAATCGTCAAAACCCTAACCAAACCTGCCAAGGACCCAACGGCGGCATACTGGCCGCCTCCATGAACAATGTTAGTTTCATAAAACCGAGCATATCGATCCTTCAAGCCTACTACAACAGTTTGCACGGAATATATACAGACAATTTTCCAAGCTTTCCAATGAAAATTTTCGATTTTGTCAATGGAGCCCCTAACAACAGTCCGATCGACACGAGTTCAATCAATGGAACCAGGGTTAGGGTTTTGAACTATGGGGCTAAGGTTCAACTGGTCTTGCAGGATACCGGCACGGTTACAACAGAAAACCACCCGATCCATTTGCATGGATATAGTTTTTATGTAGTCGGGTTTGGATCTGGTAATTACAACCCGTCAACCGCTAAGCTTAACCTTGTAGATCCACCGCTTCTGAATACAATCGGTGTGCCGGTTGGAGGATGGGCTGCACTCCGGTTCGTAGCTGATAATCCCGGTGAGTTTATCTTATATTCGACTTGATTATATATGTTAAATATTTTTGATATTATTATGGTTTATGTATATATTCTATAATTGTTTAGGTGTGTGGTTTATGCATTGTCATTTTGATGTGCATCAGTCGTGGGGTCTAGCGAATGTGTTTATCGTCAAGAATGGAGTGGGGCCGCTAGAGACGTTGCCTCATCCGCCGGCGGACTTGCCAAAATGTTGATTATAAATTTATTGTTCAATTCAAAAGTTTGGTTGATTTGTAATTGTTGTGTGCATGTTTTGATTTTAATTTTTTTCCCTTTTTATTTGCATTCGTGATAGAGGGTTTTCATGTGTGGCTTTGAAGCATATATATCATGGAAATAAGAGGTTTAACTTCCAAGTTTCTCCCCAACAGCTTGTCTTTCTTCATACAAAATTGTGAAAATAAATAAATAAAAGTAGACTGTTTGAAGAAATACAGTCAGCACTCAGCCCAGTATGATATATTTCTCGGCCTATTTCCTACTAATACTTGAAGGAATATACTTTATATATTATTGGGAATGGCCCATTAACCAGCCCATACATGGCCGAAGGTATATAACGAGATTGACAACTTCTTTGGTAACCCAGATTCAATCTCAGTAACCCAAGATCGAATTCAATATGAAATCCGACATTTGAACTCAGTTTCTCTATAGCATTAGTTAGTATTATGGTTATGTATATTGCGTGTATTGTGCCAATGCCCCGTTGGATAATTGATCCAAAATGATGCACAATGTGACAATAATGACAACGCGACAAGGTCTACAGTATAAATATTACTTGTTTAATTAGCTTTACCCAATTATAATATTTGCATCGTAAACTTTGTCATGTTACCATCATGTTTTATTGTCATGTGTTCTGTAGTGTTTTTGAAAATTGACAGGCTCATGAAATTTGAAGGGAAAAATTTGTTGTAAAGGAAGAAAGAGAACATATTCCAATACAACTGATAGCAATGAAATTTGAAGACTCAACTTTTTATATCTTAACCAAGATATTTAATTACTAAGTTGCTACAAGACAATTTGCAAACTTAGATGATTCAGGGGTTAATTGAGAGGCAGAAATTTTAAGACTCAGATTTCATTTGATTTTACTTTTGAAGAACCATAATCTCGATTTTTATTTTTGGGTAGGATGAAGTGGAGGTGGAGGGACAAGTACTTAGGCAGGGAAGAAGAGTGATTGTAACCTCCATTGATCTAAGGATTAAGAAAAGTCAGAAGCTGCTTTATACCTCTCGCGCCACTCTCTATGTTATGCCTTCAGCTTCTCTCTGAACATTATTCCTCATTAACTGATAGATTTAGTAGAGAGATTTGAATAATTATGTTAGACTCTTTTGAGTTAATTACTTGATTAGTTTTACAAGGAATTACTCTATTTATAGAGTTGGTTAGCTACCCAACCTTATCATTAAGCTATCTAACCTTATCATTAATCCACCATCTTCTACTCTACAATCCAAGCCTACAATCCAATCCTACTATATAAGGTGCACATGAACTCACTACTCCCCCCCGGCAAGACTAGTCGGGTCTAAACACGGTGAGCTTGTCACGAAGTCGCGTGAAGCGAGGTGTTGTGAGTCCCTTCATAAGAATGTCTGCAATCTGATATTTGGTGCTAATAAAGCGGAGTTGGAGAGTTTTAAGCTCAATTAATTCGCGTACAAAGTGATAATCAATCTCAATGTGTTTGGTGTGAGCATGGAACATGGGATTGATAGCTAGGTATGTTGCGCCAATGTTATCACACCATAGGATTGGGACTTCCTTTTGAAGGATGTGTAGTTCGCGTAGTAGGTATTGGATCCATACAAGTTCGCCGGTAGCCATAGCAAGGCTGCGGTATTTCGCTTCGGTGCTAGATCGAGCTACCGTTGCCTGCTTCTTTGCATTTCACGAAACTAGATTGAGACCAAGAAAAATACAATATCCGGTCGTAGATTGTCTATCGTCGGGACAACCAGCCCAATCTGCATCGGAGAAGGCTTGGAGTTGTAGAGATGGGGAAGAATGAAGAAGAAGACCATGGGTTATTGTGCCTTTGAGATATCGCAAGATGCGCTTAACGGCTCCCCAATGAATATCGGTTGGTGAGTGCATGAATTGAGAAACTTTATTCACCGTAAAGGCAATTTCTAGTCTTGTGATTGTCGCATATTGTAGCGCGTCAACCGTGCTTCGGTAGAGTTTGGGGTCCTCCATTTGGTTGCCTTTTAGTTAGGAGAGTTGTTCTCCAGCAGGCATGAGAAAAGAGCACGGTTTTGCACCGTCCATCTTGGCCTTCTTAAGAAGATTCAAGATGTATTGGAGTTGGGATAGGAGTACGCCGTCCGACATCTTCTGTGTCTCAATCCCAAGGAAGTAGTGGAGAGAGCCTAGATCTTTCAATGAAAATTGTGCGTTGAGATCAGTTATAAATTGTTCTACCGAGGCGGGGTTGCTTCCAGTTATAATTATGTCATCCACGTAGACTAGAAGAACTAGAAGCTCGTTGTTTGAAACCGAATAAAGAGAGAAGTATCGGTTCGTGAGCCCACAAAGCCAAGGTCGACAAGAGTACTCTTTAGTTTTGTGAACCAAGCACCCATAGAGAGTCTTCTTGAGGAGACATACATGATTTGGTCTTGATTCATTGACAAACCCGGGAGGTTGTTGCATGAATACGGTTTCTTCAAGATCCCCGTTGAGAAACGCATTGTTAACATCAAGTTATCGTACTTGCCACCCTTTTGATAGAGCAAGTGTAAGAACAACCTGAATGGTAGTTGGTTTAACCACCGGACTAAAAGTCTCTGTATAATCAATCCCTTCTTCTTGGTGATACCCCTTTGCTACTAGTCACGCCTTGTACCTCTCTATTGATCCATCCGCATTTCTCTTTACTTTGAACACTCACTTGCAACAAATTAGATTTTGGGAAGAATGAGAAGGAACAAGATCCCAAATTCTATTTGTAAGAAGTGCATTAAACTCGATTTCCATGGCCGCACTCCACCTGGGGTCTTTGTTGGCTTGAGTAAAATAAGCGGGTTCACTTTCTTGTTCGGAGAGAAAAAGGTGAAATGGGATGTTTTGTGGTTGTATATGCAACATGATCGGAAAATTATCGTGTTCTTCATGTGTTATCACGAGTTCGAGTCACTATTGGATGAGAGGAATGCGGAGGTATAGGAGCCGAAAGGGGAGGAGGATCCACACTCAAGGTTTGAGAACCTTCAGGTGAAGATGAAGAAGCCTCGTTACGGGAGGGAGAACTCTCATGGGAGGGATTCAAGGGGAGAAAAGTGAGAGTTGTTTGAGTTGGAGGTGGAGAGGTCTGAGAAGAAGTTGGAGCTTGTTCATGCATGAAGGGGAAATAGGTCTCATTGAATATTACGTGACGACTGGCATAGATTTTGTTTGTTGGGAGGTGAAGGCATTTGTACCCCTTTTGATTTGGTGTGTATCCAAGAAACACACAAGGGAGAGACCGATTTTGTAGCTTATGTGAATTGTAGGGTCATGTATAAGGGAAACACAAGCACCCTAGAACTCGCATGAAGTTATAATCAGGTTCTTTGTGAAAAAGTGTTTCGAATGGAGATTTTTGCGGGTTGGCGGTATTTGGTAATCGGTTAATGAGATAGACAATGTTGTAGAACATGTCATCCCAAAACCGAAGTGGGATAGAAGCTTGTGCCATTGTGGAGAGAGCTAATTCAACGATGTGGTGATGTTTCCTTTCTGCAAGCCCATTTTACTCAGGGGTATAAGCGCATGTGGTCACATGAGTAATGGAGGGATGAAGTTGTGCAATGGGTTTAAACTCAGTCCCTCCATCAGTTTGAAGTGTTTTTATAGAGCAGGAGAGAAGGTTTTCGGCTTATGCTTTAAAGAGGTTAAAGGCTTGGGACACTTGGTCTTTAGATGAGAGGAAATAAATACATGTATAACGTGAGTGATCATCAGTAAAATGCACAAAATAGCGGGTCCCCGAATGAGAGAGGACCGGAGCTGGTCCCCACACATCTGAGTGCACCAATTCAAGAGGTAAAAAAGAACGAGAAACATTATAATTATTAAAAGGTAATTTGTGAGCTTTGCCCTCACAACAAGCATTACAAAACATCATCTTTTTATTAGAAAACAAAACTTTATTTTTCTTAATTAAATTCGCAATAATGGGAAAAGATGCATGACAGAGTCGCCTATGCCACAAGTCGGCTGACGCGCGCTCGCCGAGAAGTGTGGAAGGTTGATTTATTTCATTCGGTCCTCTGGAGAAGCGGTATAGATCGTTATCAAGAACCGCACGATGCAAGATCTTATTAGAAGCCCGATCCTTTATCAAACAATCAAACAGATTAAATTCAAGGGTAATATTGTGTTGTTTTGTAAGTTGGGATATGCTTATGAGATTTTTCATAATTTTGGGGACATGGAATATATTTTTGAGAGTTAAAGAACCATTCGTACAAATGACAGTTGTTTCTCCAATATTTTGGATCAGAATTCTTTCCCCATTTCCAATTCGTATAAGATAAGTACCTGAATAAGAATGGTATGAGGTGAGAGAGTTTAAGTCGGCCGTCATGTGGTTGGATGCTCCAGAGTCTAAGAACCATCCGTTGGATGATCCGGTGAACGGTTCAGCGAGAAGGGCCATTGGAGGGTTATGGGTAAAGCGTTCGTGACAGTTGAGAGCGTCATGACCGTTTTGAGAGCAAATTTGACACCTTCCTCGTTTATTATTATTATTATTATTATTATTATTATTATTATTATTATTATTATTATTATTATTATTATTATTATTATTATTATTATTATTATTATTATTATTATTATTATTATTATTATAGTTGTTGTTATTATTATTATTATTATAGTTGTTGTAATTATTATTATTATTTTGACCGTCTCGTCCTCGTCTGTAACGTCCACGAAAATTATTAGATTTGACAAATTGGACCGCGAAGGCCTCACACATAGGCTTTAAGAATTGTTTTGGGGCAGGTCCAGGGCCTAATACAGAGCCCAGTTGATTATTAGGTTGAAAAACTTGCTGGCCCATAGAATAAGCATTGGACCCAACAGAAATCTGCTGGCCCAAATTAGGTGAAAATGGAGGTCTCTGATTAAACGAGGAAACAAAGAGAGGAGACGGGGAGAAAGGTAAAGTCGCCGTTCTCTTCGAGAATTCTCCATTCGATGAGGTCGAGGCGATAAGGGCGGCGCTTGTCTGCTCCATTGACGCATGTTGCTCGAGCCGTTGTTCATGGCCTAAGAGAAAACCATGAACCTGGTTAAGTGTGAGAGGTTCTGTGCGAGTTGTTATCGCCGAGACAAACCCGTTGAACTTCGCTCCAAGACCTCCAAGCATGAACAACACGAGGAGAGTTTCATCGATTCTCTGACCAATTAGAGCTAACTGGTCGGAGTAGCTCTTCATCTCTCTGAAATATTCTCCACACGATTGACCCAGTTTCTTGTTCGTACTGAGTTTTAGAAAAAGCTCAAGTAGTTTCGCCATTGTTGTTGAGTTATAGAGTTGGTTGAGGTTTTTCCAGACCTCAGCCGATGTGTTGCAATGAACGAGCTGGCTCAGGACTGTATCTGATAAGAGATATTTTTGCAGTCGTTTTACGCTTACCAAAAGAAATTTATAACCTTAGACTTAACTACAATAAAGTAGACAGTGGAAGTAGGGGTCGAACCACAGAGAGCTATTTAGACTAAACCAGGTAAAAAGATTACTCCTCTAATGAAAACGGACTTGAACAAAAACAGAAAACTAAAATAAAGAGAAACCAATACCGTAAATAAAACCAAACACAAGACCTAAAACAAGACACACAATTGGGGGGGTTGTTGATTGGTTGATTGCAACAAAATAAAAGTAACAAATAAAGAGAAAACTTAAAGTAAAGACTAAGAGATGTGGTGGTTTTGTGAAATGAGGCATAGTTTCGTGTAGTGAATTTGTATGTAACTTTATCCTTGATTATAATAATGAATTTGGAATTAATATCTTAAGTGCAGTAAGATGAGCTCTAACCGATAAATAACTCAAACGAAAAGATAGAATTTTAGTTTAGATGAGCTCGTAAATAAAAACACTAACCTACTTGAATATCATAACCAATTCAATAAGAATCATTGGTTATTTAAACAAATCAAAACCTCCTAAACAATGAGCTTGTTCAGAACTGTTTAGTTCGTTATGAGTTATTTGTACTTGGCTATTATTCAAATTCTAATGGAAGCTATTGAGCAAAGCAACCAAAGGAATTTTGTGGCCCTTGTTAATTACTACTGAACATAGAATTGACCGAAATAAACTTAAAACAATTCATTGAGCATGAAAGATAATAAGTAAATAAAAACAAAATATAACCGTTCAAATGAAATTCATTATTAATGGTCTCAAAAGTTACAACACAAAAACATAAACACTAACTATGCCTCGAAGGGCTTACTCGAAATACATGAAAAATAAAGAAAATAAAATATTGATAGAACCCATTAATGAAGCGTGGATGGAAGGGTGAAGCTTGCTTGACTTGCCCAACTCCAAGAGAGAGAATGATGAAGTTCAAAAGTGATTAGAATGGATGCCTTGCACCTGGTTATATAACCCTCTCAAAAGGTGATTATGAGTGATGAATGAAGATCCATGCAAAGAGTGTGAAGGAAGCATGACAAAGGCATGAAGAGTGCATGCAAAGTGCATGAAAGATCTGTCCAGAAGGTGGTCAATTTGGGTCATGTAGACTTCGGAATTGGGCTCTGGTGATATAGAATGAATTGTGGGCTTTGTTCTCTTCTTTCCAACGGTATATAGTATGCATATAGAGGAGGCCCAGATTATGAGTTATGGCCGAAATACTGAGACTGTGTCGGCAGGCCCGAGTCTTGATTATTATCTCTCTCTTGTGCTCCAACTTCTTTTCCCCAAGTTATGCTCCATCTAAATTGCACCTGAAATCACATAAATATCTTATTAGTAGTATCAACATTCAAGTTATGATTATTATCCATTTAAACACATATAATGGTGCAATATTACATATGTATAGGGTATAAAATGTGTATAATTAATGACTTATCAGTATCCGTCATGGTGGTTCTGAGCCAGCCAAGAACCATGCAATCTTGTTGGCATTACATAGTGAATCTAGGGTTTACAATTATCTGAGTTTCGTCATTTTCTGTTTCAGTTGGAATTGTGACTTCGAGCGGTGGAGGTTTGAATTTGGGATCTATGTGAGAAGCCAAGTCGTATCCAATCAGGATTGGCTCGACTTGAGATTTCCAAACCAGAAAATTAGTACCATCAAGCTTGGTTCAGATTTGATTGTTAAAAGTGATGATTTTAGGAAGAGTTTCAGTGGCCATTCGAGCTCGATTGAGTAAAAAAGAAAAGAATTGAAGAAAGAAAAGACCTGATGATGATGAATTTTTGTGAATCAGGTATGTAAGATTGAGTTTGGTTTGATTTGAATTATTTCGCTCGCCTGTGATGAAAAGGTTGCTGAATTGACAATGTAGAGGAGAAGTCTGAGGTGAGGAACCCTGGCAACAGGAGATAGCTCCTTCAGATTTGCTTCAGTTGTCGGTCAAGAGCCGAATCTGAGGCTCTTGAGTTGATTTCTTGATTTGAATTGGGTTTAGGAAGGATGGATTGGCTTGAATTAGGTTTGATTTGGTTGTGGACAGAATAATTCTTGACTGATTGTGAAGAATTCAGTCAAGATTTCTAAGAATTTCCTTACTGTAATTCAAGAAACATAAATCTTTGACTGATTCTTGATGAATTCAATCAAGATTCAAAAGAACAGATTAAAGAAGAAAACAAGAATCTTAGAAATTAGAATGAATTGGGAGATTGGGAAATGATTAGAGAGGGAATTGAGAATATTTGAAAAGTGGAAGCATGATTAGAACTCTTGATACCATGATAGATGTAGTAGAGAGAGAGAGATTTGAATAATTATGTTAGACTCTTTTGAGTTAATTACTTGATTAGCTTTACAAGAGATTACTCTATTTATAGAGTTAGTTAGCTATATAATTTTATCATTAAGCTACCTAACCTTATCATTAATCTACCATCTTCTACTCTACAATCCAAGCCTACAATCCAAGATACACATGAACTCACTACTCTAACATTAACAATTCTGCAATTCTTCAGAATTGTTAATGAAATTAACTTTCGGTTAGTATATTATGTTACGAATAGACAACTTGCTCTATTCATATATTTGTATGTATGAATGTCATTATTATCCTTTGCATGAAAAATGTGACCATTAAATTTCTTCTTCCTCTCCCTACTTGTACTATGAAATTTTTTATGTGATGTGGTTTTCTAAAATTGACTATCGATAGAATGTAAAATAATTTAATACAACATATTTTATAAGTTTAATTATGTAACTACAATTATTTGAATATACTTTTTCTCAAATATGTATAATTTCATATAATAGTTTTTTTACATACTTTTTATAGTCTTATCTTTCTAAAATATTTTCATAATTGTCCATCTTATTATACTTAATCAAGAAAGAAAATTAAACTGGAATCATGCCAATATAAAGTTCAAAACAAAGAAAACTCAAACAAATTTAAGTTATAAAAGTTTTAGCAAGAAAAATATAATACTTCATTAATAATCACTATTTTTTTGAAGAGGCGAACAAATTATTTGTGTGCTTTGATTGTGAATCCTATTATTAATAGGATTTAAAGCTGAAATTTTTTTCTCTGCAACCAACCATACACCGTGTCCACTAAATATGGACGGCTTGATTAATTTTAGATGTATGAGATTTAACCGTACTCATTTTTACTTTTTTCCTTCCTTTTTCTTTGGGCTCTCCGTCTCCTACCTTCCTCTCTCTCACGCACCCCCTTTCTCCTCTCCTTCTCTCTCTCTCTCTCCCTCTCATACACACACACAATACCCAAAAACCAACGACGATTCTGCTCTCTATCCCCGCTCATTCTGCTCCAAGAGCTCCACCCCTTGATTCGCTGGTCGTAGTCTCTCACTTCTCAGTACCGGTTTTCCCCTTGGCGAATCCGATTCAGCAAAAGAAAGAGAGAATTTCTTCTCTACATATCTTTTTTTTGGTGAGAATTTTCGATAAATTGGTAATTCATATGAGATTCACGCCATGGATGACCCGATTTTGAGTAAGCTCGATTTCTTCTCTGCATATCTGCTCCGCCGCCATTCGCCAACGTGTTGACTCTCTCCGACCAGGTATTCGACAGAGGTTTGTGGTTTTGAGTTTTGATTTTTCTTTCTCTGGTGAAGTTATTACTGGATCTCTATGTTGGGTCTCGGACGTGCATAACGCAACGGAAAATAAAAATTTCGTCCAAAACCAATCCGAGGATCCGTGCGTATCGGTTAAATCAAAGAAGTAAATCTTAAAGATACCTTTTGGATTACGCTTAATCTGTGACGCTCAAACCATGCGTGATGTCCATGCGTCTCTAAACCGGTTACCGTCCTAACCGATTTTACGTTCGTCTAGGCCGTCTAGGTCGGATCATGCGGAAGTCATCTACCGCGCACACAATCGGTATCCACAAAAACTCTCAATTACCCGTTCTCATCTTCTTAGGCCGAATAGATCACAAACGCCGAAAGTACGAACGCCTCTACCGGTGTCCACACGAACAAACTTCTTAAAACGGGAAGAAGAACAATATATATGCTAGTAACTTGTTCTCCTCTTGCATAAGAAAACTTTTCTTATTTTATCTCACAAAAGATGTATATAATTCCTCTCATATAATCGCACTCTTTCATTTTTGTCATACAAAAAGAAAGCACCCTTTAATAATTTTGTCATACAAATTAGAAAGTATATTTTCTCTCTTTTGTCTCACAAAAGAGAATGAGAAATAATGAGAGAGAGGCGAATTTGGAGCTCTCTATGTCCTTATATAGAGGTGAAGAGTCATGTCTCTTCAGACTAAAAGATGTATATGACATCACTCATCATTATCTATATGTCATCATCTAGACTCTTCTAGATTACATGATCTTTTGTGCTCATAGTCTTTATATACATATATATCACATCTTATTACATAAGATGACAATATATTTTGTGACATTCTTATGTAACTCGTCATATAAGTCGCTAGGATTTTCTGCGCCCATTTCAGTTTGTTCTTTGTGTGTGACCCTATATGTTCACTTAATGTTGGCAATAGACTTGACAGTCTATAAATCATGAGCGGACTCTAGCAAGCCATCATGACTACCCAATTTAAGTGAATATCGGTGATCCGATTTACCTAATCAACAATCACGTATTTAGTCCCTTTGTCATGTGATATCTATATCGATCATAAGGCATGTAAAGACGCCATCCTTATATTAATCAATTAATGTTACTTGATCCCGAATTAAACTGAACAAGAACAAATGGCATTAATAACTCTTATTAATTCATTTGAGTATGACCATACATTTCTTCAGTTCAATTCATCAAGAGGCCTAAACATATCTCTCTCATTTATGAGAGTAACAAATCCCGTCTTGATTGCACTCATCCCTCTACATGATTCATTGTATACCTCATCATAACCGTTATGACCACTCGGTTAAAGGCATTGTTAGATTATATTAAAGTATAAAATTACTCATGTTGGGAACCGAGACAATCTCAGGTCAAAGGACTATAAATACTTTATGTTACAAGAATCGCTAATGACGTAAAACATGTAGCGTTCTTATGACGGGTCATTCTAGTATATGGTCTCTAACATACACCTATATTAATGACTTGATAACTCTTTATCCATGATCAGTAAAACATGATCATCAGTCAACTAACATACTGGCGTACATTTATAGCTTTTATATAAATATATATTTATATGTATCCACAAGTATATTTGTCTCCACAAATATCCTATAAATGACCAGGGTCGATTTAGAATAGTATTCATAACATTTTATAGTTTTACTATCAAAGTCACGCACTTTGATGACATAAAGCTGAATTGCATATTCATGGTATATTTTAATTATATTAAAATAACATATACGCACATATTATATGAAATATCTTAGAATAAATATTATGTTTGTTATTACAATCCATCATCTAAGTCATAAACACTTTGACCTAGAGCATAACACCATCACTCTATTTCTTTTTTCTTTCAAAACATTGATTCTTATTGGTTCTGATTGAGATTCAAATACTCCAGGCTTTAGTTGGAAGAAACAAATTTAGAAGCACACAGATTGATTTTCTGAATCAAGTTGATTTGAATACTATATGCACAAGCACAAGTGCTGAGAGGTATTGTGATGTATTCCTGTAAATAGTGTCAGTTTCCCTTTTAAGTATAAAATATGTAATTTCAATACTTCAAAGTTTGGTTCTTTTGAATCATCCTTTTTAAAAAAAAATTCCATAAACAATCCCATTGCACTCTTTAATGGCCAATTTGCATAAATTGACTAGATTTAAGAGTCCCTTGATGAAATTTAACATCTTTTCCCATTTTGAACAACATGAATTTGTCTACAAAAGCTGATTTCTTTTATATTGAAGTACTGATTAATCATTAAACTTGCTCATACATTCAAATACAGAAGAAGTCAGGGGCAGAATGGTAATTATACTCACTGGATTGGAGCTTCATGAGGGCGTCTTTAGTCCAGCCGAGTAGAAAAGAATTGTGAATTACATTTATGAATTTCAAGAAAAAGGTTGAAAAGACAAACATCGAGGTAACTATTAATATTCATAATAATTGTTGAGTTCAGTTTTCTCTGTCACCAGCTTCTTTTTTCAAACTTAACATAATTCTCTTTCTTGCAGTTAGTTATAGGCCTTTTGTCGCAAAAGACTGATTGATCAAATAATTGAAGGCTCAAAAGGTACTAATTTAATCGAACTGTTTTCTTTGTTGATGTTTGATATCAATTATCTGCTTAACTGAAATTCATTTCTGATCAATTAATAAAGTACGAGTGATTTAACTGATGAAGTAATTCGTGAGTTCCTTCATTTCAGTTGGTTTGAAATATTTGTTTCTTGAGAAATGAGAACTAATACTAAATTAAGAAATAACTATGAAACACTTGACATTCTAAGACTGATTAAATCGCGTCTATTGGTAAAATTTCATGGAAGTAGAAAACAAATTCAACTGGAGGAATAGTTCTAGCTATAGCAGCATGATTTTGTATGAGAAATATGGTTTATTTTTCTAGGAATTTTGTCAGCCATCCTTTTATTTTTTTTTATTGTAATTCAATTAATATGGTATTGCATCTGTCTTCAAAACTGATGCAATCTTAAAATTTCTAAGGTTCTTTCTCTGTTCAGTGTTTATTTTAGGGAATTTTTCATTTTAACACCTAGGAAACATATCACATAGACCCCTACAATGTCTTAAGTATCTCATGTTAATTAATGCATATCAATCAGTTAGTAATAAGTTCAAGTACATTCATGACAATCCCTGAATTCGCAAAAATGGACTTTATTTTGAATTCCTTGAAGGACAAAGGGATGTTTTGCAATTATGGCATAATACAGGGCTTTTCTTTTTGAAATTTCCTGTTATAATTAGATTTGTGAATTTTGCATATATCGGTTTCAAGTAGGATAGCAGCATTCATAATACAGGGCTTTAAAGTTGACTGGTCAAGACGTCCAGTTGCATGAGATCATGTAAGTTTTGTACTTTTTCTTTACGTGTTGGTCCTTAGTTGCTTAATCCAGGGTACAATTATGTCAAATTGGGCAAAATACAGGATACATATAAAGCAATTAGACCAAAATGTTCATTTATTACATTTATACCTTGATTTTAATATTGATTTTATAGGGAACAAAAGTAATATGGCAAAACTCCTGATAAAAAGCTGTGATATGGAAAAATTTAATGTGTGGCTTCCATGGGTAATACAAATTCGGTAATACAAATTCAGTAAGTACAATTAATCCTTGGCTTGAAGTCACACTAATTATTCATGATAAACTATTTTCTAGAGCAAAATGATATCAAGAAAGAAGAGGAAAAATATAATCACGACCAGGTTACATCAATAGGTTGTGATCGAGCAACAGGTAACAAGAAATAATTAAATTAATTGTTTTTATTTTTACAAAAAAAGGAACATGGTTATTTCCATCAATTAACCCTTCTGAACTGCAAATATTCAAGCGTCCTTCCACAACTCAAAAAACATATCCACCTAAATTAATAAATTATTAAATTTATCCAAACATATTTGTGTTTGTGATTTGGAAGGGATACAATTTATAGGGATAAATTTGCTATTTGGATTAGATTTTTGGAAAGTCGTGTACAAAGCTTCTCAAAGAAATTTTTTTTTGTATCCTTGCAACAAAAAAGAATGAAAATATTATATAGGGCTCCTTCAAAAAGAAAATATTAGACATGTCCATGTGATACATTATTTTAATTTTTAACTAACCTAATTAGATTAAACTATTCTTTTGTTCAATATTGAATATTTGAATGGCTCAGTAAATGCAGAAACAAGAGAGGCAATGCTAAACTACTTTTCCTAACACTTCTGGTGAACAAGGCAGTTCATTCAATACTCCTTCAATACCTGCCAGACAGATCCAGTGGAGGATGGATAAGAGACGAGGACGTGAAAGTAAATGAATTTGAAGGGGAGTCAATTGGTTGCTAATGATTTTGAGGTCAAAAAAAGTGAAGCCATTGGAATTTTACTCTTTAGTTTAGGTCTTTTTTCTTTTGTATAATATTTCCTTTTGTAAAATATATTCATGTTTTTGTTTATTTTGTTAATGAAATCAGGAGGCCAACTAATTTCCTTCACTATTGCCTTATTTGTAGTAGATTTTATAGGTTTGTGTTTTAGTTGAAGGCTATACGTTTGTGAAATTGACTAAGTTCTTATTCATGTGTTTGATTTTGTTGATGAAAATGGCGGACTTCAGCTCAGAAGCTTATGACCTGCCAATTTTGTGGAAGTAGATGTAATCATTTTACAATGGTATGAAATCCTCGCGCAACTCGCGAAGCGTCTGCTAGTTCTACTTAATATTTGAACATTTGAACTTAATCTCAGTAATGGCCTTATGTGACACAATATGGGCAATGTTTGAAATAGTAGAATTGTGAAATAGGGAATAATTAGCTATTCATTTTATTCCATATGTATTGACAAGATAGAGAAAATAGAAAAATAAATTAATATTACTTACTGAGAAAAATCTAGAAAAAAAATTCACTATTCCATCTTTAATATAAGATACCTTTTCCACCCCTCTAATTCAATTTATTACATATTTTCCAATTCATTTCCGACAGATTAAAACTTTATATTCCACTTCACCCATCCACTTCTCCGCTCACTGGCCAGGGTCGCGACAGTCAGATAGTGAGAGAGAAGAAAGATAAGTTATTGCTCTTCTCTTTTCCTGGTTTTTGTAACAACTGTGAATCCAAATCCCGGTTTTAGAAAAGCTCATAATTGGATTCCTATCTATGAGAAAAATATCATGGTCTTGATGAAATTGTAGAAACCACATGAATCAAATACAAATATAAATATTCGGTCCTTGAAACAATTACAATGAGAAAATGAATCAAATACAAATTAAGTTTCCAATTTTCAATTCAATTGTCATGTTTATTTAGTCTCATAGCCGTAGGGATTTTTGCTCGCCCATTTCCATTGATCTCTGCACATTTCCTCTATTCCATACTTAGCCCTACAAAAAATCACAATTAATTTAAGAAACAAAATATTGAAGTAAAAAATAAAGCTTGAAGTAAATTAAAATCCAAAGTAAAAAATGTACCTCCATCTGAGTTCTCTTAAAGCTTTATCAGGAGAAGCATATACTTCTGTAGCATCGCCGGCTCGTCTTGGGCATAATTTCATCGGGATTTTCTAAATTATTCAAATAATGTAACCAATTATAAAAATGAAAATAATAAAATAACTTACAAAAATATTCAAGAAATTTATAAAGATATTTTGAACTAACTTTTCCTGATGCTTTCTCAAATGCTGAAACCATCTCAAGAACTGATGTACCGTTACCTGTTCCCAAATTGTACGCCACACAACCTGACAAAAAATGAAAATAATATGATAATTTTATTCATCTAATAAAAACATATATAAACTCAAAAAATTATAACATAAAATATACCGATATTTTCAGTCTGAAATAGCTTTCGAAGAGCAGCAGTGTGACCATCCGCCACGTCCATTACATGTATATAATCTCGAATCTAATGTTAAAAACATAACATATTATAAATATATCATATTAAATTATATAATTATAAAAATTATTAATGAACTTACGGCACTTCCATCTTTGGTTGGATAATCAACACCATATACATTTAATTCAGGGAGTCTGCCAACCGCAACTTGTTGAATATACGGCATTAAATTGTTGGGAATTCCTGTCGGATCCTCTCCTATTTCACCGCTCTCATGAGCTCCAACTGGGTTGAAATATCGTAACAGTATGATTTGCATGTCTGGATCTGCGTTTTGCATGTCGCGAGCAATCTCTTCAAGGAAAAGCTAAAACAAACATTATTGGAATGAATGTTAAATGTTTTTATGTTAATTAAGACAGGTTGTGTTGTAAATTAATTACTATGTATATAAAGTGTTGAAGTTAATTACCTTGGTTCGGCCGTATGGATTAACAGCTTTCAGAGGGAAATTTTCATCGCATGGAATTTTTTCTGGTTGTCCATAAACAGTAGAAGATGATGAAAATACGAGCTGTGTTTAATTTAGGAAAAGTATATTAAGTGAAAAACAAAAAAAAACTATCTTATAAATCGCGTTAATTTGTAGCTATTGATATACCTTTTTACAACCGTACTTTGCCATATATTGATAAAGATATAACGATCCAATAATATTGTTGTTGTAATATAAATCAGGCTTCTCAACACTCTCACCGACAGCTTTTAACGCCGCGAAGTGTATTACCGCATCAAATCTACACAATTTAACAATATACTTCATTAATTATCTTGCATCCAATTATATTTCTCCACTTTTTGTAAGGATATATAGATTAGTATTATCATAATTTTCGCAAAAAAAATTACTCAACCTTGTCTGCGAAAAAACCTTTTCCAAGTCCTCTTTGTTGCGCAAATCTCCCTAATAAAAAAAATTAAAAAAAATTATTTGTGACACTACATATACTTCAAAAATCTTATAAATAAACCAAAGTAAGAAATATCAAAACAAAAATTTATTAACAACCAAATAAAAATTGAGGTTGTGAGAGTATTCTGGACCAGCCAGCGACCTGACTCGATTCACTGATTCCTCAACTGAGTTATCAAGATTGTCGATTATATTCACGCTATAACCTTCTCTAAGAAGCTGAAGCGTCGTGTGGCTACCTATGAATCCGGCCCCGCCTGTCACTAAAATCGTTTTGTTTCCTCCCTCTAGAGCCATTTTAATGGAAGTAATAAGATGTTAATTTATCTCAGAAAAATAAATGAGAAATAAAGATTAGATTGTGGTAGCTATTTTTGAGAGAGGTGTTTTTATGTAGAGATGATGTATTTACGTGCAAGTGAATGCTTGAAACGGAAAGGGATATCTTTTCCTAAAAAGGATAAAGTTTCTAACGAGATGATTGTAAAGAAGAAGCTAGTTAAGTTAGATAAGAAACTTTGGCTTTGTTTTTGAACTGTTGATTTTGCATGTGAATTGAAGGATTTATTCCTATTTTTAGAAAATTTTCAGAGGCGCAGCGAGTATTATGATAATCGAAACATGAAAATCGTTGTTGTCAATCATGACAACATTTCTAAAAGATGGAGGCAAAAATATTTCTGGTATTTCTTTCCAGAATTTCTAGCTTATGAGAAAGAATTATAAACAATCGCTTATTTTGTTCTATTTAGATGGACTCATATATTCTAGCCTAAATAATTTAAATAAATCTTTCAAAATGGGAGATTCGAACCTTCACCAATGAAAAGGTGGATTTAGTACCATTACCTCTATGCTGCTAATCTAGTAGTAGTGATTTTCCGGATTATATGAAGATCAAACAAAATTAATAGTTTTTTAAGCCGAATGTTGTTTATCTGCCATACGTAAGTGGTTATCAGGACACAGGACACAGGCAATGTAATGGAGACATTTAACAAAGCTCCTCTTTAAGTACAGTTTATTTAATCATGAAGTACAATAGTACACTTTCATGCCTGTTAGTACCTCCTTAATTATCTATATTAATATTAATGTCAGATATGATGATGTTAGCTAAAGTTGGTTTCATTCTTTCAACAAAATGATCAGAATCTCTCTTATTCTTCACTCATAACTATTTTTCTGGAGGAGTTTGGATTAGTTCTTGCTAGAGTTCTGATCGTTTCTTCCGAGATATTTCGATTATTTGATTCAATGGCGTCTCCTAAATCCGAATTTGGGTTGTTTTGCCTATATTTGATATTAATCAAATGTATTTAGATATAATTTCTTATTTTTGACAAATAATCTTTTTAATCTGAGCACTAAAATCAATTGGTTGTTTCTAATTATTTATAACAGGATAACATTATTGAGGCCCAAGAAGGCAAGCCTAGATGGGCCTTCATATAAATATTTAAAACCTGCCTGCTTTATAGATGCAACAGAACTACAAAAATTACAAAGGTGTGAATGTAAAGGGGTTAATAGGGAAATTCTTCAAAAACCTCCTAACTTTTTGGGTATTTATCAAAAAAATCCTTAATTTTTCAAATTCTTCAAAAATTCCCTCTAAAGTCATTTGAATTTTTCTTTTACCCCATGAAGTTAACATAAACTTTGTCATTCATTTATTTTTGTAAAAGACAAAAATGCCCCTCATATATATTTTCTATATTTTATTATATTCAATTAAAAATATTAAATAAATAAATAATATTTTTTAATATATTATTCATGATTAATTTTGATGATATTATTTTACAATGTAATTTTTTTATTTTAATGTATTATATTACAAAAAAATATTTTTCAATTCTCCTATATTTAGATTATAATTTTATTTTACGTAAAATATTATTTTCTTCTTTATTCTTTATTATGATTTGTTTATATTCTAGTTCTCATGAATTTATGTAAAATATAAATGTACTTTTTACTTATTTTTTAATTGAATAAAATAAAATAGGAAAATAAACATATGAGGGACATTTTAGTCTTTTAATAATTTTATTGGATGGTGAAGTTAGAGTTAACTTCGTAGGGGGTAAAAGAAAAATTCAAATGACTTTATAGGAAGTTTTTGAAGAATTTGAAAAGTTAGGGGGATTTTGATAAATACCAAAATAATTAGGGGGTTTGTGAAGAATTTTCCTCTTTTTAATATGTCGACATGTTTACTTTGGGGCTCGATTACCATCATGCTTTAGTTTTGTTTATATTGTATTATTATTCAGAAAAAGAAAATAATTATTTTGTCAAAAAGTGTACATGCTATAGGAGAGAAAGTATAATGTGATTCTTCCCTTATCAAATCAAGACTTGTCAAGATCATTAAAAAAAAATAACAATTTGTACTTGATATGATGATTATCTTTGAGGGATCTTTCTCAAAAACCGTTATATTATCTCGTATCTATGAAAAAACCCCTATATCATTTAGAATGTTCAAAAAATCCCATAAACTGAACTTTTCATTTTTCAAAACCCTAGCCTCTAAAAAAAGTCACAATTTATGTTTTTTTAACAAATTGGAGAAAATATAGGAGGTGTTTTACAAACTTCCCTATTTTTAATAGTTTGGATTGTTTTAGTAACAGTAGTTATATTGAAAAAATGAGGAATTAGAAGCCGTAATATCTAACAAGTAATATAACTCTAGTATTAGCAATCAAGGCATTATGAAATCACTCGATTCCCTAAAGTGTAAACTGTGTAATATATAATTGATGGAATATTTCTCAAGCTTGGGACCCATTGTACAAAATACGTCAATGTGGCAGTTGACCAAATACTTTGAGACTTACATTTGAGCCTCTAAGATTTGTACTTGTCACCAACTTAGCTACTATTATTATATTATTGTCATATTTACATATAATTAAGATTTCTAATCGATACTAACCGTGATTTAATATATCATTTTTATGAACCAAAACAAGAACAAGTCTGGTTGCACAAAGTTGTTTTAACTCGTTTCAAAAAAATGAAAAGAAAAAAGAGAGAAGGAAAAGTTTATCTTTTTAATCTTAATTATTAATCGTACCATTGATTTGTTTCATCAAATCAAACAATTATGTTCAACCAAAAGTTCTCAATTCTCCCTACATAAATCAATGAATTTTATATTAAACACAAACAGTCAAACAGTTGGAGGCTCTTTTACTGCTACAACTACCCGTGGCCTTCTTCAAGAGTTTCTTTTTCTTCCTTTTTTCTTTCTTAAATTTCACTCATTGTCTGTAATTATTCTTTTATTTTTTTCCTTTTACTTCTTTTTAATTTTTATTTTTAAGAAAACTTTTGTATCTTGAATTTTTATTATTTAATGAAATCTCAGTCGCAATCCGCCTACTGAAAGCTTCAAAAAACAAAAAGTCAAACAGTGCAACTTTGGCACATGCCAAGTGTCTTCTGTTTTACTTACTTTTTTTTTTTTCAGGGGAAAGAGTCCAGTTTCGAACTGGGACCTCACATATAAGGAGCAGGTGGCGAGACCACTGGGCCAACGCCCAGTTCTCTTCTGTCTTATTCAGTCAATTGAATGAATATTGCGAAGCATATTACAACTACTCATGACATGTCTCTCACTTTTTGTACATTTTTCTTAGCCAGCTTGCAAGTAACAACTTCAGTAATGTCGTGACTATATAAAAAAAATAAGGGGACAACTAAACTTTCCCAAAAATAATTGTATAAATGTGATAAATAAAAGACGTTATGCTTGCTTTATAATATCTATTTTTTTGGCTCGCTCAAATTAAATGAATTTCGTTAATAATATTGCATATTATATTAGAATTTTTTTGAATAGTAGCACTATTTTGAAGAATAATTAATCAGATAGCATGATTTTCAAAATATTTGGGTAGGTAGCACTTCCGCCAGACCTTCTGGCGGAACTGAAGTAGTTCCGCCAGACGGTCTGGCGGAACTAGGAAATTTTTTTTTTTTGCTAATCTCGGCTATTTGGCACCCTAAACAACCTTAATTAATGAAAAATGCTAGTTCCGCCACCGGGTATGGCGGAACTAGGTAAAATTTATTTTTGGCCCAATTTAGACGGTGAAATTGGCCCAAAAATGACGAAAATATAGGTTCCGCCAGACCCTCTGGCGGAACTATCCAAGCCGGCCCGGTTCCGCCGGTGGGTCTGGCGGAACTACACATTTTCCCAACTTACAATCTGACCCAAAAAGTCCAAAAAAATGGTCTAGTTCCGCCAGACTCTTTGGCGGAACTAGCTATTTTCTAGCTAGTTCCGCCAGTGGATCCGGCGGAACTACACCATTTTCCCAACTTACAATCTGACCCAAAAAGTCCAAAAAAATGGTCTAGTTCTGCCAGACCCTCTGGCGGAACTAGCTATTTTCTAGCTAGTTCCGCCAGAACCTTTAGCGGAACTAACTAGTTCCGCCAGAGGGTCTGGCGGAACTACACCATTTTCCCAACTTACAATCTGACCCAAAAAGTCCAAAAAAATGGTCTAGTTCCGCCAGACCCTCTGGCGGAACTAGCTAGTTCCGCCAGATAATCTGGCGGAACTAGACTATTTTTCCAACTTACAATCTGACCCAAAAAAATTTCAAAATTTAGGGTTTAGTAACGGTTTTTAAAAAAAAACCGATACTAAATATTAGTACTGTATCGGTTTTTATCAAAAAACCGATACTAAATCGGGAATTTTTTTTTTCATTTAGTAATGGTTTTTATAAAATAACCGTTACTAAATTTAGGGTTTAGTAACGGTTTTTAATAAAAAATCGATACTAAATATTAGTACTGTATCGATTTTTATCAAAGAACCGTTACTAAATATATTATATTTTTTTTCATTTGGTAACGGTTTTTATAAAATAACCGTTACTAAATCTGACACTTAGTAACGGTTCTTCCCTAAAAACCGTTACGAAATAGCATTGTAAGTTGAGAAAATGGTCTAGCTAGTTCCGCCAGTGGGTCTGGCGGAACTACCCGAATTTAAACCCGAATTTAACCCTACCCGTCCGTTCGAAAAAAGAAGAGAAAAATTTGGAGGCGAAATTTCATGCGATTTGAGAGGAAATTAAAGGAGAAAGAGGGGAGAAATTAAAGGAAGAGAAGGAGAAGTTAGAAAGAAGAAGAAATATGTAAGTTATTTTGAAATTATTTTGAATAGTAGCACTATTTTGAAGAATAATTAATCAGATAGCATGATTTTCAAAATATTTGGGTAGGTAGCACTTCCGCCAGAGGGTCTGGCGGAACTAGGGAATTTTTTTTTTGTTGCTAATCTCGGCCATTTGGCACCCTTAAACAGCCTTAATTAATGAAAAAGCTAGTTCCGCCACCACATCTGGCGGAACTAGGTAAAATTTAGTTTTGGCCCAATTTAGACGGTGAAATTGGCCCAAAAATGATGAAAATTAGGTTCCGCCAGACCCTGTGGCGGAACTAGTTAGTTCCGCCAGTGGCTCTGGCGGAACTAGACAATTTTCCCAACTTACAATCTGACCCAAAAAGTCCAAAAAAATGGTCTTGTTCCGCCAGACCTACTGGCGGAACTAGCTATTTTCTAGCTAGTTCCGCCAGATGGTCTGGCGGAACTAGACCATTATTTTGGACTTGCAATCCGCCCCAAAAAGTCCAAAAAATGGTCTAGTTCCGCCAGACACACTGGCCGCCAGTGTGTCTGGCGGAACTAGCTAGTTCCGCCAGTAGGTCTGGCGGAACTAGACCATTTTCCCAACTTACAATCCGAACCAAAAAGTCCCAAAAAATGGTCTAGTTCCGCCGGACACTTTGGCGGAACTAGCTAGTTCCGCCAGTTGGTCTGGCGGAACTAGACCATTTTCCCAACTTACAATCTGAACCAAAAAGTCCAAAAAAATGATCTAGTTCCGCCAGATACTCTGGCGGAACTATCTATTTTCTAGCTAGTTCCGCCAGATCCTCTGGCGGAACAAGACCATTTTCCCAGCTTACAATTTGAACCAAAAAGTCCAAAAAAATGGTCTAGTTCCGCCAGATACTCTGACGGAACTATTTATTTTCTAGCTAGTTTCGCCAGATCCTCCGGCGGAACTAGACCATTTTCCCAGCTTACGATCTGACCCAAAAAAATTTCAAAATTTAGCGTTTAGTAACGGTTTTTAAAAAAAAAACCGATACTAAATATTAGATCTGTATCGGTTCTTATCAAACAACCGTTACTAAATCGGGAAATTTTTTTTCATTTAGTAACGGTTTTTGTATGATAACCGTTACTAAATCTGACTTTTAGTAACCGTTCTTCCCAAAAAACCGTTACTAAATGCAGTTAGTAACGGTTCTTCCAACAAAAAATTTCAAAATTTTGCGTTTAGTAACGGTTTTTAATAAAAACCGATACTAAATATTAGTACTGTATCGGTTTTTATCAAAGAACCGTTACTAAATCCCCAAAATATGCATAATTGTTTGTTTCGCCCTAGTTCCGCCAGACCCACTGGCGGAACAAGCTATATTGTAGCTAGTTCCGCCAGGCTCTCTGGCGGAACAAGCTATTTTCTAGCTAGTTCCGCCAGACATACTGGCGGAACTAGCTAGAAATAAGTAGTCCCGCCAGACAATCTGGCGGAACCTATACCACCCCAAAAAATTGAGAAATAGCCTAGTTATAAAAGGAAAATCTTTCTCTCTCTCCCCCAATCTAACCTATAATCCGCCCCCAAAAAATAAAACTACTATTCAGGCGATTTTGAAGTGTATTTGAGGTGATTTTGACCCAAATAAATAGAGAAAATAGAAGAAAAGAAAGACGGAAATTAGGTATTGTATTATAGATTGTTTTTTCATTAAATAATTAATTGATTTTATTATATATTTGATGTTAATTTGTTGAAATATTATTGCAATTAGTAAGAAGAAAATGGCACAAAACTCTCAAATTCTTGTATATTATGATGGTCTTATTGTAAATCTACCAAACGGATGCAATTACGACCCGGAGGAACCGGCTTATATTCCAGAAAGTACAACCACAAATAGGGATTATGACCAACTGTGTAACGAAATTTATGAGAATCTCGGTTGGTCGTATAATGATATTCTTTTAATCCGAGGTCGGCTTTCTTCCCTTAAGAAAGGAATTTGGCATTATAGGTTGGTGAAAATTATGAATAATACACAATTGATTAATTTCGCGGAGCGCGTCATAAGGGTTGGGATGGAGGAATTAGAAATATATGTTGATCTCGTCCAAAATAAAGAATATCAGATAGGCACTAGTAGTAGATCAAATGTAATTCCAAATGCAGATGAAAATGAGATATTAGAACCCGTTGAAAATGAAATAAATATTGAAAATGCGAATGAGGACCCGTTTGCGACCTTTGATATGGCACGTGTGAGCAATAATGTACTTCCTGAAAATAGATGATGATGATGATGATGATGAAAATGAATTAGATGAGGAACCCGAAATGGAGTCAGAGGACGAGGAAGAAATTTATGGAGATGGCGATGAAGAAATGGAGAGAGTGAACCATCAGACGGGATTTATATATACGGAAGAGGGTGAGATGGTTAGTGTAGGTACTTTCGGTGATGCGCCGGCTGCTGAATTCGAAGATAGTTTAATGTGGGAATATGCGAGAAATGATGTCTTATCTGGCATGAATGTGAATGAAAATGATGATGAAATATTGTATAAGGGACGTACATTTGAAACGAAATCAGAACTACAATCAGCTGTAAGAGCATACAGTGTGAAGCATCACCGAGAGATAGAAGTAGACCACTCAAATAAAACGAGATCTATTGTGATATGCAAGCTTAAAGATGAAGGTACTAGAGGATGTAGTTGGAGGATACACGCTTCGATTAATAAAATAAATAATTTATGGGAGATTAAAACATTTAGACAACCACACGTATGTATTAACCAAACACCTAGAAGAGACCACAAACAGTTAACGAGTGCGCTTGTTGGGGGATAATTCTAGATATCGTAAGAGCGGATTTAGATGTTAAACCTGTAACCATAATAGAAGCCGTTAAATTGAAGGTTTAATATACCATATCGTATTGGAAGGCTTGGCATGCAAAACAACACGCGTTTCGATTCTTATTTGGGGGTTGGAGGGAGGCTTATAATTTGCTCCCTGAGTTGATGGCGGCAATAACCTCAACAAATCCTGGTACTTTGTATACATTTAAAACTGGTGCCCCAAATAGAGATGGTGAGTTGGAGTTCGAAGGTCTATTTTAGGCATTTGGCCCATCACTACATGGTTTTCAATTTTGCAAGCCCGTCATAACAGTAGATGGAACATTTCTAACCGGAAAATACCAAGGAACTTTCTTCGATCTGCGATTGGTACCGACGCAAATGGTCAGTTATTTCCTTTAGCTTTTGCTTTAGTTGATAGGGAGAAGAATGAGACATGGGGGTGGTTTTTTAATTGTTTGCGTGATATTCTCGGAGAAGAAAATATGTATTGCATTATTTCGGATAGGCATGCTGGCATAATTAGCGCAATGAGAGTGAGAAGGTGGCTGCCACCTTATGGTTATCATCATTATTGTATGCGGCATCTTCAAGCAAATTTCAGTAATGTTGTAACAGACAAAACAGTGGTTCCAATGATTCAAGGATTAGTACGTGCACACAACAAATATAAATTTAATAAGATATGGGAAAAAATGGAAAAAAAGATAGTTCAGCGACCGATTGGTTACAAAAGATAAATAAATCAAATTGGGCGATTTCGTACGATACTGAAGGTCGTCGGCGGGGCATACCAACTAGCAATAACGCCGAAGTGATGAATTTTGTTTTCAAAGGTATAAGAAAACTACCTGTTACGGCAATTGTGGAAATGACATTTTATAAGCTAAATTGTTATCACGTGAGATATCGGGCGGCTGCTGATATGAGGGAAAAGAATTGGTCGGATATAGTGATGTTAAAAATGGAACGTAGACGCATTAAGCCTGCTAGGCATGAAGTCACTTGCTACAACTTAGAGCAAGGTATTTATCAGGTGCTTACGCAAGCCCGGCGTTCGACGAGTGGTATCGGAATTCCGAGAAAGAAATGGCGAGTGGATATCAACGAAGGAAAATGCGAGTGTCAGAAACCTATGATATACCACTACCCGTGTTCGCACGTCATAGCAGTTTGTATACGCAAAGTTATATCTAGCGAAGTTTTCATTCATCCGTGTTATTCCTTGGATAATTTGAAACGTACGTATGAAAAAGGTTTCTATCCTGTAAAGGAAAAATCACAATGGACGCCACGCATAGAAATTTGTAATTACAATTTATTTCCTGGTGATAAACTTATAAGGGCAAATGCTAACGGAAGGATGAAACGTGGAAGAAGGCAGGAGTTCCGAATCCAAAACAGCATGGACACCATGAACAAAGAAAAGCGTGTAATGAATTGCAGCGTCTGCCGATAAATGGTATTGGTATTCGCAAATGGATCCCCTGGAGCCGTATACCCCTCTGGATTATGATGGTTGCATGAGCTGGTATTGGCAAAATTCTGATCCGTTGGTGTAGAGCACCATTTCGCACGGTTCGAGCACATACCGCCCCGTGGTCCCCGAAAAAAGATTAGCGGTAAATTTTTGTAATATTTTTAAAGTTAAATTTAGAATTATAAACTTTTTATTTTTTTTAATATTGTAGGGCACAAACTGCCATGGAGAGAGCTCGCATAGGTTTCAGAATGCTCCGAGAATTTGGTGCAAATATGAGGGCGGAAGTAAGGGACGGCGTCAGAAAATGGTTGGGATGCCAAAAACTAATTTGTACTCATCTTAATGAGTATCCCGGCGATACTGAGTGGGAGGTGCTCAACGAACCGAGAGCAGATGCGGGAGGAGAGGAAGGAGGAGAAGACGTCAGTCAGCTCACTCAAATGCAGACTTGGAACCAGGCGAGAGGGAGAGGAAGAGGACGCGGCCGTGGTGCACGCGGACGTGGTGCACGTGGCCGTGGTGCACGCGGCGGAGATGTTTAGGGTTTATGTTAGTGTTTTAGGGTTTATGTTTTGAGATTTGGACTACGTTATAGTTTATGTGTTTGGGGTTTAGGGGTTATGTTTGGTTTATTGAGATTGTTTTAACTTAAGCATTACAACTACTCAACAATATATAAAACAAACTAAATAAAATAAACAAAATGAAAACAAACTAAATAAACAAAACTACGGTCCAGTGTAACGGTCTCCACCCATTTGTGTGCACTTTCGTTTAGTGTGTCCTGGTAATTTGCAGACGCTGCAATTCATTACACGCTTTTCTTTGTTCATGGTATCCATACTGTTTTGGATTCGCAACTCCTGCCTTCTTCCACGTTTCATCCTTCCGTTAGCATTTGTCCTTATAAGTTTATCACCAGGAAATAAATTGTAATTACAAATTTCTATGCGTGGCGTCCATTGTGATTTTTCCTTTACAGGAAATAAACTTTTTTCATACGTACGTTTCAAATTATCCAAGGAATAACACGGATGAATGAAAACTTCGCTAGATATAACTTTGCGTATACAAACTACTATGACGTGCGAACACAGGTAGTGGTATATCATAGGTTTCTGACACTCGCATTTTCCTTCGTTGATATCCACTCGCCATTTATTTCTCGGAATTCCGATACCACTCGTCGAACGCCGGGCTTACGTAAGCACCTGATAAATACCTTGCTCTAAGTTGTAGCAAGTGACTTCATGCCTAGCAGCCTTAATGCGTCTACGTTCCATTTTTAACATCACTATATCCGACCAATTCTTTTCCCTCATATCGCGCCTCGCCCGATATCTCACGTGATAACAATTTAGCTTATAAAATGTCGCTTCCACAATTGCCGTAACAGGTAGTTTTCTTATACCTTTGAAAATAAAATTCATCACTTCGGCGTTATTGCTAGTTGGTATGCCCCACCGACGACCTTCAGTATCGTACGAAATCGCCCAATTTGATTTATTTATCTTTTGTAACCAATCGGTCGCTGAACTATCTTTTTTTTCCATTTTTTCCCATATCTTATTAAATTTCTATTTGTTGTGTGCACGTACTAATCCTTGAATCATTGGAACCACTATTTTGTCTGTTACAGCATTACTGAAATTTGCTTAAAGATGCCGCATACAATAACGATGATAACCATAAGGTGGCAGCCACCTTCTCACTCTCATTGCGCTAATTATGCCAACATGCCTATCCGAAATAATGCAATACATATTTTCTTCTCCGAGAACATCACGCAAACAATTAAAAAACCACCCCCATGTCTCATTCTTCTCCTTATCAACTAAAGCAAAAGCTAAAGGAAATAACTGACCATTTGCGTCGATACCAATCGCCGTCAGTAAAGTTCCTTGGTATTTTCCGGTTAGAAATGTTCCATCTACGTTATGACGGGCTTGCAAAATTGAAAACCATGTAGTGATGGGCCAAATGCCCAAAATAGACCTTCGAACGCCAACTCACCATCTTTATTTGGGGCACCAGTTTTGAATGTATACAAAGTACCATGATTTGTTGAGGTTATTGCCGCCATCAACTCAGGGAGCAAATTATAAGCCTCCCTCCAACCCCCAAATAAGAATCGAAACGCGTGTTGTTTTGCGTGCCAAGCCTTCCAATACGATATGGTATATTCAACCTTCAATTTAACGGCTTCTATTATGGTTACAGGTTTAACATCTAAATCCGCTCTTACGATATCTAGAATTAGCCCCCCAACAAGCGCACTCGTTAACTGTTTGTGGTCTCTTCTAGGTGTTTGGTTAATACATACGTGTGGTTGTCTAAATATTTTAATCTCCCATAAATTATTTTTTTTATTAATCGAAGCGTGTATCCTCCAACTACATCCTCTAGTACCTTCATCTTTAAGCTTGCATATCACAATATATCTCGCTTTATTCGAGTGGTCTACTTCTATTTCTCGGTGATGCTTCACACTGTATGCTCTTACAGCCGATTGTAGTTCTTGATTTCGTTTCAAATGTACGTCCTTTATACAATATTTCATCATCATTTTCATTCACATTCATGTCAGATAAGACATCATTTCTCGCATATTCCCACATTAAACTATCTTCGAATTCAGCAGCCGGCGCATCACCGAAAGTACCTACACTAACCATCTCACCCTCTTCCGTATATATAAATCCCGTCTGATGGTTCACTCTCTCCATTTCTTCATCGCCATCTCCATAAATTTCTTCCTCGTCCTCTGACTCCATTTCGGGTTCCTCATCTAATTCATTTTCATCATCATCTATTTCAGGAAGTACATTATTGCTCACACGTGCCATATCAAAGGTCGCAAACGGGTCCTGATTCGCATTTTCAATATTTATTTCATTTTCAACGGGTTCTAATATCTCATTTTCATCTGCATTTGGAATTACATTTGATCTACTACTAGTTCCTATCTGATATTCTTTATTTTGGACGCGATCAACATATATTTCTAATTCCTCCATCCCAACCCTTATGACGCGCTCCGCAAAATTAATCAATTGTGTATTATTCATAATTTTCACTAACCTATAATGCCAAATTCCTTTCTTAAGGGAAGGAAGCCGACCTCGGATTAAAAGAATATCATTATACGACTAACCGAGATTCTCATAAATTTCGTTATATAGTTGGTCATAATCCCTATTTGTGGTTGTACTTTCTGGAATATAAGCCGGTTCCTCCGGGTCGTAATTGCATCCGTTTGGTAGATTTACAATAAGACCATCATAATATACAAGAATTTGAGAGTTTTGTGCTATTTTCTTCTTACTAATTGCAATAATATTTCAACAAATTAACAACAAATATATAATAAAATCAATTAATTATTTAATGAAAAAATAATCTATCATACAATACCTAATTTTCGTCTTTCTTTTCTTCTATTTTCTCTATTTATTTGGGTCAAAATCACCTCAAATACACTTCAAAATCGCCTGAATAGTAGTTTTATTTTTTGGGGGCGGATTTTAGGTTAGATTGGGGGAGAGAGAGAAAGATTTTCCTTTTATAACAGGCTCCAATGATTGAACAAGTTCCGCCAAAGGCTCTGGCGGAACTAGGCTATTTCTCAATTTTTTGGACCTGTCCGGAAGACACGCTGATACAGGTTCCGCCAGATGGTCTGGCGGAACTACTTATTTCTAGCTAGTTCCGCCAGAGGGTCTGGCGGAACTAGCTAGAAAATAGCTAGTTCCGCCAGTGGGTCTGGCGGAACTAGGGCGAAACAAACAATTATGCATATTTTGGGCGTTACTAAGTGAAAAAAAAAATTAATTAAGGGATTTAGTAACGATTTTGAACGAAAAACCGATACTAAATATAATACTGTATCTAACTGCTTATTTAGAAACGGTTCTTTGATAAAAATCGATACAGTACTAATATTTAGTATCAGTTTTTTATTAAAACCGTTACTAAACCCTAAATTTAGTAACGGTTATTTTATAAAAACCGTTACTAACGGTTATTTTATAAAAACCGTTACTAAATGAAAAAAAAAATTCCCTATTTAGTATCGATTTTTTGATAAAAACCGATACAGTACTAATATTTAGTATCGATTTTTTTATTAAAAACCGTTACTAAACCCTAAATTTTGAAATTTTTTTGGGTCAGATTGTAAGTTGGGAAAATGGTCTAGTTCCGCCAGAGGGTCTGGCGGAACTAGACCATTTTTTTGGACTTTTTGGGTCAGATTGTAAGTTGGAAAAATGGTGTAGTTCCGCCAGACCCTCTGGCGGAACTAGTGTAGTTCCGCCAAAGGTTCTGGCGGAACTAGCTAGAAAATAGCTAGTTCCGCCAGAGGGTCTGGCGGAACTAGACCATTTTTTTGCACTTTTTGGGTCAGATTGTAAGTTGGGAAAATGGTGTAGTTCCGCCGGACCCACTGGCGGAACTAGCTAGAAAATAGCTAGTTCCGCCAAAAGATCTGGCGGAACTAGACCATTTTTTTGGACTTTTTGGGTCAGATTGTAAGTTGGGAAAATGTGTAGTTCCGCCAGACCCACTGGCGGAACTGGCTGAACTGGATAGTTCCGCCAGAGGGTCTGGCGGAACCTATATTTTCGTCAGTTTTGGGCCAATTTCACCGTCTAAATTGGGCCAAAAATAAATTTTACCTAGTTCCGTCATACCCGGTGGCGGAACTAGCCTTTTTCATTAATTAAGGCTGTTTAAGGGTGCCAAATGGCCGAGATTAGCAAAAAAAAATAAAATTCCTAGTTCCGCCAGACCCTCTGGCGGAACTACTTCAGTTCCGCCAGAAGGTCTGGCGGAAGTGCTACCTACCCGAATATTTTGAAAATCATGTTATCTGATTAATTATTCTTCAAAATAGTGCTACTATTCAAAAAAATTCATTATATTAAGTACGACAAGAGAAATCAACTTGATTTATGGCCTTCTTTTCTATCTTTTCGCTTTTGTTGCAAGAAATCAAGTGCCACTGCTTGGATTTCTGAAGTTAGTTACGCTAGACCAATCTTAACTAGTAGACTCTCTAGGCTTGTTAATACAATATAATATATTAATATAGCGTGTTGAATAATTTACAACCTGCCATACAAGTAAGAAAACTGATACAGGAAATTTTATAGAATGTGATTTCTAATTGTGTTTGATTATGACAGAATTGATCACTTCATGGGGGCCTTAATTTCTTAAGTTTTAAGCATATGGTACTAACTAATATTGCATTTTAATCAGTCATTAAATATAGAAACTATCGAAGGCCTGATAAGATTCAATAACTCCAAAAATGTTGTCATATTATTGTGTTTTAACCACTAATTATACTTTTTTTTCACTCACCAATACATTATGACTAGAATAAACTTTTACAGTATATTATTGCAGTGACAAAATACTTCTCTAGAAACATATTTAGATGAGAAAAGCTATACAGTAAAGTGTACAAAAGCTATTCAGTATTCACAGAGAAAAAATGGCCCAAAAAATAACTGGAAACATCAATCATTTCTCGAAGTTATTAAGTTGAGCTAATCCAATTAGCACAGGTAGCCAGTCAAGCTCTGACTTTTTTTTAAAATGGCCAATTTTTTTTTTTAATTTAGCAAATAGCCCATTTTTTCAGATTATTTGCAAAACTAGCCGTTTCGGCCCTTCACTAGACGAAACAACCATTTTTTTTTTTTATATGTTCAGTTGTTAGCGCTTAAACAGCTATTAACTAAAGTAAAAATAGGGAATACATTGTTTCGCCCACTCACTGCTCGAAACCGTATTTTTTTCAATTTAGAAAAAAAAAAAAAAAAAAAAAAGAAATTAACGGGGCGTAACAATTTTTTTTTATTTTTGTCTTATATAACAGCTGTTTTAGCGCAAATATCTGAAATGGTGAAAAAATAAAAAAAAATGACTATTTCATTTACTCGCTGGGCGAAACAACTACTGTTGACTAGAAGAAATAACTAGTTTTGAAAATAATTTGAAAACTGAATTAGTTTCTGATTTAAATCTTTTGGTCATTTCTAAAAAAAGTCTCAAGCTCTCCCTTAATGAACTTCTGATCATACTTTTGGTTGGTCTTGAATAGATAGTTATAGTTTAAATTATTATCCTATACATGTCTAAAAAGTGTTAGTACATAAATTACCCCAAAAATCCATCACGGGTTAGGGGGACAAGTGAAAAATAAATACAAAATCAACAAGTGTACCAAAAACCCCATATATGATAATGAGAGGTTGCAACCTCTCCCATCTATAATAATAACAAACATGCATAGGCGTGGGAAATTCTGAAGACGATGAAAGAAAAAGTTATTTCACACATCATTTGAACATATATATACTTGTTGCCAAACATAAAAACAGAACCTCCCTCTTGTGTTTCAATTTGTTATTCAAGAAAAAAGAAACTTAGTTTGAGAGATCGAAGGGTGAGAGAGTGATTGAGATGACTTATCGCATAATCATATGGCTAGCCTTGTTATTCTCATGCAGTTACTCGCCTACGGCTTTAGCGACAATCCGTCGATCCAAAGACTGGCCGAGTGGCGGTACCACCAGGTTCTACGATTTTAAGGTATGTAATTACGTTTCTCGTTTTATTCGAGAGTAATTTTAAGAACTATTCACTTGATCAAAAGTCCCTTAACATGTGTAGGTATATTTTATTTTCAAGAAAAAAAACATGTAGATATAGATTTGAATGAATAATATATATGGTGCTATATGATTAATGATCATTATAACTATGAAGGATGTATGTTTATATTGTTACGTGTCATGAAGGTGCAAACCATGAAGGTGACAAAGCTGTGCAACACCACAGACATCGTGTCGATAAATGGGATGTATCCCGGCCCAGTCATTTATGCTCAAGAAGATGATCGAGTCATTGTAAAAGTCACTAATGAGTCTCCTTACAACGCAACTATACACTGGTATATACTTTTTTATGAGCTCTTATTTAATACCCAAAGCTTCTTTTAATTTTCATGATGGATTAAATTTTGGCCCTACAACTTGAAAGGGTATTTTGGGTACTCGCCAGTTAATTAATAATTAAATATATAATTAATTACACAATAACTCATTATCTTGTTTGTATCTATTCTCACTTCTCTATTTCATCCTCTCCATTTCATCTCATTCTTTCCAAACGATTCCTCTGTTTATTTTTTATCATGAAACAATATATGTCCATAAACCATAACATTCAACTAAAACCTTAAATTCAATACATTAAAAAAATTAAAAAATTGCAACAAAACCTAAATGAATAAATTCAAATGTTTCATCTTAAATCCATTACATTCAAAAAAAGCAACTATACTATTACATTTCCATCCATTACATTTCCATACTAACCATATTTTAAGAAGTGAATATCTCAAATTTACAATTTATATGAAAATGTTACATTGTAAATTTACAAATTTGGATTTGAAAATTAGACGGGCAGCTTTCTCGCACCTTTGG
Organism: Juncus inflexus; assembly: GCA_024447665.1. Taxonomy (NCBI): domain Eukaryota; kingdom Viridiplantae; phylum Streptophyta; class Magnoliopsida; order Poales; family Juncaceae; genus Juncus; species Juncus inflexus. The sequence goes on from JAJHPC010000006.1 coordinate 3,113,086, forward strand.
CCACCATAAACAAATTAGTTGCAGTCATTCAACTTTCGATCTCTTTCATTAGTACCTCATTAGTTGCAGTAGCGCCTTCAGAGAGATTGACATTCTATAAATGAATAAAATAAAAGATAATAACAGAACATAGAACTTGCAAATATTAAAACATCAAACAAACTAGCATCTATATAATTTGAACAATACATAGAAGGCCTGAAGTAACTAGCATCTACATAGTTGAAAAAGTACATATAAGCCTTTCCTTTCTATGGACTGGGGAGTGGATTCACATCTTTTAATCTAAACAAATTTGTTGGTAACTTTCAATCTCTTTCATTAGTACCTCAAAATTATGACCCAAGTTTGAAATTGATCCAACAAAATTAAGCCACAGATGATTCCATTTTACAACTAAGCCCCAATTTTGTCTCAACTAACACCGAATTGTGCATATTATTCAAAAATAACAGCCCCAAATTGTGCAACTATGCCTCAATTAAGACTAAAAATACCCTGAATTGTCCAATTTTTAACACAGAAGATGCAATGAAAAATTATGTACCTGAAAGAACCCGGTGTTGGATCAGTGGAAAAAGATGCACAATCTGGTGCTTGCGATGCATTGTGCTGGATCAGTAGATTAGTGGCTGGAGAAATAGAAAAAGAGCAGGAAAAAACAGTTCACTAGCTGATGAATGAAAAAAAACAAAATATAGAATAAATTTGAAAAAAGACCCGGTGCGATGGCGAAGAAGCTCTGGAGAAAATAATGGCGGATTCGAATTGAGTTTCTGGCGGATGCGAGTTGCTTGGGGCGAAGTTCTTTGTAGAATTGGAGCGAGGGTTTGGAGAAAGAAACTACATGTGAGAAAGGTGAAAAACAAGCCTTAGATTTGGAGCGCAAGGGTTGACACAGAGAGAGCGCGAGAGTGAGAGAGATGGCGGGTACTGGAGAAGAGAGAAGAACAGTGAACAGGAACAGGGAACAGGGAAAGAATAGATGACCAGGGTGTAATAGAAAGGTAACCAACCGGCTGTGAGATTTTTTACCGGGTGGGGGTTCTTGCCTTAAATAACGGGATTAGAAAATAGCCTTTAACCACAGCCCTCCATTTAGTGGTTTGGGTAGCATATAATTTCCCATGGTGCATATACTTCAAGTTATCACTAACTATGCCCATAACAAAAATACAATAAGTTATATCACTAAGATACGATAATAATCTATGATTTTTGTGTTGACATGTAGGCATGGTGTAAAACAAAAATTGTCGTGTTGGTCGGACGGGCCAGCGTATATAACGCAATGTCCAATTCAATCAGGACAGACCTTCACTTATGAGTTCACCCTTTATCAGCAGAAAGGCACACTTTTCTACCATGCACACATCTCCTGGCTCCGTGCGACTCTTTACGGCGCGATTGTCGTCTATCCAAAGACGGGCGTTCCATACCCTTTTCCTAATCCTTATGAAGAACATGTTATTATATTTGGTATTAAAGCGTTGTTTTGTGTGGGGTTTACTTACTCATTTAAGGTCTAGGGTTTAAAAAAGGAATTTGTATTGTTTTCTTTTTTCAGGAGAATGGTGGAGTAAGAACCCATTTCAACTGGAGAATAGTACGCTTGCGAGCGGTGGTGGAGCACCGCCAGCTGAGGCTTATGTCATCAATGGTCATCCTGGCCCACTCTACAATTGCTCCGAAGATGGTAATACAAAACATATACCAGGAAATTATTTTGATTATAAATGTGTTTCACTCAATATTGTATTATAAAACAATTTCAGATGTGTACAATATTGACATTATACCGGGCAAAACATATATGCTGCGACTAATTAATGCGGCTCTCCAAATAGAGAACTTCTTCTCCATCGCCGGTCACAAACTAACCGTGGTTGATGCTGACGCGAGTTACACGAAACCATACACGGTGGACCACCTCATGTTAGGTCCAGGTCAGACAGCGAATATCCTAGTCATAGCCGATCAACCAATCTCAACATACCAAATGGCACTAGGCCCATACGAGAGCGCTCAGAATATAACCTTCCAAAATATATCTTCCATAGCACACTTTCGTTACAACAGTGGGGGTCTGACATCTTTGTCTCGACCCGCTATCCTCCCATTTTATAACAGCAGTCAAATAGTTCAAACTAACATGGCGGGTTTAAGGAGCCTTCAAGTGACTAATAATCTACCTCTTTCGGTTGATGAAAATCTTTTCATAACCATCGGATTGAATGTCAACAAATGCAACCGCCAAAACCCTAATCAGACCTGTCAGGGACCCAACGGCGGCATAATGGCTGCATCCATGAACAATGTTAGTTTCACAAAACCGAGTATATCAATCCTTCAAGCCTACTACAATAGTTTGCATGGAATATATACAGATGATTTTCCAGGATTGCCGATGAGAATTTTTGATTTTGTTAATGAAGCACCTAACAACAGTCCGATCGACACGAGTTCAATCAATGGAACTAGGGTTAGGATTTTGAACTACGGGGCTAAGGTTCAACTGGTCTTGCAAGATACCGGCACGGTTACAACCGAAAACCACCCGATCCATTTGCATGGATATAGTTTTTATGTAGTCGGGTTTGGATCTGGTAATTACAACCCGTCAACCGCTAAGCTTAATCTTGTAGATCCACCGCTTCTTAATACAATCGGTGTGCCAGTTGGAGGATGGGCTGCGCTCCGGTTCGTAGCTGATAATCCCGGTGAGTTTATCTTATATTCGACTTGATTATATATGTTCAATATTTTTGATATTATGATGGTTTACGTATGTATTGTATAATTTGTTTAGGTGTGTGGTTTATGCATTGTCATTTCGATGTGCATCAGTCATGGGGTCTAGCGAATGTGTTTATCGTCAAGAATGGAGTGGGACCTCTAGAGACGTTGCCTCATCCGCCGGCAGACTTGCCAAAATGCTGATTATTAATTTATTGCTCAATTCAAAAGTTTTGTTGATTTGTTATTGTTGTGTGCATGTCTTGCTTTTAATTTTTCCCTTTTTCTTTTCATTCTTGATAGAATCAATTGTGACTTTGAAGCATAAAGGTTATGAACAAAAGAGGTTTAATTTCCAATGTTTCTCCCCAAAGGCTTGTCTTTCTTCATAAAAAATTGTGAAAATAAATAAAACTAGGCTGTTTTGAAGAATTATAGTCAGCACTCAGCCCAGTATGATATATTTCTCGGTCTATTTCCTACTAATATTAGAAGGAACTAGAAAACGCTTCGCGCATTGCACGACATGTTAAATATTATTTAAAAAAATAATTTGAGTCTAATATAAATTTATATCACAACAATATTTACATTAAAACATAGTAACAACTAATAACAACACAAATTGATTTGACAAAACAATAAAAATATTGTTTCCATAATCCAAATCTGATGACCTTTTACACTGCACAAAATCCAACTTACAGAACAAAATTTATTTTTTTAATTTATTAGCCAACCAAATTAGAAATCCAGTAATTCGAAAAAGTTCCAATTCGATAGTGTGGGATTAAGTATCTCAAACTTTACTCCGTTTTTCCCTCAAACTTGCCATTTGTTGTACCTCTTCTCTTGCTACTACAAAAAGAAATCATATCCAAGTTAGGATTTGTCACATTCCTATTTTCTTGCTAAATTGCACAATGGATTGCTCCAAACTTCTTCAATTGCACAGGATTAGGATTGCTCCCAACTGTTCTACAGTCTTTCTAAATTATTTGAGCGGTCATAACCTCAATCAAACCACCTACCAAGTCATTCACAAAAACTTAGAAGTAAGAAACAAAATATAGAAAGAGATTAAAATCACTCAGAAATAGAGCTTAAAGAAACACAGTCATGGTTGAAAACAAAATTATTGTTTTCATAAATAATATATCCTAAATAACTAAAATTTATGTATATACCATCATAGACTTCGTCTGTGAGCTCATTAAATCATCAAATACGTGCCTCTTCTGATTCCAATCATGGTATTTTGATTTTGAAAATGGCTCACTATACATACCAAGAAATTATGCCTCAAAACTATATTCCAAAATGAGATATAATTCCAAAACTATAATCTAAGGATACTATTATACTAAAAAGTCCATTAAATTATTCAAATCAAATCAAGGAACTCAACACTAAACAGTGAACTACAATAAAAAAAAGGGAAGAAAATGAGATGCATGTAGGATTAAATAAAACCTAGGTTGTAAACCCAAAATCAATCCAAATAATTAACTCAAAAAAGCAAGGAACAAACCTATGAGTCAGGTTTGGAGGCTGGTTCATAATGAGGATTTAGGCACCAATTTTCCTTATCAATAAGGGTCTCCATAATACTGTCCAATTTAGTAATTTTGATTGAGCAAATTTAATTTACACCTAAAGAGAGAGGAAAATAAATGTTCATAATTAAAGAAAACACATGTTGCGTATTTAGTTGCAAAATTCGTTATTTTCATTCAATTTTGTATTTATTAACTCATCATGTCTCTATCAAGATCAAGATCAATTTCACATAAAGACAAATCAATTTCTTTGTCACTTTGGGAGAGCAAAGATAAACATAGGACTTCCGGATTCATAAAAATGCTCAATGAATTGATTCTCTAAAAGAAAGAAAGGATGTTTGTCGAAAACTGAGTTTAACTTGTGAAGGTTGTCCTTTATCTGCAAATAAAAATAAAATAAAAATCAAATTGATGAGAATCCGACGGGGTTGTTCTTCTTTCAATAGAATTAGAATCCGTAGATTTTCAATGTTTGGTAAATGTTCCTTCACTTGAGATCCTACTCAACTATCATTATCCTGAGGGATTCACAATATTCATTATCTTTCATGAATATAATAAATTAAGAAATCAAATTTAGAAATTACATGTACATTAATAATTTGATGCTTCTGACTTAAATTAAACTGCTCATTGAAACAACTTGAAAACTAAAAGCTTTATTGAATTACTCAAAACATGCACACAGAATGCTGCAAATATGTTAAAATCAATGATAGTTCTAGTAATAAAGTTTTCAAAGCTTCGTTTTCATTTTGAATCATTTACACAATGTATAAATATCAATAATATATATTATCGACAGCAGCACAAAATTAGAGAATAAATTAAAAAATACGTAACTGACACGTTATTTGGGTACTGAAAATTATAAAAGATTAAACAACATTCATGACCTTGATCTATACTGGCTCCAAGACTTCATGCATTTAGATCAATTTCTATAGGCTTAATCATGGATTGATGCACCTCATCCCACAATCAAAATTCAAAGAAAGGGAAAATAAGTGATGACTACTGAACATTGCTCTAATGTGTAAAAAAGAATCAAACTGAATTAAAAAAAAAATAATCAAACTATCCCCAAATTGTAATCTTCTATACCAAACTATCCCAAATTAGCTCAATTAATCCGATTCAGCGAAATCAAAATAAAATAAGTTATTCACACTAAAAGGGTGAATAATTACAACACACTTTACTGGTACATGAATAAGCTCAAATAACCCCTAATTTAGCTCTATATATCCTCAATTCACCAAAAATCATCCCTGATTCACCAAAAAAAATCTCTAATTCACCAAAAAACAGCCCTAATCACACATTCAATCAAGTAAAATCAAAGAAACAAAAATTAAGACAAAGAAACAAAATACCTACTGATTGATAGCGAGACTCTCTATAGCCTTCATCTCTGACAACTCAATCGCCGGATCATCTCTGACAGCGAGATCGTCGAACTGGTCCACTGGGCACCACGTTGCTTATACGCCGCTTAGGGGTGAGAGGCAGAACCTATTCCAAATTCGCCGGGGAGAAAGAGAGAGGCGGAGTGAGATGACCAGAGAGAGACGAAGATAGAAGAGAGAGTCAATCTGTCAAACCGAGAGGAGAAATCTCTGTGAGAGAGAACGGAGAGAAGGAAGAACGTGAGAGGGTGGGAGAGATGAATCAGACGGAGGCTCCAACGGAAGAGAATTCTGACCCTTCGATTTTGATTCTAAGGTCCAGATTAAAAAGGCGACGTGGATCATTCTGATGAGGGAGACCCGTAAGGATTAAGATATATAATATAATATACTATATCGATTATTGGGCTTAATGGGCCCGTTAACCAGCCCATACATGGACCAAGGTATATAACGAGATTGACTTCTTTAGAAACCCAGATTCAATCTCAGCAATCCAAGATGGAATTAATCTCAATTCCTTATTTTTCGCCTACTTTTTAGCTATCTTATTAAGCTACACCATCATTTTTATTTCGATTGTTGTATCAAAACTTTTGTTAAATCTAACCTTTAATTTTCTCAAATTTATTGATATTTGTGGCAGCATGTGTGTGATTATTAAAACATAATCATATAATTGGTTGAACTGGTATTTTGTGTTTCATCCCCGATTTGGTGAGAATCGTTAAATTTGTTTCTAGCTATCAGATCTTAATCGGATTGTTTCAATGAATCATGGTCCAAAGTGATGTTCAAATATTAATACAAATAGAATATGAAGAGTTCACTCATTAAAACATAAACCTTTTTTCTTTAAAAAATAATAATTTTAATTTATTTTTATATTAAAATAATCAAATATAAATTTGTTGGAATTTTGTCATGAATTTGAATTCCATATTGTTATGGTTCAAACTTAATTTTTTTCCTTGCTAAAAATGTGAATATAAATTCCATATTATCATTAATTTCTATCTTATTTTTTACCTCTATTTGAGCATTCTCAAGAGTCCTATTATCGATTTTCTATCAGCCGTCGGATAAAAAAAAATCTCAAATCATAGGTTTTCATTTAAATTATTATCACAATATCACATGATTAATTAGGTAATGTCTTGTGTTGTATCTCCAATTACGTGAGTATTGTCATGTAAACAAAAATTCATAGTATTGAGAACTATATTATATTACTATGTATTACTGATTTCAAAATAACATATATAATCAAGTTATACACAATCCATATTATTTCAACAACTAACAAAAATATAAAAAATAGTAATAAAAATAGTACTTGGCAATTTTTTTGAAGAAATTGAGTAATGTTACATTTTTTTTATGTATAGTATGCATATTTTTCCCATATATATAACATCATATATTTTTTTGTTTTAAATCATGTGAAAAATAATAATTATTTTTTTTTATCTTTTTTAAATTTAATCATCTATAATTAAATCTTATGTAGTTTTAACTAAAATATTTGAAATAAATTATCTTGCATTTTTTTATTTTTTCCGGTCTACATTGTCTATGCCTCGATTAATTTTTTTTTTATAATATAATATGTCAAGAGATAAGGTATAATAAAACTAAAGAGAATAAAAAAAAGGGATGACCTTTTAATCTTATAAATCTTAAGACAAATATAAATTGAGATCATAAATTAATTATCCAAATTATTTAGTTGGTTTTTATTTTTTTTATGCATTTATCATTTATGTTATTTTATTTCTCATATGTAAATTTCTTTGCATAGTATTATCCATCCTTACAAAATTAGATGTGATATAATTTTTTTTTTAATGAATAATAAACTGATAGAATATCTTATGATATAACAAAATTATTATAAACATAGTCAACTTACTTAACATAATTATTATATATTATTTATGTACTATGAATTTATTTTAAACTTTTATTTTGAATTTTCATAATTGCAATTTGTACATTATAGATTGAAAATAAATAATAAAATTGAAATATTCGCAGCTAAGCGCAATCATTATCCTAGAATAATATTGTGAATTTGCCTATTTAATAAATTAGAGTAAGAACGTGTGCAAAATGCTTGATGATGATAATCAATTAGTTTAAAATTTTAGAAAGACACACATGATAGATTCAGAAACACAAATTATTTTAGTTTAAGTATAAAATTAGTTAGTAGTCGGATATCGAATGGATTACAATATGACATGCCCAGCATGTCTGAGACTGTCACATTGATTAATTGAGATTAATAAGATTCATTTTCTTATATGATTATCTACAATTTTCCTATTTGTAATTGTTATTTGATTGAGGCCTAAAGAAGGGTGAATGAGCCTAACACGTGTGGAAGTGTGAATTTAAACTTGTTTTTGGGGTTTAACATTTTATATTATTTTTAGACTTTTAATTGATGGTTTTATTAATTCTAACTAATTTAAAACAACAAAAAGTAAATAATAAATAAAAGTAAATAACTAACACACGAACTTGTTGACGAAGTTCGGCAAGAAGGTTGCGTGAGACTTAACCTCCTATTCTCGCTAGCGGCTCTTACTGCGTTCACGAGCGCCTACTCTCCGGGACTTACCTTTCGGCTCCAATAATCACTAATCCAACTAGTGTTCTTGTTACACAACCACGATCCACTTTCGCCTTACAAAACTTGTGACGAATCGGTTGAACAGAAACTTACAAGATATCTTTTTCAATCTTTCAACAACAATTAATCGAACCGCTCACTAATTTCTCCCTAATCTCACAAGGAATTTAGAATAATTTTCTTAGTCACTAAAGAGAGAGTTTTGCTTGAATTTCTCAGAAATATTGCTTGAAAAAGAAGCTAGTGTCGGCCCCTTTTAAAAAAGGAAGGAGAGATCGAACATAAAAGAAAATAGTTTGTTCGATTCGTTCGAACGGACCAAGTAAAAAAGGAATGGAATTAAAGCGAAATCGAATTTAAACGGCTACAAAATATAAATATTTCATCCATTCAAACAGATCAGCTCTGTCAAAAATGATTAGAAAAGTTGTCCAATCCGTTCCAACGGATTGGGGATCCGTAAGAATGGATCAGGCAGTAAGAAATACATGGAGAAACTCTCTTTTTGGTGATCAAAATAAATACACAAAAGATAACTTAACTGGAAAACACTTAAACAAAAGCTCCAGCTCTTGAGCGTCTTGAATTCTTCTAGGTCTTCTAACGAGGATGGAGATCGTCCACTTTGAATAAGTTATCACGCGTATCGACTTGAACTTTTTTCAAACTAAATCTTATTCATAGAAGCTCAAAAGGTTAGTAGTACGAAATTTTTTTAAATATCATCAAACTGAGAGAACAATAATAATATCTATCTTAATTTTTTAAATAATTATAGCATATTGAATAATGAATATGTAGAAGTTTAATAAAAAAAATTATAGTCCATGATCACTCTATATAATTATGCATAAATTTGATAAATATACAAATGTTCTATTTGTATATAAATATAATTCAATTGTGGTCACGCTATAAAATATAAATAAACAATTAAGTTACGTCCAGCGAAGTGCGGCAATGATCCTAGTTCGATATCAAATCTGGCATTTGAACTCGGTTTCTCAATTGCATTAGTTAGTATTATGGTTCTGTATGAAGACAAAATGATGCACAATAAACTATGAAGACAACGCGGCAAGGTCTACAGTACAAATATTACTTGTTTAATTAGCTTTACCCAGTTATAATATTTGCATCATAAACTGTCATGTTACCATCTTGCTTTATTGTCGTGTAACGGAGTGTTTTTGAAAACTAACAGGCTCATTTTATCGAAATGACACCATCAACTTGCATTTTAAGTACTCGATGTTCAAAAATCTTTTTCATGGAACTAATTGCCAGTCAAAAGGGTAGAAATTGCCACAAGTTGAACAATGATCAAGTAACATGACATTTTAACTACCACCAAATTTGGCTATCACATCATTTTCATATATTTGTGTTAATTTCAATAATGCAAGTTACTAACATATCTGTCTAACCCTTCAATTCAATACAAGTATACAAAGTTAGATCTTAAGTCTGAACGCTTTAAACAAGAGATAAAGATCAAAACTAACATAAAAGACACGGAACATGGCCTGAACACAAAAAGATTGAAACAACCATCGAAATAAAATAAAGCCAATCTAAAAAGGACATATATTGTAGATCATACACACATCTTGGGTCCTATAACATGTACAAATTTCTTCAAGGTCCCCCATTTCAAAAAGAAAAAAATAATTAAAACTACTCAATTAATTTCCAACCTCTTTTTTGGTCCCCTACACCAACACATGATCATGGGCACCACACTCAATTCCAATCTCATATCCGAAAATCCATAAACCTAATTTTAAACAAACAAATTAAATAAATAAATAACATAATAGAATTTGAACATATTTCAATCTCATATTTCAACACAGAAATATCATTTCTCATTTCTCGTTTTTCGTTTTCTATACATCCGCTAACCAACTACACTTTTGTAACATTATCTACTTGTCAGTAACAAAAGAATAAAATAAAAAAACACAACCCAAAATATCAAAAAACAAAAAAAATCCCCCAACAAATCTACACTGCACAGATCTACAAACCCTCAAACCCCCTCTTCCTTTCCATCCCCACAACCGATTCCCTTCACATTCCCAAATCTCCCACGGACCACCCCAACTTGCTTACTCCCGGTCCACCACGCACCAACCTTCTAACCCCTCATAACCCAACAGGCAATCCCAACTTGCTTACTCCCGGTCCACCACGCACCAACCTTCTAGCCCCTCATAACCCAACAGGCAATCCGTAATTCTGAAAAACCCTAATCACCCCGTCCCAGCCAGCTGTCACCACCACCTGGCCCCACATATGCTCGCTCTCGCTCCTACACGCCCCCCTCAAAACCCTAAATTGGCCCCTGCTCATACCGCCACCTGGCAGCTTCTCCTCCGGCCACGTGGCCCTCCCTCTCGCCACCAAAAAATCCTCGCTCAAACTGAAACTCCCTGACGGCGACACATACTCAATCTTGTTCCCCTCCTCCTGACGATGATGATGAGGTGGCGAGATGGGATTGGTCCAGGGGACGGCGATTGAGGAGTTATGGGAGGAGAAGCGCTCGTGAGATGAAGTGGGTTTTAAACGGGTTAACGGATCCGGGTTTGAATGGTTGAATAAATAGACGTTTGAGTCCTCGTCAGAAACGATGACGTGGCGCCCGTCTGAGGTGAAGCGCGCTGGCACTGGGGTTGTGCTCCCGCTTTTAAGTCCTGAAATTAAAAAAATTTATTTATTAATTTATTTAATTTTAGTTAATTAATTAATTTATTATTTATTTATGTATTAATTAATTTATATATTACTTATTATTTATTATTTATTTAGTTTTATTGGTTATTTAGTTTTATTATTATTTATTATTTATTTGTTTATTTAATTAATTATTTATACCTTTAAATTTGGAAATTATTTCAATTCCGTCGAGAATTTTGATCTTTGAATCGGCGGAAGTGACCATGAGTTTTTTGGCATCATTTGGGCAAAACTGCAAAATAAAAAAAATAATAAAATAAAATTAGAATATATTTTTTTTATTTATTATTAAATTATATTTTTTATGAAATTATGAGTTTTTAATTTTTATTTACGAACCTGAAATCCTGTGATTCTCTTAAGAGGTGATTTCTTCTTGCCATTCAGACTCACCTCATTTTCTAATTGCAAATTTTTACCTAGACAAAAATAAAATAATTAATCAATAAAATTATAAATTTTAATGAAAAAAATTATTAAAATTGAATATAAAATTACCTGATGCATCATAAAAACGGCAGTTTCCAGTAATAGTACCAACCACAACTTCCTGTAATAAACCAAAAATACATCTTAGTCCTTTTAATTCATTACAAATACACAATTCTTCAAACAAAAATTTAAAAAATTTACATTTCCGTCAGGGCGATAACAAACGGCCGTTACAATTTCTCTCACATCAGTCCAATCGCTGACGTGGCAGCTTTTCATTGCCCAAACCCTAATTTTTCCATCGATCGATCCACTTATGAAATTATCTTCATTTTTCGGGTCAAATTGCACACACGTCACTACACAATTAAACAATAAATCAACAACTTGAATAATTAAATAATAATTAAATTGATATAAAATTTATTTACCGTAATTTTTATGTTGAAAAACCCTAATACAATCTTCTCTCCCCACTTGCCACAATCGTACCGTTTTATCCGTCGAACTTGAAATTATCCTCTAAAAAAATAAAAAAAATCCAAACTAAATCAAAACCAACTTAAAAACCAATCAATCAATCAATCAAAAATTAAATCACTAACCAAATCATTCGACCAGTCAAGATCCAAAATCTCCCCTTCATGCCCTAAAAACTCGCAAACCGGCTTTTCACAAACCCTAAAAACACTTTTCGGCACCACAACACAAACCCTATTACTACTCTCCTTTCCCTTTTTAACCTTGTTGCCCTTATTCTCTTCGATTCCCAAATTCACAGGGACCAATTCGCAATTCTCGTCCACCCTGAACCAACACTCCTTCTCATCATTAATATCATCTCCAGTTATATCATTAATATCATCTCCAGTTGAATGAATTTTCCATACTTTTATTATTCCATCTTCGCCTCCAGTCGCGAGGTATTTTCCGTCAGGGCTGAATTTGACGGCCAGGATCGAACCGTCGTGCGCTTTTACGATCTGCCCCTCGAAAAGAGAAGAGAGTTCTTTTGACTTTTTCTTGTTGACTTTGACTTTGACTTTGACTTTCCAGAAGGTTCTGGGTGATCGGGATTGAAAGCTTGTGGTTTGGTTGGATCTAGATGAACTTGGTGTTGGGATTTCCTCTGTTTCTGAATCCTCTGTTTTCTGTGGGTTCATAATGCAGGCGTTTATTCCAAGTCTTTTCAGCCAGTCTACTCTGTTTTTTCGTAGATTTTTTTGGTTTAGTTTATTTTTTGGATTTGGATTTGGATTTGGATTTGATTCTTGTTGTTGTTGTTTGTTCATGAGAGATTTGGTGAAAGAAGAGGAGCTGAAAGTCTTTTCGAACTCGGAGAGAGAGAGTCGCTTGTTCGAGCCGATTTCGGTCAGAGTGGTCAACGTACCGTCCGTACCGAACTCGGCCGGTACGAAGGTCGTACCGGTGTCTAGATTCTTGATTCTGCATTGGAGATTCTCCTCTGAGATTGATGAAGAAAGATCCGAGCTTGAAGAATCCGAACTTGAGCTTGAAGAAGAAGGAGAAGGAAGAGGAGAAGGAGAAACAGAGGAGTCCCTCTCATTGCTTTCTCGCTCTATTTCGATTTCGATTTCGTTGTTTGAATTGCGATTCAGATCCAGACCGATGAGTTCGGTGAATTTCTCACGGCGTTGTTGAATGGTGGATGGATTCTGGGCCCACACGTCAGAGACCCAATTGGGGTAAATCGGAGCCGGGTTCGATTCGGGTCTGGACGGGCTGCTTGGGCACGAATCAAACACAGATGAGATTTCCTCTTTTGAATCGAAGAACAAATCTTCTTGGCAAAAATCTTCATTTTGGGCGAATTGCTCGCACCCCATTTGTTTGAAATCAGTTTTGAAGAAGAAGAAGAAGAAAGAGAGATGAATAGTGGAGAAAAGAGTTCAGACTCCAAAGCCTACTTTATAAACAGTGTGCAATGACCTGAATTACCTGCGCAACAAATGGAAAGAATAAGAGAAATTAAATTGAATAAAGAGTAGACCAAATCTGTATCATTGAATGAGCAAATCTCGCATTTCAATTCAATTAGCTCCGGATTGCAACACAAGCCCCAACAAAAGGGGGAGACGAACCTAGTCCGAACAAATTGAGAAAGAAGACCCTAAATCAATTAAAAATTCAAAGTCTAATTGTCCCTAAATTGCCTCAATCCACAGAAAATCCCCACTGGATACTAATTCCCCGACAAAATTAAGAAAAAATTAAGGCACAAATCTCGAAATGAGAGGAGACCCATCAAATAAAAGTGCACCAAAAATAGATTTAGTTAAGGCGTAAATACCAGAGCTTCTTCAATCAGAAGGTTTCTAGAAGAAGATTAAGAACTCACCATATATTAAAAAGCGCCAAAATTGATCGTGAAATCCAAGCAATCAATCTCAAACAGAGAGATTATAGGGATTGGGTAAGAAATTTTCTGCCCAACAAAGAGAGAGAGAGAGAGAGAGAGAAGCCTTTGCTATTTCTCTCAGATAATTTATTTCTTCCTCCAATTTCTTCTCTCTTCTTTTCTCTTCTCTTCTCTTTCCTGTGTCAAGTTGTGTATTATTTTGTGCTGTTTCCTCTTTACCCTGCCAAAATCTCATCTCTATGCATAATTCAAATTACATATATACCCCTACACTGTTTGGTCTCTTCTCATTCTTCTCTCATTTATGACTTTTCCAAATCTCTACACTGTTACAAATTCACACTTTACAATCATGCCCCTCTGATTGTTTACTATAATTATACAAAAATTATTTGTCATATTAAGATCCACCAAGTATATGAAACAAAATTAAAGATCTTGAAAGGGTATAAATCAAAATTATAACACTTGTTTGGGTATATCTGCATGAATTATAAGACCAAAATGGTCAAAGTCAACACGGGAGAAAAGAAAAGAAAAGTAAAGAGAAGCTCATCAGCCATGTCTTACTGATCCTACGGAAAATAATTTTCAAATAACGAATTTTGAACTTATAATCATTAATAATAATGATAATAACAGGTGGTAATTATTAAAGAAATTTATAATAGGGGCTATCTATAATATAGTTTAGACAATAGGGATGTCTTGATTATATTAGGTGGCAAAGAAAGTAAGGACCATTAATCATTTGCTATATCGTTATAAAGGTTTGTTGGTTGGAAGGATCTTTGCATGCTGCTAATCCTAGGGTTTATTAAAATGAAAATTATTGTTGTTATTTTTTAGCTTAATTTAGTCATTACACCATCGAAAATTATTGTTTAAAAGTTTCTTGCTATAAATTATGAAAGTGCTAAAATTAGTGATCATGAGCAATCTAAATACGCAAAAAAAAAAAAAAAAAGTGTAAGATTTAATATGACAAAAAACAACTTAAAGTTATAAGTTTGTATTAAAAAAGACGACTTGTGCACGAGTATTTAATTAAAATGTTCACATACACTAAATTTCCCCAAAACCAGACGATGTAGACCTTATGAGTGTATTTACTTGGTGGAAATGTTCATTTTTTCTAGGAATGTAAGAGTTTGGAAATCACTTTACCATATTTACTTTGGTATGAGAATCTTACGTAGCAAGAATATAGCATTCTCATGACAAAATTACTTTACCATATTTGTGGGAAAGTGATTCTTATAGAAATTAATCCCAAACCCTTATTTTTAACATATTTTTTAGCCTCTTCAAAATGTCACATCATCATTTTTATCCTGGCCGTTCGATCAATTTTTTTTGTCGAATCTTAGTCATTTATTTTCTCAAATTTATTGATATTTTATTGTAATATTTATGTGGTCATTAAAACATAAGTATATAATTGGTTGAATTGATGTTTTGTATTCCATACCCGATTTAGTGAAAAATGTTGTGAGTTTGTTTGTGACCATCTCTCTTTGAGTATTCTCAAGAGACACATCGTCAATTTTATCTCGGTTGTTAGATCAATTTTTTTTTCAATCTTAACTTTTCATTTAAATTATTACCACAATATCACATAAAGACATAATTGTTATGATTCCAATTTCATTTTTTTTTGATAAAATATGTGAATAAAGACTATATAAAAGAACATGTAATAAAGTAATAAGCTCATTTACTCTTATCATTTTGTTTACCCCTCTTTAAAAATTCTCAAGAAAACCATTATCAATTTTCTCTCCGCCGTCGAATCAAAAAATTTATCAAATCTTAGCTTTTAATTTAAATTATTATTATAATATCACATTATTAGTTAGATTAATATTCAGGTGTTATATCTCCATTATGCGAGAACTATCATCTCAAATAAAATTTGGGAATATTGAAAACTATATTATATTATTTAATGTATTACGGGTTTCATAATAACATATGTGTAATACATACTATTTTAATATCTAAAAATAATAAGAAAAATAGCAGTGACAAATTTTTCAAGAAAATGAGTAATGTTATATTTTCCTATTTATTATACATATTTTTCCCATATATATAATATTAAATATAATAATTATTTTTTATTTTTTTAAAGTTAATCATCTATAATTTAATCTTATGTAGTTTTAACTAAAATCTTCGAAATAAATTATCTTTCATTTTTTTTTATCTCATTCATCTAAGTTCGATATTTGATTTTCTAATATAATATGTTAAGACATACCGACATAAGAAAATCAAAGTCAATAATTTTGAATTCTCATGTATTGTTTATGTATTATGGATTCACAAAATTTAATTTTGAATTTTCATAATTGCATAGTATACATTATTAGAATGAAATAACTATTAAAATTGAAATACTCGCCCCGAAGCGCAAGCATTATCCTAGTAGATGGTAATGTTACATTCCCATGAATATTACAAAATATCCTTATTAATTATGTTGTTATTATTATTATTATTATTATTATTATTATTATTATTATTATTATTATTATTATTATTATTATTATTATTATTATTATTATTATTATTTTGTTAAATATAATTTACTTATAAAAATAAAATAAACTAAAATAATAACTATAATAAAAATAATATATTTTAGTTAAGTTTACAAATTAAATTCTATATTATATTCATTAAATAATTGTTTAAAAATGGGTTGGATTTTTTTTTTTCTTTTCTTAATTTATAACAAACTTGTTATGATTTAATTAAAATAGAAATTACAATTTAACTAAAATAAGAATAAACATATAATTTTGTAGATAATAAGTAAAAATATTTAATTAAATATAGTTTATTTGTTATACTAGTATTATGGGCATATTTGTCATTTCATATTTAAAAATAATGTAAATAATCAACATTCTCATATATCCAAATTTGTGAAGTACACAAAAATATTCCTATACCATGAGAATGTGATTCCCGTCAGTCACATTCCTTGGAATGTGATTTCCGTGGTAATGTGATATTACCGCGAAGTAAACACCCCCTATATGTCAATACTTCGTCACCACTAAATTAGTTTAGTGATCATGGTATCAACCTCAACTATTTATATATGAGAAGTGCGAATCCCACGTATAGTATGATTGATTTAAAAATTTATAGAAAAATATATGAACTCACATAAATGATAACGAACATCAATTGATTACTTGTAGTTCTTCTTCATTTTTTTTATATTTCAATACCTCTGAGAAAATAATGATGTCTTATATTTAATTATTACACTCGTGTTATTGGCAAAAAAATTTTATTACACTGACATAATTCTCTTTTTAAAGTAGGAGAATAAATTGTTTGCTGTATATCTGATGTCAATGAATCAACCAATATAATTTTACATACGTACAGACACAATAAATTCAATTAATTGTTATTTTTAAAGAAGTTCGAAGAATGTGTATGTTGTTTACCTAACTAAAAAAATAGAACAGAGTTGATAATATAGCTTAATATAAATGTAACTTATGTAAGTGTGGACAAGAGAGCATTAAGTAGTCAATGATGTGTCATATATCTGTTCTTATATTAACATATAAGTATGTTTTACTAGCCGCCTACCTACTTAAATCTAGCTGGCTTAATAAGTAAAATAAAATTATGTATATTAATTCATGTGCACCTTTATAGAGGAGCACGCCTTGGTTTCTTGGCTGTCATGTGCCAATTTATATTTTTACCCTCATAATTTCTCAATACAAAATATATAAGTGCATGCATCAAATAATTATGTTCGATTGTCTTCAAAAACTTTGATGCGCTACTACTACATTTATCTCACCCTTCAATTATGTCATATTTTTATATCTTTGTGTGATATACTTTTCAATCATTAATTCTAATAATGTATAAATTAATAAAAGTAATGAATAATGATACTATATCTACATTATCTCACACTCAATTATGTTATATATTTATTATATCTTTGTGTGATATATACTTGTCAATCATTTGTTCTAATAATCTACTAATTAAATGATAATATTGATATTTTTGGTAACTGCCGTTTGTGGACACTTGGTTGGTTTTTATTTATTATTTAATTTCTACAAAATAAAAATTTGCCAGCAATACACATGATTGCTACATTAATTTCCAGATTATATAGTATTAAACAGAAGAGAACCACAAGCAAAAGAAAGAAAAAAGAAAACAATAAAAAACATAAAAATGTAGAATGCCATATCTTCTATTAGTTCTCTCAAAGTGGGTCAGCACAAAATGATGAGTTACTTTCTAAACAAATGATTTTCATACACATATTTTCTCATTTTTATTTATTTTTATCAATATTTTATTCCTTTTTTACTCAATTAATTAGACAAATTAATTCATTTAAAAATAAAACAATATTTTTTATCAACATTATCACAATAAAAGAGAAGCATCTCCACTATTTTACTTCAAAAAAAATACATATCACAACAGAAAACCAAAATTATTTCAGAACAATTCCTCCTTGTGAAATACAAACCTATCTATGCATTAAATTAACAAAAAACAAAAAACAAAAATGTCACACTATGCGTGTATATATAATATATATACTATCCAGGTCACATAAAATCAAACTTTGTTTTCCAAAGAAAGGCAGGCAAATGGACAAGACAGATCCCTCAAATCCTCAAACCAGAACAGACAAAATCCACAAATCATCTCTCACTGACAAGATGTGTAAGTTTGTGGGGCCGCTGAGACTGCGCCGTGCTGCTCGGCGTGACTTTGGGCGTTCCCTTCTTCTTGGCGTTATCTTTGGACGGCTGAGATTTGATCTAGATGAAGATGGAGAATATCTGGCCGTTGGATTTTGTATTGGAGTGCATGGGATTTGGTTCGGCGCTCCGAATTGAGTCCCTTTTTATAACTCAGTTATTGATTACTGTGGCTGTGAGTGTAGATTTTGGGTAGTGCGTTTTTATTAGTTATAACTTATGTGGATTTTTTTTGAAGGAAACTTGTGAAATTAAATGCATGTGGAGTTAATGTTTGTATAAGAATTATTCTATAAATATGAATGATTTATATAATGCATAGTTTTTAATTTATAATATTATTAGAAGGTCTGATTTTATAATTTGATATTGTAACAATGTTTATTGATATTAATCATCTTTTAAGAAACTTGATATTATTACTCTACTTAAATATTTAAGTTCATTAAAAGTATTTATAATAAAATGATAAACAGATTAAATTATTTTCATTTGTTAAATATGTATCTTATTCTTATGTTGTTTACTGAAGGCCTATAGGGGGGTTAAACTGGCTTAATTTCGTGCGGAAGTGTGGATTTGATGAACATCAGATCTACTGACGAAGTTCGGCTAAGTGATTATTTTTTTGTAACCACCCGTTCTCACTAGCGGCTCTTACCGCGTTCACGAATTGCCTACTTTCCGGGACTTGCCTTACGGCTTCGATTTCACTAACAAACAAGATCGATTACAGGACCTCAAACCACCGATCGTCTTACAACAACCTTGATGAATCGATGGAGCAATAAGTTACAATCCGATCTCAATAAACTCAACAAACAAATACGAGCAACATGCTCAAAACTCCACTAATCTCACTTTAAAATTTATAGAATTTAACTAGTATTAAGAAGAGAGAATTTCTGCTTTTTAGCAATAGAAATCGTGTTTTTTTCTGAATGATACTAAAGAGACTTCGAACCCGACTTGTTCATTTTGCAACTATTGTTGCAAAATAGGCCATATCTCACTAGAGTGTCTAATACGTAAACCTGCTAATTCTTCAAAATTTGTTTGGATGCATAAAGATAGAAATACTAGTAGCCCTACCTCCGACTTGGAGGTACCAAAGTCTACCTAGACGTTTCGGTTAGCTCCCCCCATTTTAACCTAAGCCATATTTTTAAGGGAGAGCTATGGGCAGGAAATCATATTAGTTAAATACTCATATTCATTTTAACTAATATGCTTTCTTGTAGATATGTCTAAGTTCATCGTGTAAAACGGATCAGTGGTGTTTGGATAATGGTTGTTCCTGCCATATGACCTGAGATAAGAGTAAGTTCAAGACCTTGAGACCCTTCGATGGAGGAGATGTCACTTTTGACGGGAATCAGAAAGGAAATATAATTGGTGTGGGCTCGATCGGCACAGGTAATTGGATATTGGAGAATGTCTATTTTGTGGTAGGACCTAATCATAACCTAATTAGCATAAACCAATTGTATGATGCAGAATATGATGTGAAATTCGATAACATGAATTGTCATGTGATTCGAAATTCAGATCATATTACAGTTTGCATGGAAAAAAGAAAGAGTCACCTTTATTTCTTTGACTTTCATTCTTTTGTGCCAGACACTTATTGTCTGACCGCTTCGGAATCGAGTTCGCATCTATGGCACAGATGACTGGGCCATGTATGCATGGACACGATTTCAAAATTATCCCGTAAAGAACTAATTTCAGGTTTGCCATCACACAAACTTAAACTAAATGGGTTATGCGATACTTGTGAGCGTGGTAAGCACTCCAAGTCATCAGGTTTTAAGTCTAAGATGGCAATTTTGACGAAACGCCCTCTCGAGCTACTTCATCTCGACTTGTGCGGCCCTATGAGTGTATCTAGTCTCTCCGTTAAAATTTACTGTTTTGTAATTGTAGATGATTACTCTCGCTTTACTTGGGTTTATTTCTTGATTCAAAAAAATGAAACTTGTGATGTGTTCATCAAATTTTGTTCCCTTGTGGAAAATGAACAAGCCACCACTATAATTACGGTTCGTAGCGATAATGGTGGCGAGTTTAAAAATGCAAAATTTGACGACTTTTGCTCAAAAAAGAGATATAAAAGTGAATTTTCCGCTCCAGAAACTCCATAACAAAATGGGGTAGTAGAGCGTAAAAATCGCACTTTTATTGAGCTTGCATGTACCATGTTAAACGAACATCCCATTCTGAAATATCTTTGGGCTGAGGCAGTTAACACTTCTTGTCATGTCGCGAATCGCGTCAGCCTAAGGTTTATTTTGAAAAAGACACCTTATGATTTATGGTACGGTCGCAAGCCAAACATCTCCTACATGAAAGTTTTTGGCTGTAAATGTTTCATTCTTGATGAATCTAATAAACTTGATAAATTTGATTCGAAATCTAACGAAGGAATTTTCATTGGATATTCTAATACAAGTAAAGCGTATAGAGTTTATATTAAATCTTCACGGATTATTGTTGAATCCGTGCATTTGCACTTTGATGAAACTCAAAATGGGGCTGAGAAAGGTGTTTCTTTAATAGATACAGGTGCAAGTGGTGGAATTAAATGAGCAAATCAACCGAATATCATCGAGTTCAATCTTGGCGATCCGACTTTAGACGAACCCCCCGTTACCGCCACAGAAGACTATCGACCGAATGGGGACAATTCAACTCAACAAGCTCAACCTATTATTCAACCCGAGCCGGAATAACCCTCTTATCAAATTCCCGAAGTATTACGAGAAGTATCCGCACTGACCCACGAGAAGGAGTTCAAACGTAAACGGGTGGTTAAGGCTAACGCAACCATCTCGCCGAAATTCGTCAATAAGTTCGTGTGTACGGTATCTCTTTATTTTTCTATTTACTTTAATTTCTAGTTTATTTATTTTTCTTTGTTAATTAGTATTCAAATAACAATCAACAAAAGTCTAAAAACAATAAAATATTTAAAACCCTAAAAATTCAAGTATTCACATTTCCGTACATTATGCCTTTATACCCCTTATAGGCCTCTATCAAACAATACCTTATAATTCATTAAAAATATTCATACAAAAAACATTATATCATAGGGATATAAATACAAAAATTATAAAATTATAAGATTTAACAATAATGTATATGATATTTTTTTTAGAGAAATAAGATTGCAAGTTATAATTTTCCAAAATTTTATCAACCTAGTCCAAATAATAACATTTGCTATGTTCTCTTCACTTGAAATGTAAAACCGACTTTTTTTGGTAATATTAACAACACCAAATAAACTAATAATACAACGGCCGTATGTCTGCCACGTGGACCAACATTAGCACAACGACAAAGCCGAAATTAAAACAGTAACCAAATGACCGTTTTACCCATCCATTCATCACAAACAGATTCCAAGCAGGCAGGGCCAATTTAGTAAATCACCAAATGATAAGCATTACAGAGTCAACAGTCGGCGTTTATTATATGGCTCGTATTTATTTACTATAACTAAACAGTAATTAGTGGCGTGGGGGTACGAGAGACTGCCACGTGTGAGGGCCGAGTCCTGACAGCCAGGCCATTAGCTTGGTTCAATGCACGTTGATTAATTGCCAAACATAGTTCTTTTTATAAATGCAGGCTGAAATAGTGAAAAGCATAAAGTTTGGAATCTTTCCATTTATTTATGTGTTTTGGTTGTTTACTGAATAGTTCTGGTGTCTGTTTGTGGTTTGTGAATCTTTCTAGGTAATGGCTAGTTTCGTTGTTTATTTACGATCAGTGGAGATTAATTAAGGAAAGGTCACTTGAAGTGTGGTTTAATTGGGGTATTAAATTAATCAAAGAAGAAGAAGGGTAAACAGTACAGATAAAAGGTGTTCCTTTGTGGGCCATTAAAATCATAACGCTATAACCACACATAGGTGAAGGTTAGCCAACTTTCAAATTAAGTGACTGATGTCTTTTCATGATTATCGAGTTTTTAGTTTATATATAAATCAAGTTACTTTATGAAAATTATTTCTATTATTTAATGAAAAAATTATGATATTATTTTTCAGAAATAGACTATTAAAAATGATCAAACTCGAAATAATTTCGAGTTTATATTGATTGAGCTAGATTAACTCGAGCTCTTGACTCAAAATTAATTCGAGTTAACATTGAACAAACTGCTAGTGACTTGTGAGACACAAGGTAAACTTGTAGCTTAAGCTCTAGTTGTATTGAGGTCCTTTCGCCTCCTCTTCAAAATATATCTTAGTTATGTAATTAATAGTAATATAATCTGAACATCATTTATCTCTTTATTTATTTCAACAGTCATGATTATGTCACTAAACTCTGAAACCAGTTAACATATATACACTAACTAGTGGAGGTTTAACTAACAAACTAAGATTAATATTTTAATTTCATAAACCTGTTTGCCTTTAACACAACAAGTCATCAAGGTTGGCGACGTGTCCTTTTCAAGTCACCATAATTTCAGGGATTTCAGATCGATTTCTCTTACTTAGAGGCTTTGTTTTAATCTAATTTATTTTTAAGATAATGTTAATCAACTTTATTTTGTGATCTAATAAGATTTTGTGCATAGAACATGAACCAAGATGAATTGGACGTGCATTTGACGAAACACGCTTGCATCCATGCATGAACCTCGAATTGGTAAACTTGGAAGTATGATTAGTTTTCTTATAGTTTAGTAGTTCTAATGCGTATGTAGTGACGTTATAAATGTATAATTTATTTTATTTATTTAAGATTATGAAGTTATGGCTTAATTAAGTACTAGTGATGATGAGTGTAGTCAGTTTTGTATGCTCTCTCTCTGACTTGCATGACTTCCAATGATGGGTATAAGATTTCTGTGTGTTTCTCCGAATAAATACTATATATTGGGGCTTAATAGGACAAAAGATTGTGTATGCAAAAATATGAATTTTGCATGGGCAAGCATGCAAAGATATTGTAATATATATGGCACAATTAAATTGAAAGAACTAGGATACATTGAATCTACTAAATTGTTTTTCCCATGTAATGCATATGCATATCATGTCAAGTTGACGTACTGCACGAATGCGATAATTTCTTGATAAATTAGGTCTTTAGGTAAAGACAAATATCACAAAGATTAGATTTTAAAAATCAATTTCAAATGACTCATAAAATGACTCATAACATAATTAGTTAAAATACTTACATATATAAAATATATTTAGTAAAGATTCCCGCCCCAATGATTTAAATATCAAATTTTTTTTTATCAAATCTTGATATCTCAAATGGTAAGATATCTTGTTAAATTTGAAAGAGAATATATTTAATTTAATATTTACTAAATCTAATAACCTAGATCCTGGATTGGCTCAAACAAAAACAAAAAAATAGAATATATATAATTAATAATGATATTCGCACGGTTCATATAAATGAGTATCTTTAACTGGATGACCGCTTTCCAGCAAAGGAATACTGCCATGGCAGCTTGCACGAATGCGATAATTTCTTGATATATTAGGTCTAAAGTAAAGACAAATATCACAAAGATTAGATTTCAAATTTCAATTTGTTGAGAGGCAATGAGATATGGGTTCTCTGAATAATATACAGAGAATTATACTGCCAATCATATATAGATCCATGCAACATATGCATATCTTGTCAAGTTGACGTAAAAAATGCATGAATATTCTTTTATGTTAGTGGATCTGATTTGAATATGATATTTTATATGGGTTTCTCAACTCTATAGTTTAAGAACATTTTTAAAACAAGGAGCTAATGGAATTGAGATCTTTTTTTTCTTCTCCGAAATGAAAATAATATTTCCGAGATATTAATCAGGCTGATTATGCCAATCATTATATTTTCGATCATAATAATTAATACCATAAAGATGTACGATATATTGTGGTCCAAAATTAAATTGACGAGACGCGAAATGAGAAGGATGCAAAATGACATCTTAACACCTTAAATCACAATCAAATGATTGAGGGATTATTCCATCAAGATTATTAGTTATAAATCAAGATCTTAAGACAAAATAGTAGGTTTATCATTTTATGAATGTACCGAATAATGCTAATTCAATGTAGACGATCAAGATTTAAGGTTTAATCAAAAGGAAATAACAAGGAGAGATCTATCTCTTACACATGCTTTTGTTGTCTAGTAGTTGTTTCCGCTGTATGAATTAAAAAAAACAATCATATATTATTCAAAACTTTTTGTGAACATGAATTTGAAATCTACCAAGATTTTATTTCCATTTTTGTGTTTATTTTGAACGGCTGAGATTTAAATTTGAGCCAACGAAGGACATAAGTAGGCAAGTCTTAGTCATGTTCTGTACAAAACCCCTAGAAATTTAGTACTACGGCCTAGAGTTTGATAAGGACTGATCAAAGATATTATGATTAGTCACAAATTGTTTATCCATATTTGAAGAGAAAATGACTATTTATCAGTTGTAAACTATTGATATGTCGTAATTAATAGTTGGTTCATGCATGTTCATGGCATGCATGTATGAACGACCTAGTTATTCATGATTAGTTTGCATCCATACAAAATTTCCATTATTAGTGTTGGTTACTACAGTTGAAGTCCCTATTTATGTTCTATTAATATTTAAAAACCCTTTCAGAAGCTCTTGTACTGATTAAAATTATACGAGTTAAATATTTTCGGTTAATTAACTTGTTTTATTATACTAATTGATTTGCTCTACGTGGAATAATGTTGCCTCCCACATGCATGATTCGTCTCGACCACTAATTTTGTTTTATCAATTATTTAAGACACTTCAATGATTAATTATTTGATTTCAGGTTGTAAATATGCTCTTTGTCTTGGTGTTTCAGTTCAGTCCGTACGTAGTTTCAGCTTATATATATCCCCACCTGTCAAATGTCAATTATGTCTACTATATATACTCATGTTGCATATTAATAATATCTCTGGTGGAAATAACGTCTTACCCAACAAAAAATAATAGTATTGCCTTATATTTTCTGAACGTATAACAGATGGAATGTTGTAAATAAACTTATATGTTCATGAAAATATTATTATTATATAATACAATAATTCGTGGACATCAAATTATGTGAACAGCTTAGAAGAGAGGGACGTGAGAGCTGAGAGAAAAGACGGAAAGAAACAGATGTAGATTTCTATCTTCATGCATAATGGTATGGTGTATCATGTCAAAATCATATGTCTGGTCGGATTCATCGCATTTATTTGTAGAATTTATATATACTTTTAATTCTCCGCGTGAATCATTTAATGTGTCTGTTGTAATTATAGCCCAATAATTTCCATACAATAGAAGGCAAATTATGATTGTGACATGGCCCAAAACTGCAATACATATTTAGTAAGGAGAGAGGCAAGCTATATTCTTGTGTTTATTCATAACTTATTAGGCCTATATACTAACTATGGGGCCTTTATATTAACTGAAATGAGCCTTTATATTAATGGATTAAAATGAGAACAACCCAACAGGCCAGTAATTGAATTATATATATTATGATTTTCTTGAAGCTTATTGTTTACCGCCCACTATATTATTTATTTATTTTCCATCCATATTTCGATATTATTATTATTATTATTATTATTATTATTATTATTATTATTATTATTATTATTATTATTATTATTATTATTATTATTATCGTAATTGCTTTAGCCGTAATAATATGGGATATGTTTGGAAAAATTTGAACAGTTATGCACTACTGACTTTTCAAGGTTTTAAATTTTGTATGTATATTCTTGTTCGTATTCTTTTTATCTACTAGGATAATGCTCGCGTTTCGCGACAAATATTTCAATTTTAATAGTTATTTCAATCCAATAATGTATATCTTGCAATTATAAAAATTCAAAATTAAAGTTTGTGAATCCATAGAACATAAATAATATATGAGAATTTAGAATTGTTGTCTTTGATCTTCTTATGTCATTATGTCTTGATATATTATATTAGAAAAATAAATTAAGAATTAATCAGGCTTAGATGAATGGGATCGAAAAAAAATCAAATGCATGATGATTTATTTCGGAGATTTTAGTTGAAACTACATAAGATTAAATTATAGACGATAAACTTAAAAAAAAAAAATAAGAATTATATTTAATATTATATATATGGAAAAAATATGTATACTATATAGTAAAAATGTAACATTACTCATTTTCTTCAAAAATTTGTCACCACTATTTTTCTTATTTTCTTAAATATTAAAATGGTATGGATTACATATATGTTATTATGAAACCCGTAATATATTAAGTAATATAATTTAGTTTTCAATATTTTGAAATTTTGTTTGAGATGATAGTTCTCACATAACAAAAATATAACACTGAACATTAATCTAACTAACCATGTGATATTATGATAATAATTTAAATTAAAAGCAAAGATTTAATAATTTTTTTGATTCGACACATAGTGAAAACTGATAATAGTTCTCTTGAAATTTTTCAAAGAGGAGTAAAAGAATATCATAAGAGTAAATGAGTTTATCCTTTTATATTTTTATTACATATTATTTTATATAGTCTGTATTCATATATTTTATCAAGAAAAGATAAAATTTGAATCATAATAATATGTCTTTATGTGATATTGTGGTAATAATTTAAATGAAAAGCTAAGATTTCAAAAAAAATTGATCCAACAGTCGAGATAAAATTGATAATAGGTCTTTTGACAATGCTCGAAAAGAGATTAAAAATAAGGTATAAAGTATAAGTTAATGAGCATATAATTTTTGTATATCTTCATTTATATAGTCTATATTCACATATTTTAGCAAGAAAAAAAAATTGGAACCATAACAATATGGAACTCAAAATGAAGAGAAAATTCCAACAAATTTATAGTTGATGATTTTAACATTAGAAATAAAATATATCATTAAGAATTATATTTTTTTAAAGAAGCAAAGAAAAATTATTTATATTTTAATGAGCGAACTTTTCATTAACCATTGATATTAATAATTGAACATAACTTTGGATCATGATTTGTTGAAATCCTCTTATTAAGATCTGATGGCCACAAACAAACTCACAACGGTTCTTATTAAATTGGATATGGAACACAAAACACCAATTCAACTAATCATATGCTTATGTTTTAATAACCATATCAATGTTGCCATAAAATATCAATAAATTTGAGAAAATAAATGGTTAAGATAAGGGGTTGGGGTAAATTTTGAGCATTTTTAGAAAGCCAAATCACTGAGTTTTTGTCAGACATTTAACTCAGTTGTTTATTATTTAGGATTAGGGATCTAATATGTCATGATGCACTGTAATACGCCGAAATCACGATAACTATCAGCATATATAATTCATTTTTTGTAATAATATATACATAAAAAGTGAAAACAATATATAAAAACCAAAATAGTATATTAAAACTGTATATACAAATGTCGAAAATAAAAAATGCATAAAGAATAAAAATATATCTAAAACAAAAAAAAAGTATATAGAAAAATATAATATATTGAAAGTGAAAAAATAGTATATATACAGTTCGTTGTGATTTGGCGTGCTACAGTACTGTCGTGATATCAGATTTCGCTTAGAATTAAATTCAAGCTTAATAGAAATAAAAGATGAAGAATTCATCTATCAAAACCTAAATAGTTTTTCTCCTCTTTTTAAAAAAAAATAATGATTCTTTAAAACCTCTTTGTTTTCAATTACTTAATGTTTGGTCCCGCTTTAAGTTTTTTTCTCTCGCATAAGCATGTGAAATTAGGATCGATAAGAGAGTATGTAAAATTTTTTTTATAAAAGTTGCAAAAATGTATACGAATTATGAATATGAATATGTATTCATTGAAATCATCATATAACTAACATTTTTTTTATCAATAATTAATAATTAACAACTTCTATCATTAGTTAACAAATGTAGAAAGCCACAGGGTAGCACGTAACTTCTCACTTCACCCAAATCGCTTTTGTTGGTTTGAAAGAAAATGAGAATATTTGAACCCGATTGAATCAACCTAAAAGGGTCAAGAGAGAAGTTTCGAGTTCTGCATTTCTTTCATTTTTTAAGAATGTTTTCGAGTTAATCGAGTTGTTTCGGTCGCAGTT
Source organism: Juncus inflexus (assembly GCA_024447665.1). Taxonomy (NCBI): domain Eukaryota; kingdom Viridiplantae; phylum Streptophyta; class Magnoliopsida; order Poales; family Juncaceae; genus Juncus; species Juncus inflexus. Next base: position 3,141,903 of record JAJHPC010000006.1, read on the forward strand.
TCAATCTCAGAAAAAGTGGATAGAGACAGCCACAAACAAGAGTCATATCTCTAGTGCTTTTCTTAATTATGATATTAGAAAAGACATAGCTGGCTAATCTAGCTAATTAAGTACCACCTTTCTTATTCTTATGCTTGTAATGTAAGTTTCGAAGTTTTTTTTAATTAAGATTAGATGACTTAATTAACTTTTGTTTGAGGAGTTGGGCCTACAAAAACCCACTGAGATTTTCAGAGTCAAGCTGGCAAATTTTATTTTAATAAATGTTTGGCAGGAAAGCATGTTAGGTGCCACATGTCAAATAAAGCACTTGAGTTTAGAATAAAATTAGTCATAATCTAATGGAATCCTTTTTGCATAGTCCATACTGTCCAAATTCATTGACAGATCTTAACACAATATTCTCTGAAAAAGAGAGGGTTGTTATAATACTAATCAAAATGTTTTTTTTTATAATATTAATCAGAATTAATCGCAACCCTTTTCATCTACTTTTGAGCTTTCTTAAAATATCACATCATCATTTTTATCTCGACTGTTCAATCAAATTTTTTGTCAAAACTTAACCATTCATTTTCTCAAATTTATTGATATTTTATATCAATATTTATGTGGTTATTCAAACATAATCATATAACTGGTTGAATTAGTGTTTTATGTTTCTTCCCCGATTTACTGAGAACCGTTGAATTTGTTTTTAACCATCAGATTTTAATCAGATGGTTTCAATGAATCATAGTTCAAAGTTATATTCAATTATTAATATCAATAGTTAATAAAGAGTTCACTCATTAAAATATAAATATTTTCTTTTTTTTTCTTTACAAAATTATAATTTGTAATGAAGTATTTATTTCTCATGTTAAAATCATCAAATATAAATTTGTTAGAATTTTCTCTTTATTTTGAGTTACATATTGTTATGGTTCTAATTTATTTTTTTCTTATTAAAATATGTGAATGAAGACTATATAAAAGAACAAGTGCAAAAATAATATTCTCATTAATTTTTACCTTATATCTTATTTTTTATTTCTCATTGAGCATAATCAAGAGACCTATCGTCAGTTTATCTCGGCCATTTGATCAATTGTTTTTCAAATCTTAGTTTTTCATTCAAATTATTATCATAATATTGCATGGTCGGTTAGATTAATATTTCGTGTTATATCTCAAATTACATAAGAATTATCATATCAAATAAAATTTCGAGCATTAAAAACTATATTATATTACCTAATATATTATGGATAATCGATATCATTTTAACAACTATAAAAAAAAGCGGTGACAATTTTTTTTCTTGGGAAAATGAGTCATGTTACATTTCTTATGTATAATAAATATACTTTTTTTCCATATATATAATATCATATTTTCTTTTTACAAATCATGTTAAATATAATTACTATCTTTATATTTTTTAAAGTCAATCATCTATAATTAAATCTTGTGTGCTTTCAACTAAAATCTATGAAATAAATTATCGTGTATTTTTAGTTTTTATGATTTCCTTCATCGTCCGATTAATTCTTGATTTTTTAATATAATATGTCAATTGATAATGGCACAAGAAAATCAAAGAGAACAAAAAAGATGACATTTTAATCTTAGAAATCTTAATGCAAATATAAATTAAGATTATAAATTAATAATGCAAATTATTTTTTGGGTTATTATTATTTTTTTATGAATTTGTTATTTATATTATTTTATTTCTTATATGTAAATTTATTTGTATAGAGTTATCCATCCTTATAAAATTAGATGCGATATAGAAAATATTTTTGAATGAATAATAAAGAATATAATATCTTATGATATAATTCAAAATAATTTTAAATATAAATAACTTAGCTAACATAATTATTATATATTATTTATGTACTATAAATATATTTCAAACTTTTATTTAGAATTTTCATAATTTTAATTTATACATAAATTTAAATGAATAATAAATTTAAATATTAGCGCATTATCCTAGTATTTTCTAATCGCGGATTTTTTTTAAGTCGTGTACAAAATTTCACCGACCCATGATGAGGGTAAGGATTTGAACCACAAAAAGTCTTAACTAAGATTTGATTCAAAAGTCAATCAAAATATCTTACTCTTTCATTTTCCAAATATTCGACTTTCACAATAGATTGATTTGTAACTTACTAATTCAATTCGGAGTTCCAAATTTCATCTTAAAGTAGAAAAAAGAAATTCAAATATGTTCATGACTAACATATTTAAAAGTACTTAACAGATCGCGTAAAAGTTTTGGTGAAATTTAAACCTTTCATTATCTAAGAGAGAATTTGGAACTCCTAATTAGATTAGTAGGAGTGGAGAAGTTGAAAATTATATATATACATAGCCGCCATATATTTCTAAAATAATTTAAAAATATATGAATTGAATCAAATAAATATATTTCGTACCGCCCGTCAAACTTACGCCAAATAATCGAATTAATAAAAAATTCTAAATAATTTATAAATTATTAATAATAATAATAATAATAATAATAATAATAATAATAATAATAATAATAATAATAATAATAATAATAATAATAATAATAATAATAATAATAAATTATGCATAAGTAGACATATGAGATATAGCTAAATCAAGATATTTTATAAATATATAAAACAATTGTAATACATACTCTAGAAATCCATTTTATATTTCTAAAAAAAAATTGTTGTGTGCTCTCGAGACCTCTTACTTGCCATGACACATAATGCTTCTCTAACTTTTTATAAACTCCGAAACTTCTTAGTTGCTTTGGACATGCATGTTACTTGCCCTTAATATACTAATCAATTTCCGTGCGGACGCAAGATCTCTTACTTGTCCCGAGTAGAATTCTTACTTGTTACATGTGAATCTTCTGATCCCCATGTGTGCTCTAAAATTTTTTACTTGCTTCGGATAGACCTCTTACTTGCCCTCTTACTTGCCGCACGGACCTTTTACTTGCCCATGCAAACAAGGAACAACTACACACTATTCTTAGAAGAATACAGCGACATGAACTTCTCACCATCAGCAGACACGTTTCAATTTTTCTGTTTTTCTGTGACATTGACTTAGTTCAT